>LPNX011098402.1:122931-316485 GCA_001517045.1 Pseudotsuga menziesii
TTTAGTAACGTGTTTTGAATGGGTTGTCTCCTAAAAGAAAGCTTAAAAATAAGGAATAGTTTTTTAATATATGCAATTAATTATTGTTAAAGAAGTGAAAGTATAATTTACTTAAGATCTAGTTAGATGGATGAGCTAGTTTTGTTGGAGGATTAAACACAATGTTTAACTTTTAGTAGGATAATAAAAGTTAAAGTTAATATTTAATATTATTGAAGAAATGTGTTTATTACCTATGAATCAAGCTCCACCTCTACCTTAAGATTGATGGGAGCAAATTCTAGTTGGTTATAGATTTGTTTTCTTTAAACTAAGAATGTGACTCTTTAATGATCGACAATCTAATTAAATGGCTAGCGATTAAGCTTATATATTCTAATTAAGAGGTAGAGGAAGCATATTAAACTTGTATATCTAATCTTTTGTAATCTTCACTGAATAATTAAAGTGAAAATATGTTAGGTTATTCTGGAAGGTAATGTCCATGTTCTTCTGAATGAAACCTTGACGTAAAGGAAAAATAAATATTGCAGCCGATGTGATGCACAATTGTAATTCTCTGTGTTGGATTATATAATAAAAGATAAATAATTTTTGCGGACGTAGCCCCATGGATGGGGTGAACCATGTACATTTGTGTCTCTCTCTTGATTTTGTATTTTATGTGTTTTATCTCTTTTAAGTGACCCAAGTTAATGCTTCACAATTCAATGATGTTAAAAGAGCACCCACTTTCTTATTTGTATATAATGGATGGATTATGAGTCATAGTTTTGTACACCTGAAGCATATCGTTGTTAAGTTATAAGAAAAAAAAAGTAATAGTAGTGTGATAACATGAAAAAATGCTCGAAAACGTATATAAGTGTTGTTACATAAACGTATCAAAGATGTTCATTTCATAATCTCAAAGAGTTATGCTTAAGTTTGTTTGGCTCTTAAACATATGAGTAAATTGTTATATGTGCTAGCATAAGATACTAGAATATGTTTTTACCTTGTAGTAATAAAAGGATAGATTAAGGATGAATGTAAGACTAACATGTTCAGATGTTTGAAAAAAAAATATCACCCCATCTTCCGAAATGGTAAAGAGGATTACATTTCGTAATAAAATATAAACTTGAAATTAACTATTCTTAAATTTAAACAAAAAAACTATAAAACATCACCTCCAAAATTTCTACTTAAATACATATATATTTTAATAATAATGATAATCATAATAATATACATAAGTTCATTAACATTATCATTCCACTAAAATATTAATTATTTAAAAATAAAAATATGTGACAAATTCATTAAAATTATCATTAGCACAACCACTTAATTTGTGGTCGATGAACATCGATATGACACAAGTTAAGTGCCACAAACAAGTTATCTGTTATTTGATCTCCATGTTGGGTATTTGTAATCACTCATTGTCTACCACGAAGTGATCCATGCATTAACTGTGAGTTATGCCTGCATGAGCTAACAATTATTCATGCATCAATCGATTAGTTTTTATATTCTTTTTTCATTATGTTGATAGACATTTTTATTTGAGATTTGGGGTGGACTATGGCTTATGATTTTTCATTTAAGGACGAGGATGAGACTAGTGTACTATCGAGATTGATTCTATGGCAGTCATTCAAAATAAACAATAATAAAAAATAATTCATAGCTAGTTGATGAATGGATAACTAGAAGCAATGCATGGATAACTCATAGTTGATGAATGGATAACAGTTCATGGCATATAACTAGAAGAATGTGAGATAAAAAGAAAAAGAATATAAAAATTAATTGATAGTTGCTAAATTGATAACACGAAGAGTGTGAAAGAGAAAAGTGGGTGTAGAAGAAACGTAATGTAGAAAAATGTATATAAGGTAATGTATATGAGATTACATAATAAGTGCCTTGGTTAATTTATACCCTAAGTGAGGAAGGGAGGTTACTTTTCAACTCACCTCTTTAATTTAATTATATTAATTACTAAAATTAACCTAGGTTAATGTTTTAAATTTAGCATTTGTAACATTGCCTTCTCCTTTTAAATTGCTTTGTCCTCAAAGTAAGGCAATGACAGATAATGCTGAGCAAATTTCTCTGTTTCCCATGATGCGTCTTCTCCTGGGAAATTATTCCATTTAATGAGGTATTCCTTGATCATTCTAGTGTGTAATCTACGTTCTCTGATGTTGATGATAGATTCTAGTTCTAAGATAAGTTTCCTTTCTTGGTCTAGAGTAGGAAGTGTTGTTTGGACAGATTGATGTTGTCCCAACAATTTTTTTTATATTTGATACATGGAAGATGTTGTGAATTCAACTTGTCTTTTGTAACATTAGCTCATATGCTACGCAACTAATCTTCCATATAATTTGGTATGGACCATAGAACTTAGGTGGTAATTTGTTCTTTCCTTGTTTTAGTGATAATTGTTTGTATGGTTGAAGTCTTACGAATACCCAATATGCTAATGCAAACTCTCTCTTGGTTCTATGTTGTTTTGCTTATTGTTTCATAAGATTTTGTGCCATAATTAAATTATATTTGAGTGTTTGCATGATTCGTGGTTGTCTTCTAGTTGATATTTTACGATAGGTACTTTTGTGCTTCCTTGAATGATTTCCTTCCATGTGGGTGGTTCATAACTATATAATGCTTGAAATGGACACATCTTAGCCGATGCGTGATACGTAGCGTTATACCACCGTTCTGCGAGGTGTAACCATTGTAACCGTTTGTTCTGTTTGTCTATGACGAAACTACAGAGATAGGTTTCCAGAAATTTGTTGACCACTTCTATTTTCCCATCTGTCAATGGGTGATACATTGAGCTCATATTAAGAGTGATCCCTATTTGCTTGCATAATTCCTTCCAAAAATTGCTTGTGAATTTGGCGTCTTTGTCGCTCACTATAATTTTTAGAAAACCATGTAATTTGTAAATATTTTTACAAAACACTTCAACGATTTGCTTAGTGGAGTCAGTTTTCTTTATGCCCATAAAATGTGCATATTTCGTTATTCGATCTACTACCACAAGGATTTTATCCTTACCATCTGACACGGGGACTTCACTTAGTGAACCTCTCACATAGCACGTGCGATCATGGGATATTAAAGAATACCCTTAATTTCAATAGATATTGAACCAAACTCTTTTTGTTGAAACCCCCTCCCAATACTTAAAACCTCCTCCCCAGCCCTTTTTATACCTCAATCCTTATAAACCACCCTACCCACCCCGACCTTAAACCCCTCACCCCCCCTAATACTTGCAATATATTGGTTCAATTTTTGATAATTTTAAAACCCAAAATATGAACTAACGTGATAGGATATTGGTCAAAAAGTGAAGCCCCCATGCCATTTGATAAGGGTAAGTCTTCAATAAAATCCATAGAAATTTCCTCCCACTTTTGCTTCGGAATGTGCAGTGTGTGGAGTAGCCCTGGAGTCATGACGTTTTCGCTTTTATTCCCTTGAAACATGTCAGACTCAGCTACATATTTTTCAATGTATTTATGCATTCCTTTCCAATAGAACGATTGCATAACATTGTAATATGTCTTGAAAAAACCTACATGTCCCGCGATGAGTGAATCATGAGATTCTATCATCACCTTAGTTTTAAACCTTGATGTTTGGTTTAAATAGATCCTTCCTTTGTGTTGGACATTGGGTTCAACGGTCCTTGTGATTTTCGTGACATGGACTAATTGCCTCCTGAGATCCTAACTTTGGCGATTGTGGCGGAGATTAACACCTGCAGGTTTTGGTATAACGACAATCATGAGTCCAACAAATGGTATCAGAGCAATGGGTCAAGGGTTTGAAACTCACCTAGCTCACGTTGGGGGGGATATTGTTGGACATTGGGTTCAACGCTCCCTGTGAGTTTCGTGACATGGACTAATAGCCTCCCGAGATCCTAACTTTGGCAATTGTGGCGGAGATTAACACCTATGGGTTTTGGTCTAACAGAAATCATGAGTCCAAAATCCTATGTTCTTTTTCTTCTTTGAACTCCTTTATTTTCCTTACCTTTACAGAGATTGCCCGACAATTTAATCTTTTGAATATCTATCTGACTACAACACAGACTAGCGCACGGCTCCCTGGACCATTCACAGAATCCTCCTCTCTCAATAAAATTGCATGATATTACATATTTCGAGATGATAAACTATAATCATCGGTTATCTTAGGGTGTTTATTTCCTCTTAAAAAACAAGGCTTGACTCCCCCCTTCCATTCCACTTCTTTACCCTTTTCAAGTGTGTTCTTCCCCATTGCATGCCAGGCATTAGAGGAAATTTGGGGTCTAAAATGGGCCTTATAAGAAAACGTGCCAAAATAAGTTTTTGTGAGTTGGAATTCAAGAACCAATAGAATTTCAATAAAATAAGTCAACCATAATGGTTGAATTGGCATATTTGTCATTAAAAAAAACTACTTTTTTTGTTCATATTTTCGACATATCACATTGTGTTTTTACTCAAATTTTGATCGGGAGAGCTCGTTGGATGCGGAATTTGATTCCGCATCCAACGAGTACCCACACTGCATACTTTTGACGGACCCCNTCCTTAGGAGGCCCATTTTAGACCCCAAAATTCCTCTAATGCTCGCTAACTATCTATGAGCGGTTATGGTGAGAAAACTCTAACCATTTTATTAAAATGATGATCCATTTAATCTCATCGTATAATTAATTTATAAATGAATTTAAGATATAGGGGATGCTACATCCTCCCCCCCTAAAGGTACACAGTCCTCGATGTTGATTCCCTTGAATCTTTGTTATAAAATTCAATTATGGCGTCTTTATGATTCCTTATTTCTCTCAACATGTTCTTTTCAAAACATTACATGATATTTCCATCATTTTCCACAAACATATGTATAAATATGATTCCTTTAAAACCAAGAAAAAAGTAAATAATGACTTTGTCAAAATTTTCCTCCAGGGATGTACCTACAACATTAGTCAATGATACATGAAAAATACACAAATCCATAATCTAGGGAAAATTCATCATTGTGTTTTCATTTTGTTTTTCTTTTCATAACAATATTTGAAAGTATAATTTTGCTTTGAAAGCTTTACCTCGTGGCATTAACATAGTATCCCTGCAACTGCACGCTATCAGTCAATCATAAAAATAACATAAAATGTATGATCTAAAGTAAACTCTTCCATGCACTTATATATCCCGGAACATAATGTTTCCATATTTAACCTTTATATTCATGGCTCTCGTAAGGTGGTACTTCCCTTAAGTACCTTTAGTCCTTTCCACTTTCCTCGGCAGCGTAATTAATCATATCAAACTAATATAACATGTACATAATCACAAATTTCACATATTTTAAAACATGTATTAATTAAAGCATTACCAATACACATAGTAACGATATTTTTATCACATTTTTCACAAGAAGATTCACTTTATACATAAATTTGCAACAATTTTTTCATCATTCATCATATCATGGTGCACAAAATACCAAAAAAATCACACACATACCTTTTGTATGACATTGACGTTCCAAGCACTTCTTGGCTGAAATCTTCTTTCAAAAGTTATGGTATACATATATACATGAAGGCCATCTCCTCACGGAACCACAAATTCACGTGCAGGCCTACTCAACCTGTATATATAAGACTCATTTGATATAAGGATGATACCATCATTATATTTTTACAATTATTGGGCGTATCTCCTACTTAGAATTCTAGAAGCCCACATATCTCTTATTCTAAAATTTTAACACCACAAAATATATCACTACAGGACCTAACACCTGTAATATCCCAGTTTTGACCCCGCTTGCATTAAAATACATGATACATATATTGTAAATAATCTTGGTGCGGAGCTAAAGGCCAAGGCCCCACCATAGATTTGGTTATGTTGTGTTTCTATTTAGAATGGTCACCGATGGTATGTCGGGACATGCGGCATATATTTAAATTGTGACGTCATGTAAATGCGCATTTTTAATTAATAACCCAGCCATCTATGTTCACTGCAACTAAATTGAGAAGGGGCATGATTCCCAAGGATAAGGACAGGGAATGTTGAACATTGAGTCATGGGAGAAGAGCCATGTGTCATCACCACCCTTAGTTGTTTCGTTTGTTAGCTGAGGCAGCTATTGGCTAGCAAGAAGACCACTACCATGCCACGCTTGCTCTCCTCTCCACGACGTGGGAACCGCTTCTTCCCGCTCCCTCGGATCTTGGCCGTTCGTCTTCCTCATGCAGGATGGGGGAATAAATTTTTTTTGCCAACCGTTGTATGGGGTTAGCCTTCTCTCTCTCACGCTGTATGCCGGTCTGTAATTCGTTTCTTTCATCCACACAAAGAACCAACTTTTGCCTCCATGCATTGGACTGTGTACTGTTTTTGTTCTCCATTCGGATCACAGTGGAAATTATTGGGATTGCTTTTCCCATGGATTGATGGGATCGGGGGTGATTCTTCCTGTGAATCTGCGTTGAACTGTGTATGTTGGTCGTGACTTTCGATCATTTTTTTCGATCTGTGTAAGTTTCCCAGCGATAGTATTGAAGGTTGGATCGCTATGGGTTCATCGGATTTGTCCCTGGGCTATTTTTGGGTTGGTGAATGATGGCCTGAGGTGCTTGACAAACCTGGTGGGATGAGAACCACACGGACAGAGCTATTGAGTTGGATTTCTTCTCCACAACCCCTGAAGAGCACTGGAGGGAAGATCAGGGTCTGAGGGACTACGTTGCAGAGAAGGGGCTGACTTCCTTGTGTTGGGTGTGTGTGGGTGTTCTAGAATCCAGGCTGGTTCTGGTGTTGGTGTTTGCAGCTCTTCAGTGAGCTCACCAGCTTAGCGTTAGCCTTTCCCAGCTCCTGGATGGCCTGATAAACCCGACCCTATTGGCTTGGTTGATCTGTTGTTCACCTGATAAACCCAACCGTGTTGGCTTTGTTGAACTATGTACCCTTGTGGTGTTGTTATCCCTTGCTATGTGTAAGCCTGTTAGTTCCTTATTCCTTGGGGAATCATGCCCAGCTCGGGGGTGGCAGCATTGTTGAGAGATCTAGGAGTGTGCTAGCCTATGGTTGGGTGGAACGTTGCAATGACATAGCTGGTTGCGGAACGATTTCTTTATAAAGATAAGTAATTTTGTCTATTTTACTTCTGCAATCCTATTTACTGTTAATGATCATGAGGAACATGTGGAATGCTTGTTTGAATGTATGTTACTTCTGCTGTGTATGATAAATAACTAGGTATGCATGTTTTAGTTCAAGCATTCTATTTCAACATTTCAGCAATTTGTTTTATGAATGCACATGTTCATGGGGCTGGTAGCCCGGATGGTTAACTCCATGGTAGCGTCCTCTTTGTCGGTCGGAGGGTCGGGGATGTGACAGTGTGGTATCAGAGCTCATGTTGCAGCATGGGCCTACATGAGCCATGAAGGGTGCAGTGACAGTGACAGAAGCGGTATTTCTTTCTGCCGAGCAGAAGTCAGTGAAATTCAAAAATTCAAAAAATGGTCCAAGTGTTGAACAGTCAGGCCACTAGCAGGAAAGACTTCTGCTGTAGCGGAAGCGCTAGGCGGAAGCGTGTCGATGGAGAGCCGTTGGAAGGAAATCGGGGAAATTCCTCCGATCGTCGACACCGTAAAAAAAAGGTTTAAGGCTCAAAATTGGTTCGCCAATCGGAAGAAAAAGAGGTTTTTGTGCCGCCGTTTTGGAAGTATAAATCACTAAGTCTTCCGATGAGAAGCGATAGCCGACGCCGCAAGAAAAGTTTGAAAAAAGAAAAAAAAAATTTAAGGAAGGAAAATAGCGATTGTCGGAAGAAGAAATAGTTGTTCGTGCGCCGCCATTGCGGAAGTCTAGAGCACTAGACTTCCGATGTGGAAAGACTGCCGACGCCGAAAAAGTTAAAATTTTTCTAAGTAAACAGCCGCCGATCGGAAGAAGTTAGTGTTTGCTGTGTCGCCGTTTCGAAAGCCAAAGTCACTAGGCTTCCGATGTAAAAAGACTACCGATTCCGATTGGGCTATGCCACAGTAGATTTGGCCACCGATTGGAGGAAGATTGAAGATCGTGTTCCGCCGTTGCGGCAGCAGAGGGAACTTCTTCGCCGACGAAAAGAAGAAGTTGAGCCAATCAAGTGGGAAAATTTCGGAAAATTTTCTAAGTCTTGGAGTCATCGGCCATCGGCAATGATTAGTGGTTTGGCATGCTGCCGTTGTGGAAGCCAAAGGCACTAGCCTTCCGATGTGGAAATACTGTCGATGCCGATCACGTTATGACTTAGCCGATTGGACCACCGATCGGAAGAAGATAGTGTTCGTGCGCCTGCTGTTGCGGAAGTCTAAAGCGCTAAGCCTTCTGACGAGAGAGACTGCCGAAACGTCGAAACGATTAGTGGTTCCGAGAGTCGATTTTGCGGAGGAAATAGTTGTTTCGATAGCCGATTCTATGGAACGGTTAGTTGTTTCAGGAACTGATTCTACGGAACGGTTAGTTGTTTTGAGAGCCGATTCTGCAGAGGAAATTTTGAATTTTTCGTGGGATTTCTCAGCGAATTTGGACGGTTTTCAAGGGAATTTTCAGTGGTTTTTTCAGTAAAATTTTAGGGCCCAAAAAGGAAGAAAAATTCTATGCTTGGGAAAACTTGTAATGTTATAATTTCCAAGAGAAGGTAAGGAATGCTGGTTTATGTCAATATTATGCATCTAACGTTTGTGTTATTAACACGTTTGCAGAATCATAGTCACCTTCAAGAGCAACATTCCAGATAGTGTAGTTTGATAAGTAAGTGGTGGTCAGTCATGAGATCCCAGGATGGGCATGATGCTCGGAATTCTTACAGGTAAGCAGAAGATGCCATGGGAGAAAATGTCCATAATAGGAATGATGACATTGAGTCCAATGGAAGGAGATTCCAAGAGACACCGTCAGATGTTGCAGCCACCATGGGAAGCTTAATAAAAGCCCAGGAAGAGAAGCATCAATTGAATTCTGCCATATTGGAAAGTTTGACAGACTTGCAGAAAAATATAGATTCTGGACGAGGTACATCAAGACCAGAAGGAAGTAAGAGCAACACTAGGAGAAGGAGAAGGACTTCCAGTGAATCATCTGACTCCGAAGAATCCAGTGGAGATACAAGCTCTTCTCCTCATAAAAGGAAAAGAAAGAGACACCATCGAGATCGTTCTCGAGATGAGTTTAGGAAAGAAAAACCTCCTACATTTGATGGCGAGATAAAGACGGGACAAGAAGTTGAGGCTTGGCTTCTTGGGATAAAGAAGTACTTTCAGGTGCAGAATTATTCAGGAAACATGAAGGCACGAGTTGCCATATTCAATTTGAATGGAAGAGCATCCATTTGGTGGGAACACTTCAAGCAGGTAAAGAGGATTAGTGAAAGGAGACTTAAGTGGAAACAGTTCAAGAAGTATTTTAGGCAGAAATACCTCTCTGACAGGTACTATGATGACAAGATCAAGGAGTTCCATGAGCTGAGATTGGGACAGCAAACCATGAATGAATATGCAAATAAGTTTTTGGAGCTGTTGAGGTATGTCCGATACATCAGAGATGAAAAAGTGAAGATCCATCGTTTTCTGAGTGGATTACCTCAGTCTTACAAAGATAGAATTGAGTTTTATGAACCTAGCACTCTTGAAGAAGCAATAAGAAAGGCTAAGTATTGCTATGAGCAAAGTAAAGGAAAACCTGATTACCATAAGACATGGAAGGACAAGAAGAATGAAAAGTTGGACCAAAGAAAGAAAGGTTTCAAACCTTCTAGATTCAGGAATCAGCAAAAGCAACCATCCCAAGCTGCGAGTGATCTAGTTGGAGTGACAGGTGGAAAGCCTAAAGAGCCACATCTGAATAAAGGTCCACTCAAATGTTGGAAATGTGAAGGACCTCACTTGCGTAGAAATTGTCCACTGGAGAATGAGAGTGCAAGGCTAGCTTACAATGTTCAAGAAGCAGAAACAGTGGGTCAGGTAGCAAGGGCAGTCCCTAGGATTTATGCAGCACTGGAGGACCGCCAGGCAGATCACTAGTCAACTGTGGTTGAAGTAGCAGGTAAGATTGTTGAGCAATTTGTTTCTATTTTGATTAACCCTAGTTCTACGCACAGTTACATTACCCCTATAGTAGTGGAGATTTGTGCTTTTAAGAAGGTAAAGCATAGGAAGTCTTGGTTAGTTCAGCTAGCCACTGGAACTAAGAGAAAGGTCAGGAAAGTAGTAGAGAAATGTCCATTGGTCATGGATGGTTTGGTCACTTGTGTAGATCTATTCTACTGTTTGGTTCCTATGATGTTCTCATTGGGATAGATTGGTTAGAAGCTCACAGGGTGAAGCTTGACTGTTACAATAAGACTTTTGAATGCGTGAATGAAGAAGGGAACCTAGTAGTTGTGAAAGGCATTCCAAAGGTGATTTCAGTATGGCAGGTTTCAGCAATGCAGTTAAAGAAGTTCTATAGGAAGGGTTGCCAGTTGTATGTAGCTCAGATTTTGGAGACATCAGGAGATGAAACTCCTAGGTTGGAGGATTATCAGGTGTTACAGGAATTTAGGGATGTGTTTCCTGATGAGATTCCAGGGCTTCCTCCAAAGAGGGACATTGATTTCACAATTGAACTTGTGCCAAGAGCAGCACCAGTGTCCAAGGCACCCTACAGGATGAGTACACCGGAGATGCTAGAGTTGAAGATGCAATTGCAAGAGTTTTTGGAAAAGAAATACATCCGGCCGAGTGTGTCTCCCTGGGGAGCACCAATTCTATTTGTAAAGAAGAAAGATGGTACACTCAGGTTGTGTATTGATTACAGACAATTGAACAAGATAACTGTGAAGAATAAATATCCTTTGCCTAGGATTGATGACCTCTTTGATCAAATGAGAGGAGCGAAGGTATTTTCGAAGATTGACTTGAGGTCTGGTTACCATCAGGTAAGGATCAAGGATGAAGACATTCATAAGACAGCCTTCAGGACAATGTATGGGCATTATGAGTTTGTAGTGGTACCATTTGTGCTCACAAATGCACCAGCTACATTTATGTGCCTTATGAATAGTGTCTTCAGCAAGTATTTGGACAAGTTTGTTCTTGTTTTCCTTGATGACATTCTTGTTTAGTCTAAGAATGAGGAAGAACATGAAGATCATTTGAGATTGACATTGCAATTGCTCAGAGAGCACTAGTTGTATGCAAAACTGAGCAAGTGTGACTTCTATAGAGATAGAATTCAGTACTTGGGCCACATTATCTCAGAAGAGGGTATATTTGTGGACCCTGAAAAGATTGAAACTATTATGAATTGGCCTACTCCAAGAATGTGACAGATGCAAGATCTTTCATGGGACTTGCAGGATACTATCAGAGATTCATTGAAGGATTCTCCAAAGTTGCACACACCATCACTTATTTGCAAAAGAAGGGGATGAAGTTCGAATGGACATCGAGGTGTGAAGAAAGCTTCTAGTGGTTGAAAAGTCTTCTCACCAGTGCACCATTGTTGAAGGTTGCAGATCCAGAGAAAGATTTTGTGGTGTGTACCGATTCATGCGGACAAGGGCTTGGAGGAGTCCTTATGCAAGACAACCACGTGATATGTTATGAGTCAAGAAAGCTGAAGGAACATGAGAAGAACTATGCCACTCATGATCTAGAGCTTGCAGCCATAGTACATGCTCTCAAGATGTGGAGACATTACTTGATGGGTAGGAGATTTGAGCTCAGAATAGATCACCGTGGATTGAAGTATTTGTTTGATCAGCCTACTCTGAATGCTAGGCAAGCAAGGTGGCTGGAATTTTTATATGAGTTTGATTTTGAAATCAAGCACATAAAGGGGAAGGAAAATAAGGTAGCTGATGCGCTCAACAGGAAGGTATAGGAAATGCATTTGGCATCTCTTAGTATTTGCCAATCAGATTTGAGGCAGCAGATTGTTAGTCATGCTGCTGGAGATGAATTGTATGAATAGGTAAAAGACAAATTACAGCAGCAAAGTCTTGAGAAGAGGTATGATAGATATAAATGGGAAGAAGATGGGCTTCTGATTTTTAAACGTAGAATTTATATTCCAGATATAGCAGATTTGAGGAGAGTTGTTATGGATGAAATCCATCAAGCTCCGTATTCTGGTCACCCAGGATATCAGAAGACAATTGCTACAGCTAGAAAGCAGTACTTTTGGCTAGGAATGAAAAAGGATATGGCTGAGTACATTTCTAGGTGTATGAAATGTCAACAGGTAAAATTTGAGCATCAACATCCAGCAGGCTTGTTGCAGCCTTTGCCAGTTTTGGAATGGAAATGGGAAGTTATTTCCATGGATTTTATTACAGGATTGCCAATGACTTGGAGGCAACATGATTCCATCATGGTTGTGGTAGACAAGTTGACAAAGGCAGCGCGTTTTATACCAGTTAAGTCTACGCATAAGACGGATGACATTGCAAAGATCTTCATGAAGGAGATATTCAAATTGCATGGATTGCCGAAGGCTATAGTCTCTGACAGATATGTCAAGTTCACTTCCAATTTTTGGAAGGGATTGTTTGCAGATTTGGGGACAAAGTTAAACTTCAGCACTGCATACCATCCTCAGACAGATGGGCAGACAGAGAGAGTGAATCAAGTGCTTGAAGATATGCTTCGCATGTATGTGATGGACAAACCAACCAAGTGGGAAGATTACTTGCACTTGGTAGAGTTTGCTTACAACAATGGACAGCAAACATCCTTGGGGATGAGTCCGTATGAAGCTTTGTATGGAAGAAGGTGTAGGACCCCAGTAACTTGGGATAATCCAGTGAATAGGATTGTGCTTGGACCGGAATTGCTCAAGGAAATGGAGCAAGAAATTGTAAAGATTAGGCAGAATTTGAAAGCAGCACAGGACAGACAGAAAAGCTATGTAGATAAGCATAGGATGAATAGGGAGTTCAGTGTTAGGGATCATGTTTACCTCAAAGTGAGGGAAAAGAAAATTTCTTTGAAGCTTGGAAGTTGTGCCAAGTTGTCACCTAGATATTGTGGGCCATTTGAAGTGCTTGAGAGGATAGGGCTTGTTGCATATAGACTTGCATTTCCTGCTAACACTAGAGCTCATAATGTTTTTCATGTTTCTTTGCTTAAGAAATATGTATATGATCCTAACCATGTGATAGATTGGGATGTGATTCAGGTGGAACCTGAAGGAGAATTCCGAATAGAGCCAATGCGCATCCTCGACAGGAAGGTCACAATGCTCCGTAACCGGGCCATACGGCAGGTAAAGGTGCAGTGGGAGCAACACAGACCTGAAGAGGCTACGTGGGAGCTGGAGGATGCCATACGATTGGAACATCCATTTTTGTTCAATCATGCGGAACACTGAGGCGGTACCAGTGTGGCATTTTGTTCAAATTTTGTAAAGCATTGAGGATAGTGCTATTGAAGAGGGAGGGGAATGTAATACCCCGGTTTTGACCCCGCTTGCATTAAAATACATGATACATATATTGTAAATAATCTTGGTGTGGAGCTAAAGGCCAAGGCCCCACCATAGATTTGGTTATGTTGTGTTTCTATTTAGAATGGTCACCAATGGTATGTCGGGACATGCGACATATATTTAAATTGTGACGTCATGTAAATGTGCATTTTTAATTAATAACCTAGCCAGCTATGTTCACTGCAACTAAATTGAGAAGGGGCATGATTCCCAAGGATAAGGATAGGGAATGTTCAACATTGAGTCATGGGAGAAGATCCATGTGTCATCACCACCCTTAGTTCATATGTTTGTTAGTTGAGGCAGCGATTGGCTGGCAAGAATACCACTACCACGCCATGCTTGCTCCCCTCTCCATGACGTGGGAACTGCTTCTTCCCACTCCCTTGGATCTTGGCTGTTCGTCTTCCTCATGCAGGACAGGGGAATAAAAACATTTTGCCAACCGTTGTATGGGGTTCCCCTTCTCGCTCTCATGCTGTATGCCAGTCTGTAATTCGTTTCTTCCATCCACACAGAGAACCAACTTTTGCCTCCACGCATTGGACTATGTACTGTTTTCGTTCTCCATTCGGATCGCAGTGGAAATTATTGGGATTGCTTTTCCCATGGATTGATGGGATTGGGGGTGATTCTTCCTGTGAATCCGCATTTAACTGTGTATGTTGGTCATGAATTTCGATCATTTTTTCCGATCTATGTAAGTTTCCCAGCGATAGTATTGAAGGTTGGATCGATGTGGGTTCATCGGATTTGTCCCTGGAGTATTTTTGGGTTGGTAAATGATGGCCTAAGGTGCTTGACAAACCTGGTGGGATGAGAACCACACGGACAGAGCTATTGAGCTAGATTTCTTCTCCACAACCCTTGAAGAGCACTTGAGGGAAGATCAAGGTCTGAGGGACTGCGTTGTAGAGAAGGGGCTGATTTTCTTGTGTTGGGTGTGTGTGGGTGTTCTAGAATCCAGGCTAGTTCTGGTGTTGGTGTTTGCAGCTTTTCAGTGAGCTCACCAGCTTGGCATTAGCCTTTCCCAGCTCCTAGATGGCCTGATAAACCCGACCCTGTTGGATTGGTTGATCTGTTGTTCGCCTGATAAACCCAACCGTGTTGGCTTGGTTGAACTGTGTACCCTTGTGGTGTTGTTATCCCTTGCTATGTGTAAGCCTATTAGTTCCTTATTCCTTGGGGAATCATGCCCAGCTTGGGGGTAGCAGCATTGCTGAGAGATCTAGGAGTGTGCTAGCCTATGGTTGGGTGGAACGTTGCAGCGACATAGCTGGTTGCGAAATGATTTCTTTATAAAGACAAGTAATTTTGTATATTTTACTTCTACAATCCCATTTACTGTTAATGATCATGATGAACATGTGGAATGCTTGTTTGAATGTATGTTACTTCCGCTATGTATGATAAATAACTAGGTATGCATGTTTTAGTTCAAGCATTCTGTTTTAGCATTTCAACAATTTGTTTTATGAATGCACATGTTCATGGGGCTAGTAGCCCGGATGGTTAACTCCATGGTAGCGTCCTCTTCACCAGTCGGAGGGTCGGGGATGTGACAGTGTGGTATCAGAGCTCATGTTGCAGCATGGGCCTGCATGAGCCATGAAGGGTGCAATGATAGTGACAGAAGCGGTATTTCTTTCTGCCCAACAGAAGTCAGTGAAATTCAAAAATTCAAAAAATGTTCTAAGTGTTGAACAGTCGGGCCACTAGCGGGAAAGACTTCCACTATAGCGGAAGCGTGCCGACGGAGAGCCCTTGGAAGGAAATCGGGGAAATTCCTCTGATCGCCGACACCGTTAAAAAAAAAGTTTAAGGCTCGAAATTGGTTCTCCAATCGAAAGAAAAAGAGGTTTGTGCACTGCTGTTTCGGAAGTATAAATCACTAAGTCTTCCGATGAGAAGCGACAGCCAATGCCACAAGAAAAAAAAAAAAAAATTTAAGGAAGGAAAACAATGGCCGTCAGAAGAAGAAATAGTTGTTCGTGCGCCACCATTGCAGAAGTCTAGAGCACTAGACTTCCGATGTGGAAAGACTGCCGACGCTGAAAAAGTTAAAATTTTTCTCAGTAAACAGTCGCCGATCAGAAGAAGTTAGTGTTTGTTGTGCCGCCATTTCGAAAGCCAAAGTCACTAGGCTTCAGATGTAAAAATACTACCGATTCCGATTGGACTATGCCACAATAGATTTGGTGCTAATCGGAGGAAGATTGAAGATCGTGTTCCGCCGTTGTGGCAGCGGAGGGAACTTCTTCGCCGATGAAAAGAAGAATCTGAGCCGATCAAGTGGGAAAATTTCGGAAAATTTTCTAAGTCTTGGAGTCATCAGCCATCGACAATGATTAGTGGTTTGGTGTGCCGCCATTGCAGAAGCCAAAGGCACTAGCCTTTCGATGTGGAAATACTGCCGATACCGATCACGTTATGACTTAGCGAATTGGACCATCGATCGGAAGAAGATAGTGTTCGTGCGCCCACCGTTGCGGAGGTCCAAAGTGCTAAGCCTTCCGATGAGAGAGACCGCTGAAACGTCGGAACGATTAGTGGTTCCGAGAGTCGATTTTGCAGAGGAAATAGTTGTTTCGGGAGCCGATTCTGCGGAACGGTTAGTTGTTTCGGGAGCTGATTCTACGAAACGGTTAGTTGTTTCGGGAGCTGATGCTGCAGAGGAAATTTTGAATTTTTCATGGGATTTCTCAGCGAATTTTGACGGTTTTCAGGGGAATTTTCAGTGGTTTTTTCAGTAAAATTTTAGGGACCAAAAAGGAAGAAAAATTCTATGCTTGGGAAAACTTGTAATGTTATAATTTCCAAGAGAAGGTAAGGAATGCTGGTTTATGTCAATATTATGCATCTAACGTTTGTGTTATTAACACGTTTGCAGAATCATAGTCACCTTCAAGAGCAGCATTCCAGATAGTGCAGTTTGATAAGTAAGTGGTGGTCAGTCATGAGATCCTAGGATGGGCATGATGCTCGGGATTCTTACAGGTAAGCAGAAGATGCCATGGGAGAAAATGTCCATAATAGGAATGATGACATTGAGTCCAATGGAAGGAGATTCCAAGAGACACTGTCAGATGTTGCAGCCAGCATGAGAAGCTTAATAAAATCCCAGGAAGAGCAGCATCAGTTGAATGCTGCCATATTGGAAAGTTTGACAAACTTGT
This sequence comes from Pseudotsuga menziesii, assembly GCA_001517045.1. Taxonomy (NCBI): domain Eukaryota; kingdom Viridiplantae; phylum Streptophyta; class Pinopsida; order Pinales; family Pinaceae; genus Pseudotsuga; species Pseudotsuga menziesii. Next base: position 139,646 of record LPNX011098402.1, read on the forward strand.
AGAAAAAGATAGATTCTGGACGAGGTACATCAAGACCAGAAGGAAGTAAGAGCAACACTAGGAGAAGGAGAAGGAATTCCAGTGAATCATCTGACTCGGAAGAATCCAGTGGAGATACAAGCTCTTCTCTTCATAAAAGGGAAAGAAAGAGACACCATCGGGATCATTCTCGAGATGAGTTTAGGAAAGCTAAACCTCCTACATTTGATGGCGAGATAAAGACGGGACAAGAAGCTGAGGCTTGGTTTCTCGGGATAAAGAAGTACTTTTAGGTGCAGGATTATTCAGGAAACATGAAGGCACGAGTTGCCATATTCAATCTGAATGGAAGAGCATCCATTTGGTGGGAACACTTCAAGCAGGTAAAGAGGATCAGTGAAAGGAGACTTAAGTGGAAATAGTTCAAGAAGTATTTTAGGCAGAAATACCTCTCTGACAGGTACTATGATGACAAGATCAAGGAGTTTCATGAGCTGAGATTGGGACAGCAAACCATGGATGAATATGCAAATAAGTTTTTGGAGCTGTTGAGGTATGTCCGGTACATCAGAGATGAAAAAGTGAAGATCCAACATTTTCTGAGTGGATTACCTCAGTCTTACAAAGATAGAATTGAGTTTTATGAACCTAGCACTCTTGAAGAGGCAATAAGAAAGGATAAGCATTGCTATGAGCAAAGTAAAGGAAAACCTAATTACCATAAGACATGGAAGGACAAGAAGAAAGAAAAGTTGGACCAAAGAAAGAAAGGTTTCAAACCTTCTAGATTCAGGAATCAGCAGAAGCATCCATCCCAAGCTGCGAGTGATCCAGTTGGAGTGACAGGTGGAAAGCCTAAAGAGCCACATCCAAATAAAGGTCCACTCAAATGTTGGAAATGTGAAGGACCTCACTTGCATAGAAATTGTCCACTCGAGAATGAGAGTGCAAGGCCAGCTTACAACGTTCAAGAAGCATAAACAGTGGGTCAGGTAGCAAGGGCAGTCCCTAGGATTTGTGCAGCATTGGAGGACCACCGGGCAGATCAACAGTCAACTGTGGTTGAAGTAGCAGGTAATATTGTTGAGCAATATGTTTCTATTTTGATTGACTCTGGTTCTATGCACAGTTACATTACCCCTAGAGTAGTGGATATTTGTGCTTTTAAGAAGGTAAAGCATAGGAAGTCTTGGTTAGTTCAGCTAGCACTAGAACTAAGAGAAAGGTTAGTGAAGTAGTAGAGAAATGTCCATTGGTCATGGATGGGTTGGTCACTTGTGTAGATTTGAATGTTCTACCGCTTGGTTCCTATGATGTTCTCATTGGGATGGATTGGTTAGAAGCTCACAGGGTGAAGCTTGACTGTTACAATAAGACTTTTGAATGCGTGAATGAAGAAGGGAACCTAGTAGTTGTGAAAGGCATTCCAAAGGTGATTTCAGTACGGCAGTTTTCAGCAATGCAGTCAAAGAAGTTCTATAGGAAGGGTTGCCAGTTGTATGTAGCTCAGATTTTGGAGACATCAGGAGATGAAACTCCTAGGTTGGAGGATTATTAGGTGTTACAGGAATTTAGGGATGTGTTTCCTGATGAGATTCCAGGGCTTCCTCCAAAGAGGGACATTGATTTCACAATTGAACTTGTGCCAGGAGCAGCACCAGTGTCCAAGGCACCCTACAGGATGAGTACACTAGAGATGCTAGAGTTGAAGATGCAACTGCAAGAGTTGTTGGAAAAGAAATACATCCGGCCGAGTGTGTCTCCTTTGGGAGCACCAGTTCTATTTGTAAAGAAGAAAGATGGTACACTCAGTTTGTGTATTGATTACAGACAATTGAACAAGGTTACTGTGAAGAATAAATATCCTTTGCCTAGGATTGATGACCTCTTTGATCAAATGAGAGGAGCGAAGGTATTTTCCAAGATTGACTTGAGGTCTGGTTACCATCAGGTAAGGATCAAGGATGAAGACATTCATAAGACAACCTTTAGGACAAGGTATGGGCATTATGAGTTTGTAGTGGTACCATTTGGGCTCACAAATGCACCAGCTACATTTATGTGCCTTATGAATAGTGTCTTCAACAAGTATTTGGACAAGTTTGTTCTTGTTTTCCTTGATGACATTCTTGTTTATTCTAAGAATGAGGAAGAACATGCAGAGCATTTGAGATTGACATTGCAATTGCTCAGAGAGCACCAGTTGTATGCAAAACTGAGCAAGTGTGACTTCTATAGAGATAGAATTCAGTACTTGGGCCACATTATCTCAGAAGACGGTATATCTATGGACCCTAAAAAGATTGAAACCATTATGAATTGGCCTACTCCAAGAAATGTGACAGATGTAAGATCTTTCATGGGACTTGCAGGATACTATCAGAGATTCATTGAAGGATTCTCCAAAGTTGCACACACCATCACTTCTTTACAAAAGAAGGGGATGAAGTTCGAATGGACATCGAGGTGTGAAGAAAGCTTCTAGCGGTTGAAAAGTCTTCTCACCAGTGCACTAGTGTTGAAGGTTGCAGATCTAGAGAAAGATTTTGTGGTGTGTACCAATGCATGCAGACAAGGGCTTGGAGGAGTCCTTATGCAAGACAACCACGTGATGTGTTATGAGTCAAGAAAGCTGAAGGAACATGAGAAGAACTATGCCACTCATGATCTAGAGCTTGCAGCCATAGTACATGCTCTTAAGATGTGGAGACATTACTTGATGGGTAGGAGATTTGAGCTCAGAACAGATCACTGTGGACTGAAGTATTTGTTTGATCAGCCTACTCTGAATGCTAGGAAAGCAAGGTGGCTGGAATTTTTATGTGAGTTTGATTTTGAAATAAAGCACATAAAGGGGAAGGAAAATAAGGTAGCTGATGTGCTTAACAGGAAGGTATAGGAAATGCATGTGGCATCTCTTAGTATTTGCCAATCAGATTTGAGGCAGCAGATTGTTAGTCATGCTACTGGAGATGAATTGTATGAACAGGTAAAAGACAAATTGCAGCAGTAAAGTATTGAGAAGAGGTATGAGGGATATAAATTGGAAGAAGATTGGATTCTGACTTTTAAACATAGAATTTATATTCCAGATGTAGCAGATTTGAGGAGATTTGTTATGGATGAAATCCATCAAGCTCCGTATTCTGGTCACCCAGGATATCAGAAGACAATTGCTACAGCTAGAAAGCAGTACTTTTGGCTGGGAATGAAAAAGGATATGGATGAGTACATTTCCAGGTGTATGAAATGTCAATAGGTAAAAGTTAAGCATCAACATCCAACAGGCTTGTTGCAGCCTTTGCCAGTTCCGGAATGGAAATGGGAAGTTATTTCCATGGATTTTATTACAGGATTTCCAATGACTTGGAGGCAACATGATTCCATCATGGTTGTGGTAGACAAGTTGACAAAGGCAGTGCATTTTATACTAGTTAAGTCTACGCATAAGATGGATGACATTGCAAAGATCATCATGAAGGAGATATTTAAATTGCATGGATTGCCGAAGGCTATAGTCTTTGACAGAGATGTTAAGTTCACTTCCAATTTTTGGAAGGGATTGTTTGCAGATTTGGGGACAAAGTTAAACTTCAGCACTGCATACCATCCTCAGACAGATGGGCAGACAGAGAGAGTGAATCAAGTGCTTGAATATATTCTTCGCATGTATGTGATGGACAAACCAACCAAGTGGGAAGATTACTTACACTTGGTAGAGTTTGTTTACAACAATGGACAACAAACATCCTTGGGGATGTGTCCGTATGAAGCTTTGTATGGAAGAAGGTGTAGGACCCCAGTAACTTGGGATAATCCAATGAACAGGATTGTGCTTGGACTGGAATTGCTCAAGGAAATGGAGCAAGAAATTGTAAAGATTAGGCAGAATTTGAAAGCAGCACAGGACAGATAGAAAAGCTATGCAGATAAGCATAGGATGAATAGGGAGTTCAGTGTTGGGGATCATGTTTACCTCAGAGTGAGGGCAAAGAAAAGTTCCTTGAAGCTTGGAAGTTGTGCCAAGTTGTCACCTAGATATTGTGGGCCATTTGAAGTGCTTGAGAGGATAGGGCTTGTTGCATATAGACTTGCATTGCCTGCTAACACTAGAGCTCATAATGTTTTTCATGTTTCTTTGCTTAAGAAATATGTACATGATCCTAACCATGTGATAAATTGGGATGTGATTCATGTGGAACCCGAGGGAGAATTCCAAATCAAGCCAATGCGCATCCTCGACAGGAAGGTCACAATGCTCCGTAACCGGGCCATAGGGCAGGTAAAGGTGTAGTGGGAGAAATATGGACCTGAATAGGCTATGTGGGAGCTGGAGGATGCCATGCGATTGGCACATCCATTTTTGTTCAATCCTACAGAACACTAAGGTGGTACCAGTGTGGCATTTTGTTCAAATTTTCTAAAGGACTGAGGACAGTGCTATTGAAGGGGGAGGGGAATGTAATACCCCGGTTTTGACCCCGCTTGCATTAAAATACATGATACATATATTGTAAATAATCTTAGTGCAGAGCTAAAGGCCAAGGCCCCACCATAGATTTGGTTATGTTTTGTTTCTGTTTAGAATGGTCACTAATGGTATGTCAGGACATGCGGCATATATTTAAATTGTGATGTCATGTAAATGTGCATTTTTAATTAATAACCCAGCCAGCTATGTTCACTGCAACTAAATTGAGAAGGGGCATGATTCCCAAGGATAAAGACAGGGAATGTTGAACATTGAGTCATGGGAGAAGAGCCATGTGTCATCACCACCCTTAGTTGTTTTGTTTGTTAGCTGAGGCAGCGATTGGCTGGCAAGAAGACCACTAACATGCCATGCTTTCTCTCCTCTCCACGACGTGGGAACTGCTTCTTCCTGCTCCCTCGGATCTTGGCCGTTCGTCTTCCTCATGCAGGACGGGGGAATAAAAACGTTTTTCCAACCGTTGTATGGGGTTCGCCTTCTCTCTCTCACACTGTATGCCGGTCTGTAATTCGTTTCTTCCATCCACATAGAGAACCAACTTTTGCCTCCATGCATTGGACTATTTACTGTTTTCGTTCTCCATTTGGATCGCAATGGAAATTATTGGGATTGCTTTTCCCACGGATTGATGGGATCGGGGGTGACTCTTCTTGTGAATCCGCATTGAAATGTGTATGTTGGTCGTGACTTTCGATCATTTTTTTTCGATCTGTGTAAGTTTCCCAGCAATAGTATTGAACCGTTGGATCGCTGTGGGTTCATCGGATTTGTCCCTGGACTATTTTTGGGTTAGTGGCCTGAGGTGCTTGACAAACCTGGTGGGATGAGAACCACACGGACAGAGCTATTGAGCTGGATTTCTTATCCATAAGCCCTGAAGAGCACTGGAGGGAAGATTAGGGTCTGAGGGACTGCGTTGCAGAGAAGGGGATGACTTCCTTGTGTTGGGTGTGTGTGGGTGTTCTAGAATCCAGGCTGGTTCTGGTGTTGGTGTCTACATCTCTTCAGTGAGCTCACTAGTTTAGCATTAGCCTTTCCCAGCTCCTGGATGGCCTGATAAATCCGACCCTGTTGGCTTGGTTGATCTGTTGTTCTCCTGATAAACCCAATCGTGTTGGCTTGGTTGAACTGTGTACCCTTGTGGTGTTTTTATCCCTTGCTATGTGTAAGCCTGTTAGTTCCTTATTCCTTGGGGAATCATGCCCAGCTCGGGGGTGGCAGCATTGCTGAGAGATATAGGAGTGTGCTAGCCTATGGTTGGGTGGAACGTTGCAGCGACATAGCTGGTTGCGGAACGATTTCTCTATAAAGATAAGTAATTTTGTCTATTTTACTTTTGCAATCGTATTTACTGTTAATGATCATGATGAACATGTGGAATGCTTGTTTACATGTATGTTACTTCCGCTGTGTATGATAAATAACTAGGTATGCATGTTTTATTTCAAGCATTCTGTTTCAGCATTTCAACAATTTGTTTTATGAATGCACATGTTCATGGGGCTGGTAGCCCAGATGGTTAACTCCATGGTAGTGTTCTCTTCACCGGTCGGAGAGTCGGGGACGTGACAACACCTCACCTTGATGCTCTCTGGGAGTTCTACTTAAGATCCTAACACCTCCTCTGGGTTCTCACTAGTAACTCTTTTCCTAGGCCTAGGACTTAATATCATAGAGCGCTCAATAGAGCCTAACACCTCTCCAGGGTGCTCTATAGCAGCTCTACTTAATTCACAAATATCTCTTGTTTAACCATTTCAATATTTCAGTTTGTTTATCTTGAGAATCAAGTCTCAGTTTCCAAGACACATTATAGCTTGTAATTATGCATAATGAGACTAAATACTTTAGGTGCTCTAGATCCCAACAAGCTCAATACCAAACAAATTTTCTACTTCATTTCATTAATTAGTTTTGTTTAGTGTAGAATTTTTTTTATAAGTTTAAGATCCTTATAACCCAGGGCGTCCCCCGCGGTCATCTCAAAAGTTTCACCACTCCTTATTTAGAAGCATTGAATGCATGAAATATCATAATCATAATTGAACATATCTATGTTTGAGATCCTACCAACTCCACATCAAACCAAAATTTTAATAATTTTGAACATTCCTAATATTCTTGATCCCATTGGCTCAGTACCATATCCCATGGTAACTTAGTAATCCTAATGTTCCATAACTTACCTGTTCAATATCAAAACATGTTTGTCTAATTCTTTCAAGACTTTAATTAACAACATTATACTTTCAATATGTTTAAACAACACATTATCGCTTGGCATAGTTTGATACTTCTAGTATCTATACATGTCCAAACCATTTCAAACAAATTCTATGATTCAATTTCCTTATCACATATATATTGTTTGCAAAATGATAATTCTCATACTAATACAATTACCATACTCAATTATTTCAGTAGAATTTTGAGAACCTCTATCAAGTTTATTCCCAGCATGTCCAATTATCTAAACTATGTTTTTGCCGAATTGTGTTTTGTTTAATCAAATGATAACATCTTCCTAACCTTTCATAATAATCAATAAATCATATAGAATCTAGATGTTACCTTTTCCATTATGAAATTTATCTTTTTCTTTCAACTCCCTTATTGATTCCCATTCAACAGTTATTCTTGCAACTGTAAGTACCTGCATATACTTTTCATTGATGTGCATTTTAATCAAAATGAATTTCTTGTTTTCTATAAGCATGTGTGTTACTCCTTTTAACATCCTTAACTCATTTATTTCTTATCATTAAGCTTTGTCACATAACTCTAGTTATCCTTGTAAGTATGACTATATCTTAATTGTAACAAACTTTAATACCAAATACGATCCATATGTATAAAGTTTCCATTATAGTGTATCTAAGTGTATGAAAGTAACATATTGGCCACATGTTAACCCATAGTCTCTTTCTCAAACATATCACCTTGTCAAACTCCCAACAAAACATCATTCTTCATTCATGTATATTTTCATTTTAGTTATGCAACTAGCTTCATGGATTCAAGCACATAATTCTAAGCGAACTAGTTCATGTACTTTAACAAGGTTAATATAAAAGCTATATTATTTTTGCATCTTGCATGCCAATCATAAACTCTCGTATTCAAATTACAAGGTTCACACATACATGTTTGCAGGTGAGTCCATTAGGTATGAGTGTTGTAAACCTGCTCTGATACCATTTGTAATGAACCCAATCTCTTATTTACCATTTTAGATGCTGGGGTGATTTTTTTTTTGTCTCATACATCTGAACATGTGAGTCTTACATTCATCCTTAGTCTATCCTTTATTACTACAAGGGAAAAACAAATTCTAGCATCTGACACTTGTAGTAGCACATATAACTATTTACTCATATGTTTAAGAGCCAAACATCTCAATAAGTTACTTTCATATAAACAAACTTAAGGATAACTCTTTGAGCTTACAAAAAGAACATCTCATAATACTTTTATCTAACAACACTTATATATGTTTTCGAGCATCTATTCAGGTTCTCACACTACTATTAGTTTTGTTTTTATTATAACTTAACAACGATATGCTTCACGTGTACAAACCTATGATTCATAGTCCATTCATTATATACAAATAAGAAAGTGAGTACTCTTTTAACATCATCGAATTGTGAAGCATCAACTTGGGTCACTTAGAAGCCATAAAACACATAAAATACAAAAGCAAGAGAGAGACACAAATGTATGTGGTTCACCCCATCCATGGGGCTATGCCCATAAAAATTGTTTATCTTTTATTATTTAATCCAACACAAAGAATTACAATTGTGCAGCACATCCCATCCGTTGGAATATTTATTTTTCCTTTTCTTCAAGGTTTTGTTCACCAAGAACATGGACATTAGCTTCAAGAATAACCTAGAATCTTTTCACTTTAACTATTCAAGTGAATATTACAAAAGATTACATATACAAGTTTACTAGGCTTCCTCTACATATTAGTTAGAATATAATTAAAGGGTCACCTTCTTAGTTTAAAGAAAACAAATCTATAACTAACTAGAATTTGCTCCAATCAATCTTAAGGTAGAGTTGGAGCTTGATTCATAGGTAATAAACACAGTTATTCAATAATATTAAATACAATAAATTTTAACTTTTATTATCCTACTAAAAGTTAAACGGTGTATTTAATCCTCCAACAAAACTAGCTCATCCATGTAACAAGCTCTTAAATAAATTATACTTTCACTTCTATAACAATAATTAATTGCATTGACTAACATATTATTCCTTATTTTTAGGCTTTCTTTTAGAAGACAACCCATTCAAAACATGTTACTAAAATCATTATATCTATTGAAATTCCAACCCTCTGTTTAGTTTTTAACCATGATATTTGCATTACATAAAGATAAAATATGAAGTAAGATTTATCCTCTTTTACAGTGAGTTACGACTTCTTTAATTGATACATTCAAATCCCAAACAAGAAACAATATAACTACTATGCTATAGTTCATTCTTCTATGCATTCCAATTCATAGTAAATTATTCCAATATTAAAAACACCAAATGCAAAAGTTGCGCCCAGAGAAAATATCTAGTTCACTCAAATAAGCATGTATCCACATATTCCTATCTTAACTTCGATATAAACTGAAACTGAGAGTTTCTCATTTTATTATCAACATCCTTAACACATATTTTCTATTCATAGACTTTAAAATGTAAACAAGAATGCACTAAGGATGCATTTTTTTTAAATGGCATAAGAAATAATAATATAAAAAAATTAAAAGATTAAAGCTCAAAAATGCTTGTTTGGAAGTGTTGGAAAAATGTAATTACTTGCAGATATGTACCTGACTCTCAGCCGACTCAGTCAGAGTCTGTACAAGTCAAGATCTTGTCTGTTAGTCTGACAAGAAGGAAGAGTCCATGATTTGGCAATGTATACCATGTCGAATTTATTTATGAAGCTAAGTTGTCAGGTAGAAAGTTATTACAGTCTTTAATGGTGAGTCAGTGGACCCATGTAGAAGCAATCTTCAGGTTGCCTATAAATAGAAGAAGCAATTTGTAAATCATTTTTACAGACATTATAGACACAGAGAGACACAATAGAGAGACAGAGGAACTCAGGGTGAGAAAGAGAATTCGAAGCTCAAGCTTCTTTGTATGTGATTTAATCGAAGAGCCAAAGCTCTGTAGACCGATAAGTCTGGACCTACCAATTTGTAATACTTTGTTATTTCCGCATAGTTAAATATATGAAATAGTTTATGGTTGAATGCATGATTATTTGGCTGCACATATTTCTAGATTTACTTCTGTAAATGTCTTTTACAATTACTGTTAAGTGAAAGATCAAAGAACCCATAAAATTCTCACCACGTGAAAGTTCCAGGTTTTATGGCACATTGGTCGACTCAAGTCTTCCTACATATTTGGGCATATATTTTATAAGTTCTTTGGATTTGTTAATGTGTCCATTTTTACTTCATCTTACTCACAGGTGAAAAACATTTGTAATTTCTTAAGTCTTTAGACTAAGAAACTTACTCTGTAGATTTCGACCAAAGTGAACTGACTTGAGTGGTCAATTGAGTGAGCCGACTTGGTCGAAGACAAGAAGTGAGCCGACTTGGTCGATATGACAAGTGGTTGAGGTAAAAACCGGTCGGTATAATTGACAAGTAAGTCGAAGTAAATTTAGTCGAGTTGTAAGACCGACTAAAATTTATAAACTTGTCTAGTCGAGAGATATACAAGTTTCATCAACAAGTAAAAATAAAAAGTGGTCAGCGTGAAAAGTGAAAATTAAATTTTAATATTGACTGAGCCCTAAACTCAAGTTTAGTCGTTTTGGTTTTGGCTAATTGGTATCAGAGCAAGGTTTTATATCAGAGCAAGGTTATATCAGAGCAAGGTTTTATACCAAAGCAAGGTTATATCAGAGCAAGGTCTATATCAGCCCAAGATTTAGGAAACAAATCTTGTCTTAAAAGGTGGAAATTAATTTTCTAAGGAAAGTTAATTAAAAAAATTAAAATGGCTTCCACTTCTGGTTCATTGCAAACTCCAATTTTTATAGGAAAGAATTATGAATATTGGTCTTTAACAATGAATGCTTTATTCATAGGTCAAGATGTCTGGGAGATAGTCCAATATGGTTATGCAGAACCAACAGACATGACAGCATATAACAATCTCACACAGGCTGAGAAAGATGTCTTGAGAGAACAGAGGAAGAAAGATGGAAAAGCTCTGTTTTTCATACATCAAGCTATGCATGAGAGCATACTCCCAAGAATAGCAGCAAAAACTAATGCTAAGAAAGCATGGGATACATTGGAGACTGCCTATCAAGGTTTGGATAAGGTAAAGACATCCAAGCTGTAGATTCTGAGAATAGATTTTGAATCTCTGTCCATGAAAGATTTAGAGAATGTAGACACATTCTACACCAAAGTTGTTGGGTTAATAAACCAACTGAAATCTCATGGAGAACCCATAACAGACCAAAGGGTTGTTGAAAAAATTCTCAGAAGTCTTCCTCCAAGATTTGAAAACTTGGTTGTGACCTTAGAGGAACACACAGACATGACGACATTTACCATTAATGAGTTGCAAGATTCACTCATCAATAATGAACACAGACTCAACAGAGCATAAACATCATTGGAAGGTGCATTTGCAGCATAGTCATCCACAAGCCGTGGTATAGGTAGGGGGAGAAACAACTTCAGAGGTAGAGGAAGAAGTTCTTCAAGAGGAGGAGGAGGCAGAAGTCCTGCAAATGTCGGTGGCAGAGGAGATAATCAGAACCCAAGTCAGCCAAGTGGCCAGAGGTTTGATAAATAAAAAATTCAACGTCATTACTGTAAGAAGTTTGGTCATTATGCATATGAATGCAGGAAAAAACAATATGACCAAGGAAGGAAAAGCCTAAGTCAGTCGACCAACACCAACACTTCAACAAGTGCAATGTTAATGGCATCGACATCTCCACTTGAATGCAATGCTATTTAAGAAAGTCCACATGACATATGGTACTTGGATTTAGGCTGTAGCAACCACATGACTGGTAATTTGAATTTGTTTTCCAGTCTAGATAATTCAGTTAAAATTGATGTTACACTTGGAAACAATGTCCAAGTCACTGTCTTAGGAAAAGACACTGTTGATATTCTAACCAAACAGGAGGAGAGTAAGTATATCCCTGATATCTATCATGTCGAAGTTTTGAAACATAATTTGTTAAGCATTGGACAGTTGTTACAAAAAGGATACAGAGTCTACATGGAAGATGATCACTGTGTGATCAAAGACAAGCATCCAAGCAACCAGCTGATAGCAAAAGTGCCAATGACAAGCAATCGCTTGTTTCCATTGAGGATAGTTCTCGACATAAAAGGGAAGGCAAACACAGGAGCTGCATTCAAGGAAGAAAGTGAAGAAACAATTGAGCTCCTCGACAAGAGAGAAAATTGCAGTGCTAATTTGCAAGCTGCATTTCAGATAGAAGTTCAGGATGAATCCTGGTTGTGGAATTTCAGATTTGGACATCTGAATTTTGGTGGGCTGAAGCTACTGCACACAAAGAATATGGTGAAAGGATTGCCATTGATCGATACACTAGAGAGGGTTTGTGAAGGCTGCATTTTTGGCAAGCAGCACAGAGAGACATTTCCAGTCAGAAAGTCCTATAGAGCATGTACACCACTTGAAATTGTGCACTTTGACATCTGTGGTCTAATGCAGACATCATCTATTGGTGGCTGCAAGTATTTTCTAACCTTAAATGATGATGAATCAAGAAATATATGGGTATATTTCCTGAAACATAAATCTGATGCATTTGGTTATTTTCAGCAGTTCAAGGCACTCGTGGAGAACCAAAGTGGACATCGCATCAAGATTTTAAGGACTGACAGAGGAGGTGATTATGTTTCAAATGAATTTCTAAATTTTTGCAAGACCCATGGCATTTAGAAACAATTCACTGCATGGTATACACCTCAGCAAAACGGTATTGCCGAAAGAAAGAACAGAACCATCATGGAGATGGCACGCAGCATGTTGGTAGCCAAGCATTTGCCAAATGAGTATTGGGGTGAAGCAGTCGCAAGTGCCGTATACATTATGAACCGGTTTCCGACAAAGAGTGTGAAGAAAAAAGTTCCCTAAGAAGCATGGACAGGTATGAATCATAGTGTTTCCCATTTAAAAGTTTTTGGTTGTGTTGCATATGCTCATGTTCCAGATGAGCTGAGAAGGAAGCTAGACAAGAAGGGACAGAAATGTATTTTTGTCGGCTATTCAGAATATACAAAAGCATACAAGTTGTATGATCCCGTCACAAGGAAAGTGATAATCAGTCAGGATGTTCAATTTGTCGAGAATGAATCATGGGATGGAACCATCGACATAAATGTCAAGATTGTGTCGAACATCAACAATGATGATATGGAAGAGGAAGTGGTTCAAACACCACATGTAAGTCAACCGGTCGTAGCACCATCAACTCCCATAACAGCATGACATGGTTCAGCACAAGGACCATCGACACAATTAGCAACTCAAGCTACATCGACAAGTACACCAAGAGGACAACAGACTCCATCAAGCATTCAATCAAGGTCGACATCGATAGAACCGGTGAAGACAAGAAGTCTGCGGGAGATATATGAAGTTGGTACACCTAATTCATTCTCTATGTTTGCATTATTTTCCCCTATATATGATCCACTAACATTTGAAGAAGCTATTGAAGAAGAAGTATGGGCACAAGCCATAGATGAAGAAATAGAATGCAATGAAAAGAACCAGACATGGGAACTGGTTGATGTACCAAAAGACAAAGATATAATTAGTGTCAAATGGATTTACAAGACAAAGAAAGATGTTGGTGGGAATGTGCAGAAGCACAAGGCAAGAATGGTAGCAAGAGGGTTCACATAGCAACCCAGCATTGACTTGAATGAAACGTTTGCACCTATTGCACGCATGGATACAGTCAGAACAGTTTTGGCCATTGCTGCACAAAACAAATGGCATGTTCATCAAATGGATGTCAAGTCGACATTCTTAAATGGTTATCTAGAAGAGGAAGTATATGAGGAACAACCACAAGGGTATGAAGTTCCAGGTCAAGAACATAAAGTGTACAGGCTGAAAAAGACATTGTATGGTTTGAAGCAAGCTCCTAGAGCTTGGTACAGTCAGATTGATTCCTATCTCATTGAAAATGGATTTCACAGAAGTGAAAGTGAACCGAATTTGTACACCAAAGTCGATGAGCAAGGTAAGATGATAATTGTCTGCTTGTATGTAGATGATTTAATATTTATTGGTGATTATGGCATAGCAGATTTTAAAATAGTCATGGAAAGTGAATTTGAAATGACTGATCTGGGGCTTTTGAAGTTTTTACTGGGCATTGAAGTTCAACAGTCTAAAAGTGGTATTTTTATATCACAGTATAAGTATGCAAGTGAAGTTTTAAAAAGGTTTAACATGTCTAACTGCAAGATAGCCCCAACACCAGTAATAACAGGTTTAAAATTGAGCAAGGATGATGAAGGATCCACTGTAGATCCTATGCCGTTCAAAAGGCTTGTTGGCAGCCTTATGTATTTGACAGCAACAAGACCAGACATCATGTATGGAGTAAGTCTGATCTCAAGGTTCATGGAGTCACCAAAAGACTCACATTGACAAGCAGGTAAAAGAATTATGAGGTATGTAAGTGGCACAAAAGACCTTGGTATTATGTATTCAACCTCATAAAATTTTAAACTCATTGGTTACACTGACAGTGACAATGGAGGCAGCATAGATGACAGGAAAAGCACATCTGGGTACATATTTCATTTTGGTACAGGTGTTGTTTCATGGGCTTCAAAGAAACAACCCATAGTAACTCTATCTTCAGCTGAAGTAGAGTATGTTGCAGCAACAAGTGCTGCATGTCAAGCTGTCTGGATGAGGAGAGTGTTAAAAGACTTGTCACAGAACCATCAAGAACCGACAACAATCTTATGTGACAACAATTCAGCCATAGCATTATCAAAGAATCACGTGTTTCACAAGAGAACCAAGCACATCGACACATGGTTTCATTTTATAAGAGAGTTGGTGAACAACAAGGAAAGTTTTTTGGAATTTTGCAGGTCTGAAGACCAACTTGCCGACATCTTCACAAAGCCATTGGCAAAGGATACTTTTCAGTATCTGCGTAGTTATCTTGGAATGACAAGTTCTCCACAGTGAATTCTGTCATAAACAGAGCATGTCTAAGCTCTGAAACATTTTCTAAATTTTGTTTAAAAATCCCCATCTGCTTATAATTAAGGGGGAGTGTTGGAAAAATGTAATTACTCGTAGATATGTACCTGACTCTCAGCCGAATCAGTTAGAGTCTGTACAAGTCAAGATCTTGTCTATCAGTTTGACAAGAAGGAAGAGTCCACGATTCGGCAATGTATACCATGTCGAATTTATTTCTGAATCTAATTTGTTAGGTAGATAGTTATTACAGTATTTAATGGTGAGTCAGTCGACCCATGTAGAAGCAATCTTTAGGTTGCCTATAAATAGAAGAAGCAATTTGTAAATCATTTTTACAGACATTACAGACACAGAGAGACACAATAGAGAGACAGAGGAACTCAGGGTGAGAAAGAGAAGTCAAAGCTCAAGCTTCTGTGTATGTGATTTAGTCGAAGAGCCGAAGCTCTGTAGGTCGACAAGTCTGGACTGACCAGTTTGTAATCGATAAGTTTGTAATACTTTGTTATTTCTGCATAGTTAAATAAATGAAATAGTTTATGGTTGAATGCATGATTATTTGGCCACACATATTTCCAGATTTACTTCTATAAATGTTTTTTACAATTACTGTTAGTGAAATATCAAAGAACCCATAAAATTCTCACTGCATGAAAGTTCCAGGTTTTACGGCACATTGGTTGACTCAAGTCTTCCTACATATTTGGGCATATGTTTTATAAGCTCTTTGGATTTGTTAATGTGTCCATTTTTACTTCATCTTACTCACAGGTGAAAAGCATTTGTAATTTCTTAAGTCTTTAGACTAAGAAACTTACTCTATAGATTTCGACCAAAGTGAACCAACTGAAGTGAGCCAACTTGGTCAAAGACAAGAAGTGAGCCGGCTTGGTCGAAGAGAAGAAGTTAGCCGACTTGGTCGATGTGACAAGTGGTCAAGGTAAAAACCGATCAGTAGAACCGACAAGTAAGTCGAAGTAAATTTAGTCGAGTAGTAAGACCAACTAAAATTTATAAATTTGTCTAGTCAGGAGATAGACAAGTTTCACCGACAAGTAAAAAGAAAAAGTGGTCGGCATGAAAAGTGAAAATTAAATTTTAATATCGACTGAGCCCTAAACTCAAGTTTAGTTGGCTTGGTTTTGGATAACAGGAAGCACCCATTTTTCTTTGTTTTTCTAAGTCAGAGTATCAAAGGTGAGAGGAATAGGTGAGAGGAATGGGCTACGCACGCGCTCTTTCAGAGTGTGAGATAACCAAAAAGTGGTGTGGATCCTCTCCAATCTTGACAGAGGAAGCAAAATACAAACTGAAAAGACTCAAGAACTTAGTTTGTCCCCTCACAGAGACTTGCCTTTACTTTCCAAACAATTATATAAGAAACAAAGGAAAAAAAAGCGTTGAGATGGTACCCTCATAGAGGTTATCCGTCCACAATTTATAGGTGAAGAAATTAATACAAAGAACTTGTTGGTTCAAAGGGTAGAGTCATTTCAACATCTACGTGTTTAACATTAATGCATGAAAGGTGTTGTCTCTGAGGCCAAACCATCCTACAAGTTATAGGTTAACACAAAAATTACAAGAGAGAAAAAAAATAAAACCCTAGATCTTATAACTGAAAACTAGTTGAGACCATGTCCTGAATACGGTTGAACTATGCCCATCACAATCAACACAAACTTCAAAGAAAGAAAATAAAACTAAAACTGGTGATTACTATGACTGGTGCCTTCTCTATCCAAGACACAACAATTTACCTAAATTGTATAAACACAAGATAATAGAAATATAAGTAGAATAGCTCATATGCAACACTCTTACAATTACCCATCTCTTTCATTCTCGAGCTCTTAATTCCTTTATTGCACCAAGTTCTCCAACATTCCATTTCAAAAGAAATCGCCACTTTCCATCCATGTTCTCCCCTTGATCTTTTGTTCTTTTTCTTCTTTGCACTCTATTTTCCCGACCTTTACAGAGACCGCCCGACAATTTAATCTTCTAGCAATTTGTCTGACTACAATACATATTGGTGCCCGAATCCCTGGACCATTCGCAAAATCCTCCTCTCTCGATAAAATTGCACTATATTGCATCTTCCGAGATGATAAACTACAATCACTGGTTATCTTAGGGCATTTCTTCCCTCTTAAGCAACAAGGCTCGGTTACCCCCTTCCATTCCTCTTCTTTCCCATTTTCAAGCATGTTCTCCCCCCTTCCACGCCAGGCTCACTAACTATCTAGGAGCGATTATGGTGAGAAAACCCTACCCATTTTATTATAATGATGATCCATTTATTACCATCACATAATTAATTTATAAATGTATTTTAGATATAAGAGAGGTTACATTAAGAATAATAATTTTTAATTTTTAATGAAAAGTTAAAATTAAAAAGTATTTTTTATAAATATAAAAATTCATTTAAATTGATGGTTACTTTTATTATTAAACAATAAATTATATTCATTTTATTGAAAGTTAATAACCATATCATCATTATCACATTTATTGAGTTGTTTTCATTGTTTTGTTTTGAGTAATGACTAAAAATTTAATTGCTTTACTGAATTATTTGTAAATTTTTTTTATACAAAGATAACTATCAATACAAATACAATGTTAAAAACTTTATATTTTAATAAAAATATTTTGTGAAGAGCATAAAAACTAAGTGCATGTTTAAAATTTTTTTATATGGATAATGACGGTGATTCCTTATTTTAAAAAATTGCAAGGAATTATTTATTTATGTTTTAAAGCTTTATAACATTAAAAAAAATTAAGTTTAAGTTTAAAATGATTTTATAATGACGATGATAAAATTATTTATTTATGTTTTAAATTTTATTTAAGTTAAAAAATCATTTTTACAAGTTAGAAAAGTCATTATTACATTAAATTTTTTAAATTTTTTATTTAATATTATTATATTTAGAATATTTAAAAAAAATAGTTTTCATTTTTCATCCTCTTAGTATTACATAGTTATTTTTTATTATATTTATCATCATAATTGGTTTCTATCATCATCATCAAATACAAATTTAAAATTAATTTTTAGTTATATTTATTTATTTTCTATTTATAAAAAAATTATAAAATATTAATTAAATAAAAAAAATTAATTACAAGATCTTTTAATTTTTATGTTATCTTTTTCCAATCTATTTTATTTTATTTTATTTATTAATATAATATTATAAACCAAAATTACCTACTAACTAAACATAATTCTACGTCAACTAAATCAACATTTTATGAAAATCAATCAACTAAAATAATCTGTACCCATATTTTGACTATTTTAATCAGTCAAATCAATAAAATATATATATTCTTTTTTTTTCTTTATAGTTTTTTCCACAACTTTTCAACTTTATCACCATTTTCTAATGTTTCCTCACTCCAAGTCACACAGTTTGAAAGTTCATAAAATTACAAAATTCTCTCTTTTCCTGATTTCTTAAAATTTTTAATAATTCCTACTCCCTCACTCCAAGTCACAAAGTTTGAAAGTTCATAAGATTACAAAATAATCTATTTTCTTAATTTCTTAATCATAAAAGTTCACAAGATTACAAAATTTTCTCTTTTCTTGATTTTTTAATTTTTTTTTAATGTTTCCTTCTCCCTCACTCCAAGTCAAAAATTCATAAGATCACAAAATAATTTATTTTCTTAATTTCTTAAAGTAAAAAAAACAATTTTAAATTTTAATAAAGTATGATAGAAATATTAAAACATTTTTTTTTAATTCTTAATATCTATGTCTCACTCAACTCAAGTCAATACATCCATTTATGTAACCCTAGCACATATCATCAATTCAAGACACTCATTTCTTAACAAATTGACATTATATGCCACTCAAATCAAGTAAATACACATTTCTTCATAATTACCTTTATATTCCATTAAGACTGAAATAAATTCAAGACACTCATTTCTTAACAAAATGGCATTATATGCCACTCAAATCAAGTAAACACACATTTCTTCATAATTATCTTTATATTCCATTCAAATGAGTCAATACACCAATTTCTTCATAATTTCCTTTATATTCCATTCAAGTAAGTCAATACACCATTTCTCCATAATTAGTTTACAATTTTTCCTTTCTCTATTACCTTTAGATTTCCCAAATCACCTCTTAAAACCATTTTCCCACCATTTCTTTCCCCACAAAGAAAAATCATGTATTAACCTTTCATTTTCCCACCATTTCTCTCCACACAAAGCAAAATGGTTGTCTTTCACCACTATTAAGAGTGCCTCTTCAATTTCTTAATTATATGTTTTCTTTCATTGTATCAAAATTCTCTCTTTTCTTGATTTCTTAAAATTTGAAAATTCATAAGATTACAAATTAATTTATTTTCTTAATTTCTTAAAGTCAAGTCAAAGGAACAATTTTAAATTTTATTAAAGCATAATAGGGATATTAAAACATTTTTTTCTTTTTCTTTTTAATTCTTAATATCTATGTCTCACTCAACTCAAGTCAATACATCTATTTATGTAAGCCAAACACATATCTCCTACTTAAATCAATTCAAGACACTCCTTTCTTAACAAATTGGCATTATATATATGCCACTCAAATCAAGTAAACACAAATTTCTTCATAATTACCTTTATATTCCATTCAAGACTTAAATCAATTCAAGACACTCATTTATTAACAAATTTCCATTGTATGCCACTCAAATCAAGTAAACACACATTTCTTCATAATTGCCTTTATATTCCATTCAAGTAAGTCATTACACCCATTTCTCCATAATTACTTTACAAATTTTCCTTCTCTATTACCTTTAAACTTCCCAAATCACCTCTTAACCATTTTCCCACCATTTCTTTCCCCACACAACAAAATCATGTCTCAATCTTTCCTTTTCCTACCATTTCTCTCCACACAAAGCAAAATGGTTGTCTTTCACAACTATTAAGAGTGCCTCTTCAATTTCTTAATTATATGTTTTCTTTCATTGTATCTATTCAAAGATATCATATATTTACTTAAATATTTATATGTTATTACAATCATTATCATTCTAATTAAAAATAAGTAAAATTTAAAACATATGAGAAAGAATGTTTTTTTAATAATTTATTATTATATGTAATATAACCTTAAATTTTAATATCGAGTAATTAAAAATTATTTTAAAAAATATCACTTGAATAGATATTGTGAAAAGATAATTAAATAAGATAAAAGACATTTTAATATAGCTTTAGTAAAATTTTAGTGAAATTTAAAAATGATGGATATTGGTGGATGGGGTGACACCTAGCAGATGGTAGTAGAGTAACCCCAATATGATGGGAGAGGGTCTATGGGGGAAATCAATGCAATAGATATTTTACTACCTATCCCCTCCATGCATTCGACTATATTGTACAATGAATTTCCCTCCTCTCATGCATAATGGTGGTTTAATGATGCCCAAGTTGGCCTTCTCTGGGATGTTTTGGCCTTTAATGGCTCCCAAGCATGCATACGACCGTTATTTCAAGCCTCATTTATCCTCTTGCGAAGAAGCAACTTCTGTTGCAAGGGATAAATACCAGAAGAATTATCAGAGGGATACCTATGAAATGATTTCTTCCATGGTTCACAAATGGATGCGTGTCTCTAGTCATTGGGGAGGTCACCACAAAGGACATTACACGACGACAGATGGTACTGTTGGTTACAAACATCTAGCACCCATGATGGACACCCTTTTCGAAATCAGAAATGATATTTTCATCCTAGGGGAAGATACATAAGCCAAAGTGCAGGACCCTACAAGCTAGGTTCGGGTGGTCATGGATTGGTATGCAGACTTTGCTAAAATGTTTAACATTCCCTTACCATATTTCTCGATGGGTATGAAGACTAAGATAGGCACACCAACTCTAGACATTCCTCTTCCTATTGTGTTGACCTCAACAAAAAATCAAGCTCTTGCAGAATGTGGTAACGACAACCAAGTTTAGGCTTTGATGGCTCTTGGCTTAGAGATGGAGGATATAAAGTTGTTTTTGGTTCCATAGCATGGAAAATATGTCATGTATTGCACTAACCATGCCAGTGAGGGAACCTCCAACAACTAATTGGAACCCTATTTGTGGAAATAGTGTCTAGACTCGGGATCTTAGGTGGATAAAAATTAATGGAGAAGGCTTCTTACTCTATCGGGTTTGAAATGCAACATAAATTCATTTCCTATTTTATAACTCTCATTGGTTTTTTTATATCTCCATACAATATGTCAGTAAATTGATGGTATATCTCAAACTGTTTAAATGCACTTTATGTACTATAGTAGAGGAAGTTATCAAGATGACTTTTATAAGATTGATAGAGGCAATTCTCAATTATCTCTCTTCTCTAGCATACTTAGTTGAATCATGGAGAAGCTAATAGAGGTTGCTTACATACATGTTTTGAAACAAAGCCTAGGTCATTTCTTCTTTTTGAATACCCAGGGCCATATCAATGTATGTATTTGTAAATTTTTTACAATGTAATATAAGAACTAGCATACAAAATAAAAATTATGGATAAGATAATAATATGAAAGATAAAGGCTTAGATTTTTTTTTTCAAATTTAGTGAAATTCACTTAAGATGGTAATATAAAGATGGACACTTTTTCCCCATTTATTGGAATTCCATTCAGTGGAAAATATGATTGCTAGGGAGTCTCCTCGTGAATAAGGTAATTTGGTGTTTCCACCGCTTGAGGATCAACCGAAATTAGAATCCTCTTCTGTTTCTTTTTTTCCCATTGGAGATAAATTCAATTCTAGGCCTTGCATATTTCCTTCAATTTTTCGTTCATTTAGTCATAGTAACCTTTTAGACGACTTTTCTCCCTCTATACCTGTCAAACTTGTTTCTACTATTAATGAATTTGGCTCCATCTCTCTTTGTTGTTGGTTGGAGGGGCCTTTGTATGTTGGAGCCTCTAAGGGGCACTCTCACATTCCCTTGGATATTCGAAGAGGTGTAGATGTGGAGGGGGTTCTTTTTCATGATTCTCAACTTTCTACTCATTCCTAGGTCCAAGTTTTCGATGGTTATTTCTCAAATCCTAGGGGATTTCATTATAACATGAGACGTAGTATGGATCTAATCATAACTTGAAACCTAATAGGGATTTCAAGTAAAATATCTCCTCCTACCCTGGAGGGGGTATATACTTCCTGGATTCCCCTCCTTAATTAAGAAGGAAAAAATGAATGATGGATTTTGCTAAGGAAGTGGCTATAATGGAGGTTAGATTCGGTCATCAAAAGACCATCAAATGTACACTTAGAGAAAGCTTATCCTAGGCCATGGTTACTTGATGTAGGAGCATATTTGGGTTTGGCAAGTTGACATCACCTAAAAATAATTTAGTTTGAATAGTAGTTGTAGGAGGATATACGTTGCTACAAAACCCATTTTTGAGAATCTGTGTCATTACGAGATCCATCATTAAGAGTTGTGTTGTTATGAAACCTTATCCTTGAGATCTATGTTGTTACAAAAACTGTATCTGTGTTACTATAGAGACAAGCTGCATAACCTCACGACTACAGATTGTGTGGGATACAGATCACACAACACACATGGAAACTGATCAACTTACCATGTGGAATGTAAGAGGGACAGTTACAACCATCTACCTTCCACACAGGAAAATGAAAAGGTGGAAAGGGAAGGATAAAAAAAGAGATTTTCGAAGGAGTTGGGAGTCTTGTTTTCAGCTTTGTTCAACTCAGGAATTTTAGTTCAGTCAGGATCATTTCATGTTAGCTTTGTTCATTGTGGATCAATATCAAAGAGAGCGGGTTTGATTCAACTTGGTTCAAAGTTTCCTGTGCGTATAAATATTCTAGAAGCTTAGCACCATTGTTTCAGAATGAGTGAGCAATAATTTATGTATGAATTATGTTAGAGAGAATGAATTGGTGTTCCTTTGTGTGTCTTCTGAGAAATGTTAAAAAAAGGAAGACTTGAATTTTTCGTCTTGTTGATGTCAATGTCAAAATCTATCACTCCCATTGTTATTGTTTTATCTATGTTATTAATTAATACATTCTTGTAGATGTGCATCTAAGAGGCATAGAGGTTTGTAAACCTATAGAATAGAGTTACATGCTACCTGATATAAATGGTATCCAAGCTAGTTTCAAATTTGGGTTGTGGAGACTAGTTTTTTTTTTTTTGCAGAACAGAGGGTCAGTTCCCAGTAGAGAAGAATTACAAAATTATTAGAGATCTATTTATATCTTGTGGAATTGGATCCATGAGAAATTGTTCCAGGTAGAGACTGAGGTTGTGGAATACCTGAGAAAATGTTAGTTCAGAAATTTTGATTGCTGGAAGTGGAACTCATGGGAGATAGTGTTGGAAAATCACTTTGTAACTAGTAATCTAGATTTAATACTACCAAGTGAGCGCATGAAGATACACCCACAAAAAGGAACACATTGAGGAGTAAAGAGGAGCCATTAGAACAAAAAAATCAACAAGAAAAAATAACTAAAACACTCAAGAATGATTGTGGAGAAGATTGGAGAATGGTAGAAGTATACATGTGACAAACTACAAAGAAGAAGAAAAAAAGAATTGTAGCTTGATGGAAATAATGGGTAATAAAGGAACCCCAAGAGATGAGGAAATGAATGAAATCATAGAATTGATGGACATGGTTGAGATCCTAGTAATAATCTCTTGATAAATGAAGATAGTAGAGGATAAAATATTGGAGAAGTATTTGGTAGACTTCTTGAAATCATGATTAAATTCTTTGTAAAGCAATCCCAACAAGAATCTTGTGCATTTGGCTTTGGGTGATCAAGAAGAGCCAAGGAATGAGATAACACAACAATCTATGTTGAAGAGTGAGGGAAATTTCTCCAAGAGACCACCAAGGATTGAAGAGGTCGAGAAGGATCAAGAAAACCAAAGTATGGGTATTGGTGAAGATGATATATGAAGGGATGAAGGACATGCAATTGTATGCTAGCACGATGAAGACGAAATTGAGGAAGAATGTGGACCATAGATGTTGATAAAATTGAATAAAGAGGCATGGAGGCCAGATTGGAAACTCAAGAAGTCCCTATATCATGTAATGGTTTTGATGTTTTTCTAGATGTAAAATTAAGTAATGGAGAATATGACCTTGTTGGTCATCAGGTTGATGATGATACAACGATCAAAGTTGACACTATGAGAGTGGAGATCTCATATCCCAAAAGGGATGGAAGCACTTGAGAGGATGTTTCTAAAGACAATCTTACAATTTATCAGGATTAAAATGATAAGGAAAATATGATTATCCAAGAGTTCCCAAGTGAAGAGGTTGAGTCCAATTTTATTGAATCCCACGAGGAAACAAAGAAAGAATTTGTAGTAGAATCTATGCGAGAGAATTTAGATTGGATTCCAAGTGATAATGATGTTGTGGGAGAAGCACAAAATGCCTTTGTTGATTATGATATCAATAAGGGGATTACTATCCATGAGAAAATTAGAAGGGTCAACCATGCGGAAGATGAACTCTAGGGAGATGCAACAAATAACCATCCACAACTTGGAAGGGGAGTTGTGACAAGATTTGATACTATGAAGAATACCTCAATAAAAGATGAAGAGTATCAATTGTATCAAGGAAATGGAAGAGTGTAACAATTGAGGATAGAGAAGATGATGAAGATAAAGGCATGTTCATATTTAAAGACCCTATCTAGAGAAGTATCTTTCTAAGAACGTTTGTTGTTGAAGGTATGTCCCCAGTAGCATTGTTTGATTTGATAGCATGTGATGGACTAAAATGGAATGGTGCATTTAAAGACTTGTTCTAGGATGAATGTGAAGCAATGAAAAGAGGTGAAATATTTAAGAAGGTCGTGAAATTGTCGAGCTCACAAGAATTTGTGTTACACATGATGATGGGTGTTGTAATCTTGAAGGGAAATCCCATGGGGAAATTTAAGGTCCAAGGAGAAAATGGGAAGAATGATTGGAGCAGAAAGAAAAGGAGATGGATATGTTATGAGAAAATAAAGCACATGTACATAATGTAGAAGTACATCATTATCAAGTTTGGTGAAATTAATGTAGTAGCAATTGAAATTTTTGAGTGGATGATAGCTCTGCTAGATTGGAATCAACATGAGGAAGTAGATAATGTGATGGGAAAGTGTTTATCCCAGAGCAGGAAAGAAAGATTGAATCAGAATCAACTTTAGAAAAGGAAAATTGCAACATTAGAGCAGGTCATGGATGGATGTAGCATGCTATGGAGAGTGGAAATATTGTTTTCCCTAACATACGTATGTAAGGTTACACATGGAAGGAAAGGATTCCAATGAAGCTCATGGTATATGTGAGGTTGGAGATGATGTGGCACTGTCATATTCTCATAGAATAAGCACAAGATGGACATGAGATGTTTGTTCCCATATAAAATGAAGCATATCAACCTAACGAATGGAAGTTCTAGATTTCTTAAAGGATAATAAACTATGGATGAGAAGAAACCATGAGGAAGCCCAACATTATGAAGGATTGATTATGGTTGAAAGAGATATGTTTGATATCGGTTGTACATGGAAACTCAATGTCAAAATATTTATGTTGAATATGGGAGAGAATATTGGATTTGTTGTGTATGTATTTTTAAAAGAAGCATGTTGTGAGGTTTCCATAAGAGTGATTGAGAAGATGGCAACTCTTTTGGTCATTACTTTGGGTTTCTCCATCAGAATAAGAGATTATTTGAGGAGTAAGAACACCATGTTATATATGAATGTGAATAGGGAACACTACAACATTTTACCCCTTTAGCATGGGCTTAGGATTACAAGGGTCTTGCCAAAACAATCTCAAGAAGTTCTTTTAGAGCTTTTGTGGCGTTTAAAAAAAAACTCAAAAAGTCCTGAGAATTGAAATTTTGGTGGTGGTTTTTTAACAACTACCTATAAAAGTTTGATTCTTATGAATTTTAGGTGGGGTTAAAAATGAATGCCCATAAATGTGTTTTTTAAGGTGATTTGTTTAAAACTGCCCCTAAAAGTCACGAGAATTGAATTTTTGGAGGTGGTTTTTTAACAACCACCTCTAAAAGTTTGATTTTTTATGATTTTTTGGTGGGATTTAAAATGACATCCCCTAAATGTGGTTTTTAAGGAATTCTTTTGAACCCCACCCCCCTAAAAAAGAAAAATCCATGAGAATTTAACTTTTGGAGGCAGTTTCTTAAGGCGCATTAAAAAGTTTAATTTTGATGCCTTTTGGGTGGATTTTAACAAGAATTACCCTAAATATATTTTTAAACGTGGTTTTTTGACAACCCCCTCCCTAAATTTCATGAGAATTTAACTTTTGGAGGTGGTTTTTTAAACCCCCTCTAAAAGTCATGAAAATTTTACTTTTGGAGGTTGTTTTTTAAAACCCCTTCCAAAAGTCATGAGAATTGAATTTTTGTAGAAGGTTTTGTTACAACCATATCAAAAATTTCAATTCTCATAACTTTTTTGGGGGGGAGAAGGGGGTCAACACTCCTTCTCCTCAGGAAACAAGTGTCACCGATGCATCGTGTCATTGGCCAAGAGGCATCAAGCAGGGATGACACTCTATGTCAAGAGATAGAGTGCATTAGACCTCTTAGGACTGAGCAAAAATCTCATCCAAAATATGGTGTAGCAAGGGAAATTCAAGGGATTAAGCACAGTGATAACTTCTGGGTGTAGCATACATAACATTTGATTTATTCCAAGCATCATTATTTTTGTTAGAGCTCAATTAACAATCATTTTACTTTGAGCACATCACTTAATTGCAACAATATTATTTTCTTTCATCACATGTGTATTCCCACTAGCACACACTAAGGGACCTAAAGCCTCTATCCAACCAAGTATACTTCAAGGGATTAAGCACAGTGATAACTTCTAGGTGTAGCACACATAACATTTGATTTATTCCAAGCATCATTATTTTTTTTAGATCTCAATTTACAATCATTTTACTTTGAGCACATCAATTAATTGCAACAATATTATTTTCTTTCATCACATGTGTATGCCCACTAGCACACACTAAGGGACCTAAAGCCTCTATCCAACCAAGTATACTCTTTATGATTTCTATGAATCAAAAAGGAAGGAATGAGTGAAACACCTCCCTTACACTCATTTAATTCACAACAAAATCCTTAAAAGAGACCATTATAACATGCTAACCAACTAATATCTTCCATAGGAGGTCACAAAAAATATTTTACCTTGGTAGGATGATTGGGTTAGGCATCTAAATTATACCCAACAACTTAGTTTCATTGGGCATATTTTTGAAACATACAATTGTTGTCTTCTAGGGTACTTTAAATCATTTTATTAGAAAGTGTGCTAATCCCATATCGAATGCATGTATCAAGACCAAAGAGGTAAAAGATGAGGTATAGCTATTGTGCACTCTCCTATGAGGAACTCACCTTGTAGCTCGAGAGATGAAAATATACTTCCCGGGCCTAATTGTCGATCTGCACTTAACACAAGGTAACCATAGTGGAAAAAACTTAGGATACCTCCAAGGAACACTTGGGAGTGCAAGTGTTTCCTAAATTCAGCTATTTCCATTTGGGAGTGTTTCCAAGTCTTCTTGATTGGAACATTGGAGCCATCACTGGTAGAACGGGATCTTTGGTGTGTGGATTCCATTATCACCATCGATTGTGCTTTTGGGAGGCCCAATTACAATTGAGAGGAAGGACGTTAGGTCTTTTTAGGGAATTTACACTTATTGTTATTTTCTAAATACAAGATAATTAAACTCATAATTTTAAAAGAACCAACATGTGGAAACCATCACATTAATCCATATTTTCACATATCACTCACATATTGAACCATCTTGCATATGTTGTGGCTAGAATATTTTTGCATTTATGTACATTGTGTTTATTTCATCACCCATCATTCTCACTTGAAAACTAGAATTACACCATTGAGGAACATAACCCCCCTCTAAGGCAGTATCATAGACAACAAGGCCTCTTCCCTCTCTTGAGGGGTGTTTTTCCATTATCCCAATCCAACTTTTCCATTCATGGCAAGTTTGAACCTCCTTGACCTAGCTAAGTTAGTTAATGATCTCATTGCTCATGATTCTAATTGGATGAACATGGTGTAAAAACTACCTTCAGATATCACTAAGTTTGAAGGAAAGAAGGGAGATGATCTTGCTAGCCACATTATGTCTTTCCATCTATGGTGTCCATCTAACAATATAGTGTAATGTTCTATATTCCTTTGTCCATTCCAAAAAACCCTAACTATGGCAGCATGAAATGTTATGTGATTTTGGAAACATCGTCTCACACATCCTTTGATACTATTTCTGCATCTTTTCTATCCTATTTTTAGTTTCCCATAAGACATGATATTGGCCTTGAAATTCTCACATATTTTTGGAAAGATACAATGACACATATAGCATATCACATCCATGAATGGCGTTGTTTTCATGCATTATGAAAAATCGACATTTAAGCTCCCTTCCTATTTGATTGAATCCTCATATCACTCCAAAGATCTATCACAAAGGATGTGGCTACCCCAATGCCACAAACAGAGGAAGAAGTTATCCTCAAATACCAACACTTTGACCTTATATGTGCCTAATCAGGGTATTTATACACCATACTACTAGATTCCCCTCGGCATCGATCCTTAGATCCTACCATTGCAGGGATGTCACATTCTTTGGATGGTCTTACTTGGTCCATTTATTCCCAAAGTAAAGTTCCCCAGCAATCAAATCCTTCACCACCAACATTGGTGACACAATATCCACCTGTCCCCGTTGTGTCGACTCCCACTCCTACTGCAACAAATCCATCATTTGGTTAGTCTTGTTATGGAACATACAACCCTGTTTATTCAAGTACAAGCAAAGTAAAATCGATCCCTCAACCGCAAATGTCAATACTTGCACCCACTTCCACATCATATGTGGCACAACCTATGTATATCTTGTTATCACTGGAAAATTACCCAAGGTTGTAAAGGATATTCCCAGGTAACAATAAAAACCACTTTCAAAGAGAAAACTGGTTTTTTCTCTTCCGAGAGGGGTCTCTCACAAAATATTAACAAGGCCAGATATGTATAAGAAAAATTGTTTGTAATTGGTAAGAATGGTTGAAACTGAACACATGACCATTGGGCTATGGAGTAAGATATGATTATAGATAAACATATCTTTTGCATGGAATTTTTAAACAGAGGCAATGTAGTTACTTAGTCACAGTCAAAATTTGATTGTCTAGTAAAAATGAAGAACATGAACAAACCATCAACACAGAACATTGTAAAAATTAATTTTGTATCAACTTTAGAAGAAAGGTTTGTTGGACATATGAAAAGAACAACTAGAGCATAGTAAATATGAATTCTAAACTGTTATACTCTCATTTCAGACATGAAGGAAAACATAATGGAAAGATAAAACTGGAAAAACAATCACATAAGAAGGGAAAGTACAAACTGCAACATGAAATAACACATGAATCTTTGAAAGACACCAACTATCCGCTCTGTAATTTAAAGAAACACTTGAATACACAAATCTCCAAAATCTCATGGGTCCCAACCCTTACTTCATCAAATGTCTGAATACTTATACAATTGCTCCTCGAGCTGAACAATAAACTTAACTGTCTAATGGTTTCAACCGTGTATTACATGTGTCAAAACAATTATCTATTACAAAATAGTTCCGAGATAACAAAAATTCTTAACTAATGAATTTAAAAACAACATTTTATCATAAAATATATCTTTCGCTGAAAATCCTTTTGCGTTGTATTCCTTGATTTCTTCATGGTTGTAACTTATACTTAGTTGATCCATATTGTTGAACTTCTACCCAATGTTCAGGATTAGGAAAATATGCAACAACCATTTCGTGTGCCATAACTTTGAGTTCCATGTTCTTTGCATATGAAAAATTAGGCACCTTGGCACACACGAATTTAAAATCAAATAATGACTCAAACTCTCCAGCCAATTTATTAAACACAACTATTCTAGACATAGCCTGCTGCTTATCTTTAGACTTACTGTGATCTGACCTGCAATTGAGCAATTTATCCAAATATTCCTTTTGAGATAATAATGGTCCTTTTTCCTCCCAGAAGAAAGGAATTCCCTTGCTTACTAATGGAGTAAATACATTAATCACTTCTTTGAATTTATGACTTATAATATCAACTTTAGCCTGTACAGTATCCAACATTCTGTATTTTCCAACCACTTTCCTAGCCCAAGAGATAACAACAACTCTATCTTGGATATCAAACCTTCTGACTCAGGATATTCTGATAAGGTACTTAAAAAGTTGATAGCATTCATAGCTACTTTCATTGGATTCTTATTTAATTCTTTTTTTACTACCAAAATATTCTATTTGGATGATTTCAGATTACTCTCCTGATATGCAATATACTCTAAATATGGTCTAAACTTATTAATTTCTATCATAATCTTATCCCAAATCATATGTCTGGCCCCTTGCAAGGCCATTTGGCCAACCACCTGCTTTGTTAACTTGGTATTCTGATTCATTAGTTCTTGAAAATTTTCCTCTACTTCCTTCTTCTCTGGTTCTCTTTTCAAAATTGTATATTCTAAATTCTTAATCTGTTGCTTTAACTCTGTGAGTTCTACATCTTTTAGGTTTACCTGAGACATTGCTTTAGAAAGAGAGGCTGCATCTATTTCTATAGCAGGAACAGTAAATTGATTTTTAACTTCACATTTTTCCTGTAATTCTTTTTCTCCTTCGAGCTTATTTTTTAGGGCATTCTCATTTTCTATTAGAAGCTTAGAATCCCTTTCCCAATTCTTTTATTTTTCTTCGAGCTTTAACAAATTGGATTTACAATCAATCAATTCGATGTTTAATGCTTCCTTATCCTTCTCAAACTCTTTCAATTCATAGGTATGAATAAGATGAGTGGAAGGAATTTTCAATTTCTATTTTAGCACCTGAACTTCTTTCTCTTTTTCATCAAACAAATTTTGAGCCATTGCTCCTTTGTCTGACTGCCCATCAATATTCAATAATTCCTCCTGCAAATTTTTAATTTTGATTCGAAGGGCCTTGTTCTCAACCCTTTCTTTCCATAGGAGGTCCTAATATTTCTTTTTATTGGACTCTAGTTTACACACTTGTAGTGTATATTTAACCAACCTTGTATATATTATATCACTTGTTTCTTTGTGAAGGTGTATCATATCTGTGGTAGGGATATTCTCTAAGTTCACAGTCACCTCTGATACCTTATTACCGACAGTCATGGCCAAATTCAGGGTATCTTTGGCATGATCCCTTACATTTTTTAAAGTTACATATGGCTTTGAAAATTGTCTCACTTCCTCATATAATTTTACTGTTTCATCAAAGGTTTTATCAGCCACTTCCTTATAGGTATTCAACCACTCCTCTTTTGATGTATACTTATTTGGGGTTACTACATCAAATACATATTCTTGAAGCTCCAGACTAGTTACTTTGGATTTTTATTGCTTCTGTTTAGCTTTCACACTACTCTTCTTCACTTGTACCATTTTTCCCTCTTGTCCATTTTTCTGCTTCTTCGGTTTACTAGTCGTGTTTGCTTCTTCGGTGTCCATGAAACTTGGATGTTCTCTCTTCTTTGAATTTCTTGAAAAAATTATTAATCATGAAATATTACTAGCAACTGCAACTATGTTAGAAAGATCCATTGGGGAAGAATTATTTCCAGGTATGGATGAGACAGAGTCTTGTTCCATGTTGATATTATCTAGGGTTTTGTTAGGATAATCTTTCCAATTAGCTACCTCTCTGAGTCCATGTAGCTAGGGTTTTCACCCTAGCTTGTGCTAATGAGCACCTACTAAGGAATCTGGATTCCTTAGTAGCAGTTCAATAATGTAAATAAAAATGAACTAAACTAAAGCAGAAAAAGTAAATAACGTAAAGCAAAACAGTAAGGGAATGTGTAATGGTATTTTATTTATGTTACCTCTGATGAAGAGGTTGGTGGAGTCCGTTGCGCTGGTCCGATGTCGGTGGCTCCGAGCTCCAAGCTGCTTCCTTTCCTTTTCCGGTGGTGGAAATGGGCCAAAAGGGTTCTCGATGATGGAAATGGCTTGATGGTAAGCTAGGGTTTCGAGAACAATTTCGGCAGAGGGAGGATGCTTTTGACTGTGGATGTTAAAATGAGGGGTCTCCACCACTTATTTATAGTTTTTTTTAGTGGTGGAGTGCTGGCCCATGGTTTTGGAAACCATGTGGTTTAGGGCAGCTTGTTTAGGGTTTTTTCCTCCTTTTCCTCATTATTTTATATTTTTTCTTCCCTTTTGGGGATTTTGCTATTTTTAGAGGAATTTTGGACATTTTTGGAGGAAAAAGGGGTTTTTGGGCCTTTTGGAGGCTTTTTAGATAATTTTATGGCCTTTTAGAGGCATTTTAGGCCTTTTGGAGGCTTTTTAGTGGGATTTTCAGGGAATATGGTGGGAAAATGGACAAATGAGCCACGTAGTGGGGTAGATGAGGTAGTTAACCATTTTTGGGTGTTAACAGTCCAGCTACTTTAGTATGTTTAAAAGGATTATTGTTGTTTGCTTGTCTTCTTTTAGAGATTACCTGGTGTGGTGATTTGGATTTATGTAGAAACATAACAGAATACACAAATAACCAAAAAAACAAATATGCAACAAAAATAACACTTCATTTCATTAATCAATAACTAAAACTTGTTTACATGCAGAATGGAAATAAACTAGCTAGTGTTGGTAGCTTATCTCTGAGAAGAGATGTGGTGGCTACATGCCTTTGAACTCTATGTTAAAATGAGGCTTGAAGGCCTATATATTATTGAGAAACAATGGAAACCCTACACATTCAAAAACCTAACCCTAGGAGGTGAAATGCCAAAATGTGGGCCCCGTTGGGTAACTTGGTACATCAATTTCCCAAGGTCGTAAATTTAGCATACTACCTCCGTTTGACTCGCATGATACATCGTTAGAAATATCTATTTAAGGACTGCATCCATAAATAGAAAATATCAAGTCTAGAATGGACTCATATTTTCCTGACCATTTGATGCCGAAAAAACATCGTTTAGGGCCTCAAAACTGCTCCGGCAGTTTAGGACCCGAAGACTGCCAAAAATAGTAAATTGTGCTACAATTAAGGAAACTGGAAAACTGAAAGAAAAAATGGTGGGGGTCCAAGTGGAATAGGTGGGTGGCCACCAATATCCTCCTGGATCATTCCTCCCCCCTTAGGAAGCAATGGTCCCCATTACGTTGAGTTCCTCCATGAGATGAGGAAACTTCTACTGAACTTGGTCCCTGGTGAGCCACTTTCCCTTGTGAAGGAGTTGGCCTGCTTTGAAAACTCGATATAGCTGGATCTTCTACTGGCGGGTGTTCTTGATCTATGTGTCCATAATTCGATCAGTTGTGGCTTGCTCCATGCAATTGGGCTTTAACTCTGTTGGTGTGAGTTGTTCTGCCACGTCTGATGTGTCCAGTAGAGGTGGAAAGTAGGGTCGAAGGTGGTCCACATTGAACACTAGGTGCAGACCAAGGAATAGTGGAATGCTAAGCTCAAATGAATTGTCCTTGACAGATTTGGTGATGGTGTATGTCCCATATCAGAGTGGGCGAAGCTTGTAGTGGGGTCCAACAAGGCGCTCCTTCTGCAAATGTAGCCACACTTTGTCGTCCACCTGGAAGTTGTGTTGCATACAATGCTGAGCATGTCACTACTTGTAATTAGCATTGGACATGTCCAATATGTCATGAACCTATTGGCGAATGTGCTGAATGCACTCAATGAAGTTTTTCACCTTGGAAACTTCAGACTAGATATGAATTGAATCATCCTCAGTAGCTGCAAATGGCATCTCTATGTCAATGGGACACCATGGATGGAATCCCAAGCCCATTTGATAGGGGATGTGGTTGGTTGAGCTATGGAAGGTCTAGTTATAGCTGTGTTGTACATAGGGGAGGCTCTCATCACATGTGCATGGATGCTTTGAGTTGTACATGCGCAAAATGTGTACGATCATCCTGTTGACGACCTCTGTTTGGCCATCAGTATGGGGATGGAAAGCTGTGGACTTTGTGAGATTGGTGTCTAGCATTGACCATAGGCTAGACCAGAATGTACTAAGGAACCTGCTATCCCTGTCTGAGATTATAGACTGTGGGATCCCAAAGTGTACCCACACTTGTTCAAAGAAGATTTTAGCAGTGGCTTCTGCTGTGGTATTCTTCTTGCAGGTTGCCATTATGGCTATCTTTGAGAATCTGTCAACGACCACAAACACACAGTCGTTGTTGTGCTTAGTAGAAGGAAGGCCCAACATGTAATCCATGGAGATGGATTCCTAAGGTCGATTAGGGGTAGGAAACAAAGTATAGAGGCCTTGCTTCTTGATGGATGGTTTGGCAATGGCACAAGCAGTGCAGGATCGGATGTACTTCCCGACGTCATGTCGAAAGTTCAGCCAATAGAAATACTTCTACAGCACTGCCACTATTTTCTTGACCTCGAAATGACCAGCGACCCGAATTTAGTGCGCTTCCCAAATCATCTTGGCATGCTCGCTTGAAGGAACACAAAGGTGTCCCATGTGACATAGTAGTACATCCTGGAGGTGAAATTTTGGAACTTGGTTTCCCTCCAAGAGTGTATAGTATGTGTGGCTGAATTATGGATCCCTCTTGTAGAGAAGCATCCAATCATAAGTCTCTTGCCCACAAGAGTTTAGCATGGTGGTTATCACCATGATCGGTGGTCGACTGAGGCAGTCTGCAACATTATTGGTGCTTCCATTCTTGTACTTGATGTTCAAATGAAACTGTTGTAGATTTGTGGACCACTTCTGATGGGGATCATTCTGTAACTTCCCTTGTGTCTATATGAAATACAGGGGTCGGTGGTCTATGTGGATGATCATTTCCTTCCCCAACATGTAATGCTTCCATTGTTGGCAAACATGTACAATGGAATACATCTCTTTGTCATAAGTGGGATATTTGCGGACTGTGTCGGACAGTGTCTCACTGTGATATGCCACTGGATGCCCTTGTTGAGTAAGGACTGCACCAATAGCATAGTTAGAGGCATCTGTCTCGATATCAAATGATTTTTGCAAGTCTGGTAATGTTAGCACTAGGGTACAACAGAGATAATGTTTCAATTCTGCAAATGCCTTCTGCTGATTTTTCGACCAAAATAATTTTGCATTTGCTCCTCCCTTGGTGACTTGACTCAAGGGCCAAGTGATATGAGAGAATCCCAACATGAACCTGCAGTAGAAATTAGCAAGGCCCAGAAAGCTGCGAAGCTCTTTTAGAGTAGTTGGGGCTGGCCAATTCTGAATGACTTGGATCTTGGTTGGATCCACATGTACCCCACACTCATCAATAATGTATCCCAGATACTGAACCTAGGTCATGTAAAAAGTGCACTTGTCCAAATTGGCACACAACTTGTGCTGTCACAATGTTTGGAGGACATGTTGGATGTGGTGGAGGTGCTCTTCCCAAGTCTGGCTGAAGATCAGGATGTCATCCAAGTATACTACTACAAATGAGTTGGTGAATGGCTGCAAGATGTCATCCATCAGTCTCATGAAGGTTGTAGGAGCATTTGTCATCCTGAAAGGCATGACCAACCATTCGAAAAAGGCCCTCCTTAGCTTTGAAGGCAGCCTTCCACACATCGATCAGTTTGATCAGTACCTGGTGATACCCAGACTTTACGTCAATCTTGCTAAAATAGTTTTCCCCTTTAAGCTGGTCCATGAGGTCATCAATCCATGGGATCGAGTACCTATTCCAGACAGTGATCTTGTTCAGTGCCTAATAGTCAATATAGAGTCTCCAAGTCCCATCCTTCTTATATACCAACACGATCGGGCTCCCACAGGGCGATGAACTTGGATGGATGTGACCCTTCTGTAGCAACTCCTGAATTTGTCTCTTTATTTCATCATTCTCTAGAACAGAGCATTGATAGATCGGTCCATTGGGAAGTAGCACACCTGGGGTCGGATTGATGGGGTGCTTAACCTGATAGTGGAGAGGCACCCCACTGGGTGAGGTGAATATGTCCTGATACTCCTCCATGACCTTGTCCATTTGTTGTTGTTGTATGGAGGGGCCTTGTCTAGAGGTCATGGCCACAATATTCTTCTTTCCCTGAGGGCGAATCATTAGGAAAACAAACTTCTTGGTTTTGGAAATGAGCTTACTGCATTGTTTTGCAGTAACCAAAGAGATAGCGGTAGGAGGTGGTACCTCTGGTATCATGTACAAATTATTTCCCGACGTAATAATAACAATGCGAGGCCAGGAATCATACACAGCATGTCACTTCCATAAGTATGGTTGACCTAATAATACATCACAAACATCAAGAGGAGCAATATCACATAATACCTCATCAGTGAAGGGCTTGATGCTGTAGGGAAGGTGACACTAATGGCTGACATGGAGATCCCGTCCTTGGTGAAGCCACTCGATGGTGTATGACTACAGGTGTTTTGTGGTTGGAAAACGCAACCGCTTCACGACCTCTGCTAAAATCAGGTTCTTTTGGCTCCCACTGTCGACAATGAACTGTAGTGGGGAACCCTTTACCCACATCTGGGAGTGGAAAATATGCTCCTCCTCCTCTGAATCTTCTGGTTATTCCTTTTGGATCTTTGTGGTAGCAATGGTGGCGTTAGGCTCTGCATCAATAATATTCTTCCCTCTGTCATTCCCCTTCTTGGGTTTTGATTCAGTATCAGAGTATGCATCTGATTCAGAAGCCTTTATCTCAGCCACCAGTGACTGCTTGGACCGACACTCACTTGTGTTGTGAGTGGGGATCTTATGGAACTCACACCACTTTCTCTCTTCCTTCTTCTCCTTTGCAGTGTTGCTCTTTGCTTGAGGCTTTGGCAATTTTTCTCAATTCTCCATGCCTTGGTTGTGTCCTTGGTTCTATGGTTTGGGGGCACCTTTCCCTTGCTTCTGTTTGAATTTTTGCTCAATTTTGGTAGCATACCGGTATGCCATACCAAGTGAGGAGATGTCGAGGAACTCCATTTCCTCTTGAATGTATATATGCAAACAACTACGGCACTTCAGCACCAAATTTTTCTCTGAATCTTTGATACCCAACTTGGTGCACAGGGTATGGAACAGATTCGTTAGCTCATGCACATCTTAATCTCTTTGCTGCCGCAGCGTAGTCCATTGTATGTACCTGTCCTCATAGCTCCCCATCGGATAATATTGTCCCTTTATGGCATCTCAGAAAGAATTCCAAGTGGGTACGGCCAAGAACAAAGAGGGTTCCTCCTCTTCCTTTCTCTCACAGTAGGTTTCCCACCAGTCCTTGACATGGGAGGTGGCTTTGAGTAGAGAAAAATTAATATTTTCTCGATCAGAAAAGTCATGAACCGAGAAATATCCTTCTAATTGATTCAACCATCTATCTATGGTGTCTGCATCGATTCAGCCATCAAATATGGGAGTGTCGAAGTTGACTTGTACCTTAAAAGGGGTTGTGCCTCTAGAGTGGATGCTAGGTGCAGATGCACTGCCAATGGGAAGTCGTTGAAGGATATGGGTGAAGTTATCCATCATTGCGTTCCTTTGTTTTTCAAGGGCCTCCTCGAGCAACATTTTGATAGGATTTTCTACACCCTCATCTTTCTTTTT
This sequence comes from Pseudotsuga menziesii, assembly GCA_001517045.1. Lineage (NCBI taxonomy): Eukaryota > Viridiplantae > Streptophyta > Pinopsida > Pinales > Pinaceae > Pseudotsuga > Pseudotsuga menziesii. The sequence goes on from LPNX011098402.1 coordinate 177,174, forward strand.
GTCCCCCATGGGTGGTCTTTAGGATTTGCGAGTCTGATCTTGCAAAGGTTCAACCAGATCGAACCCTAACTCTTTATACCTCGCCCTCGTTGGGGACATGCAAAGAAGGATCGAGAAAGAGCAGATTGCTCTGATACCATTGATCTAGATTTATGCAGGAACACAAAAAAATACACAAATAACCACAGAAACAAATATGCAACATAAATAACACTTCATTTCATTAATCAATAACTGAAACTTGTTTACATGCAGAATGGAAATAAACTAGCTAGGGTGCTGGTAGCTTATCTCTTAGAAGAGATGTGGTGGCTACATGCCACTGAAATCTATGTTACAATGAGGCTTGAAGGCCTCTATATTATTGAGAAATAATGGAAACCTTACACATCCAAAAACCTAACCCTAGAAGGTGAAACGCCAGAATGTGGGCCCTGTTGGGTAATTTGGTACATCAATTTCCCGGGGTCGTAACTTTAGCATACTACCTCTGTTTGATGCGCATGATACATCATTAGAAAGATCTATTTAAGGACTACATCCATAAATGACAAATATTGAGTCTAAAATGGACTCATATTTTTCCAACCATTCAATGCTGAAAAAACATCATTTAGGGCCTCAAAATAGCTGCAGAAGTTTAGGACCCAAAAACTGCCAAAAATAGTAAATTGTGCTACAATTAAGGAAACTGGAAAACTAAAAGAAACAATTGTGGGGATCCAAGTGGAATAGGTGGGTGGCCACCAATATCCTCCTGGATCATCTGGATCATAGTTGATAGCAACTCCCAAAGAAAACCCCATGCTTCTGAGCAGATTATCATTATTGGTAGAGCAACTCTACTTTTGACAACATATGGCCCTTCCTCCAAGGAAAATTTAATATCTAGACTCTTCATGAAGTTTAAGATGTGTTCTTCCTCAACTGTAATCCTTTGTCTAAAAAATTCCAAAGAAAATATTCTAGTTGTCAGAAAGGCTAGAGGAATATAAGGCTGGTGCACAGATCCATATAACCTTATAATTGTTTCAAACTCTGAAAGGATCTAGTCTCCTATCATTTTACTAAGGGAAAGTTGCAATGTTTCCTTCATCTCCAGCAATACCCTAGGAAATATTTCCTAGAAGAAAATGTAGTATATTTCTGTCATCAAAAAATTCATGAACTTTCAATAATCCTGGGTCATTTAATCAGTGATTAGCAACTTAGGAAACCGTAGGTTGACTTCATTACGTGATAAGAACATCTTCAACAAAAAGGACTAGAATCTGAAAACTATGGTATTGTGGAAATTGACTAACTAAGAATGAATGTTCTCAGCTAGGAACTCATCAAACTTAAGGCAACAAGACTGGAAAGACTGACCTAGAAGTTCAGACTCAATGGGGCAAGTACTTAAGATAAACAATAGACTCAATAGTGATCTGTAACATAACCATTAGTGTCTAACCCCAAAAATTGACTGGATAAAGTTATACCGACTGGGTTTATTCATTAAACAAAACCAGGCCAATAGGGTAAGATAAACTTATAACCTCACTATCATGCTTTGAACATGACTTCAAAAAGGCTTCCTTACTCTCGGCTGTAGACTCTTGGAAGAAATGTATGATGTTTTCTTCTTTGTACTCCTGGGATAAATGAACCAAATAATCTATAATAGATAGGATTTTTCGGATAACAGAGGCATGAATAGGGAAAAGGATCCTAGACTTAGGTTTATTCATGACGACTTTTTTAGCTGTGGAATAATTATTCGCACACCACTTGAAAAATTAAGGGTGATTAGGGGTTTGGTCAACAGAGAAAAAATAAAAGAAAGACCTGAAAACACCATGGGTGTCACTACCCTTGTCCTTAAGAATTTTTAATTTATTTTTAGCCTTCTCAGTTGTTTCATTCAGTAAAATGGTATCATAAACTTCAACATTTTTGTCTTCGAAGATTTTCTCATCCTTCTAACAAGAAACCCGTAACTCTTCACTATTTTCCACTTCTACCACTTCTATTTCATCCATTTTTAGAAGTACTTGGAAAGTTTGAGGATTCCTACCTAGTTAATTAGCACAGTGTTCTGACTCATCCACATTGGCACTTTGCGCACAATCAGGGTTATCGTCAATTTCCAATGCCCAGAAAAAACAAACCTCTAAACTCCACGTAGATGCTTTTATATTTTTTTTTATGTTTCATAACCATTGCGCATCTCTCCTAATCTATACAGTAGATTTGTTTTTCTTTGAAATCTAAGCCATTCATGCATAATAGCTCAACACCAAGACTTAACATTATCACCCTGCACAACTTGATTCAGTGGAATAAATATCAACTGTTATAGCTGATTTTACCACACATGGTGGGTCACACATTTTTGGCCTTCCCTGTCCCTCTGCAGACTCTTTGGACCCCATGGACCATTTTTATAGCTTTGATGTTTCCAAGATCATCCCTAAAAACATGCATTATTTTCCATACGCAACCTTTAAACCTATTCTCGCGTATATACATAGATATGACCCTCAAACCCACGTACATCAAGATGTGTGAAAAAGGCCAAATAGTTTTGGAGTTTTCCTTGATGTGGATCCGAGTCACTTGTCTCTTGGACTTCCATATGCCTTGATATCGCTTGGATTTGACCTTCCATTAGCCCATTGAAGCACTATATAAGGAACCCTTTGGATACATTGAAGGAGGAGGAATTGAAGAGAAAGAAAACTATAGTCCATTGTTGCCGGAGCTTATACTTGAGTCTGCATCCCTTTGTCCCTTGGAGCTCTTTGTGTTCTTCCCAAGCTTTCCTTTGCTTGTGAGCTTGCTATCGAGAGATGGAGGAACGAAGTGGTGGAGACCCAGGTGGAGGACTTAGTTTCTCCGGTTTGCAGACGTGCTGACAGAGGTTGTCACTATTGTAATCTCTGATTTATATTAATAGAAATATCTTTTCCTGTCCAATAATGTGTATTTAAATGAATATTGAATCCATGGATGCTTTTAAATGCTTATATGTTATTGATTATATATGCTAGATTAGGTCTAACACCATTATATAGCATGCTTGTCTCGTTTGCTGAATGTTGAGAGAGCAAATTGCTAATACAAGCGAGAGTGGAAAATCTCAACGGGGATCTACATCAACCATCCCGAATAAGGTATGTTTCAAGATCCTTTAGTGTTAGATGTTTTGTTTCTCTTGCATATGGGAAAGGATTGATTTCTGTGGTTACTTTGTTTGTTGTGCTACCCCAAGCCATAGGAAGTTTTCCCTGTAACAAAATTTGCGACCATACTGGGGAGTTCCTAGTCATTTCCTTTGGGGGTTTTATCAGCATTCAATGTTCTTGAATTTCTCTGATTTCTTTGTTTTTGAGTCGGGTCTGGGGGCATGTTTGCCTAGTAGTGTCTAATAGGAGTAAATTTTGTCTCAGCTTGTTTGTTTACCTTCTTTTTAATCTCTTTTTCTTCTTGTACATGAGTTTTGTCTTCACAGTTGCATGTGTTAAGTTAGTAATTTGTTTCTTCAATTTTGGTTTGATTTGCTTTATTTTATTTTGATTTTTCTCTCTTGTAGGAAATTTTTTTTTAGTGTTTTTATGAAATTTTAAGCTTGTTTATGAAATTTTCAATTTTAAGCCATAGGTTTGTTTTTTGTTGAAGGATTTTTAAAGTCATTATATCAAATCATGGATTCACAAAAGATTATTCTGAGCTTAATAATGCATGATCACTACTCAAGCAACTTTTAAACTTCACACAAAATTCCTAAAAGCTAAAAAACCGCGAGAAAATAGCACTAGAATTATTCTTGTAGTGCTGGAGCAAAAAATTAACAAAGGCGCGCTACCGGAAAATCGTTTTTTGCCAGAATGGTCATTTTTCAGTCCGTTTTTTTGGGGATTTCGTTGCGGAAATGTTAAATAAATAATTGATCACATTTGATATATGTTTTGCCAAGTTTTTTTTCATGTAAACAGGCGTCAGTCTCATGTGAGAGAAATTCTGGCAACCGTTCTGGCAACTAGATGCAAATTTATGGAAAATGATGATAGTGAGCGAAATAAGGCAAGATTTTCGGGGAAGATGTTCTAAATTAAATATTATGGAGATGGATATGTTTCTGTGTGTGTTCCTGAGCACAATTAATGCACTTTTATTTTTGCTCATTTTACCACTCCTAGGAAAGCACTGTGCTGAAGTATTATCTATAAGCATAACAGGATTCGTGCTTCTATTCTTTGCACTCGGTTCTTTATCCATAGACTCTAATGCTGGCTCTATAGTGAATGGAATGATTCCAAGAGTAAAGCGTGAAAGCTTTTACATAGCTGTGGCCCTTCTCGGTGCAAATATTATGCCTCACAACTTTTACCTCCACTCTTTGATTATTTAACTCGAGTCCATATTCTACTTACAAGGAGCAGCAATGGCGGGCAGTTTGCATAGGAATTCATTGAATTTTATGCTGGGATTTGTCACCGTATGGACATGGATATCATAGTTGGAAAGCAGTGGCCTGCCCTTGCCGGATTCGGTGCATGTTATTTAATCAGAAAGTTTTCAGAAATCAGTGGAAAGCATTACCCTTTTGCCATTATGGTCAAAGAAGGTGTGCTGAAAGACGTTGGTGAAGAATATGCAAAACACAATGCAACAGAGTGCAATGTGTTCAGAGGTTCAAAGACCTGTTTGGTTGCACCAGATTACTCTGATTACATAAATTCCTGCGATTCTAAAAATAGGCCCGTTGACTGTGCTTTTAAAGCCTTCCTTACAAAAATTTCTTTCTAAGGTCTATCATTAGTATTGCAACAATATGTTGGAGCAGAAGGACTTATGGATTGTGCTGTTTGTCAAGATAATTTTGAGAAGTTCTGGTGTGCTGTCAACACTCCTCCCTGTGGGACCATTGATAAAGTACTTGATGAAATTATGCCTCTTATATCATCCATCACATTAGAGAAGTTTTCTGCAACTATTTCTTTGCAACAAACTCTGCCACGCATCATCCAAGCAGCAAGCTTAGGATTTCCTTGTAAAAAAATGTGCGAGGATGTAATGGATTCATGTGGGTGTGCTCAAAAGCCAACATTGGAGAAGGTCTCAGCTGTGCCAGTTACAGCAAGGGCCACAATTGGAGCAATGTTCATTCTTGCTCAGATAATAGCCTCTGTATCTGATCAGTCATATGTATAGCGGGGTTTTTCAGATGCTCTTTTCCATCAACTTTTACAGGCTATGTTGCACCCTGATGTTCAAACACATATAACAGCTCATCAAATTTTTGCTGTTATCCTTGTACCAACATCTGTTTCTCCAAGATCTGAATGTCAATCATTCCAATCAGTCTCTCAGTATGACTCAAAGAGGGCACTTTCCAAGCCCACATCAGCATTTTCTTCTGCAGCTGCACTTTTTGAAAAGCTAGGGAAGGAAAAGGTAGTCTTACAAGAAGAGAAAAGTGGCAGTTATACATCAGATTCTTAGAAGTTCATGGGTTTATGAAGAATGACAAGAATGCATTTGTAAAAGGGGCACATAGGAAATGCTTCTTCAATACATACCATTCCTTAGCCAAGATATGGAATCATCCAGGGTTACTGCAAATAGCCAAAGAAGACAGAGACTCTCAACAAGCTGATGACATAATTGAGAATTTCATTTTGGACAGTAGCTTCAGCGATGATGATACAGATTAAGACTTCTTGAATGGAGGATTGAAAAATAGCTCTATGTTGAACTGTTCATTTGTTGAAGTTCGAAACAGTCTGGGTTGAAAACTGTGTATGTTTTAGCACTTAAATTGCACATAAAGATCTGATACTTATACACAGTCAGATTAATGAGTTGAATAACTAGGATTGTTGGAAGACCTAGTGTCATTTTCGATATTAAGGCTACAGGAAGCATCATGTGAATATATTGCAGAATGTTTTGTTTTTCTCACCCCTTACACAGGTAGTCTCCAGTTAGCCTAAGAAGCCAGTGATTGATATCACATTTGCAAAGTCTGAACTGTGAGGAAAATGGGGTTTGAAGAATAATGTTGGTATTGATACATAGGGGGAAGAAACTAAAGAAATCCATTGAAACAGCTACATTCAGTAACAGTCCTCAGTTACACTGAAAGTCTGAATGTTTCAAGATCTAAGTTCTATTTTCTGTGACTAAACTCAGCTTGTATTAAAGGAGAATCTCATATTTGAATGGATATTATACATGATACCTAGTTTCCTTAGTACTGCAATGAGGAGTTTCAACAGCTTGTAATCTAAAACATTCAGACACTATGGTTGATTGTGTATTTTGAAGATGAACAGTGGTCTGTTATTTTTATGATAGTCTCATTGATGGTTAAATTTCACTCACAGGCTTGATGAAGAACATTGAATCCTTGGTGATCTGAATCATTCCACCTGCTGGGAAGATTTATTTTCTGAAAACAAGTATATCAGTCAAGAAGGTTGTAGGGCAGAGCAATGCTAGAAGAAATTTCAAATGAAAAAAGGACATTGAAATGCAAAAATTACTGAGAATTCTGCTCAGTTTTTCTTATTTTGGGTCATCAAAGTAAAATGCCGACCATGAGCTAAGGGAGAGGAATTTTTGAAAACCAAAAGAGGTTTTTGTTCATAAGATACTCATATACAAAAAAATCTCTCAGTTTTGGAAAATCTATCAAGGTTTGAAATATTCCATTTAATCTTTGCAGACTATTTTTCAGGGATTTTAAATATTTAATATTTTCCTGTTTTAGTGTTCATTTTTCGGGGCATATTATGATCAATTGGAGATGAATTTTTGAAAAAAAAGAGAGTTTTTTGTCCACCACGGACCCATTCACAAAAACCTCTCTCATTTTTTACACAGGTGTCAGGGATTGAGAGATGTGGAATATTCTTTGACACCTAATTTCCCAGAAATTCACCATATTTGCCAGGAATCCGATTTGCTATTTTTAATCAATTAGTTGAATTAGTTAGTTAAGGTAACTACTGGGTAGTTTCAATTTCGACCTAAGAAGGGGAGATAAAACTATTTATTTGTAATTATAAAAGAGGGACAGAGGTACTGAAGAAAGGTTCGATTTTTGGGAAGCTATCAGGAGGTCTTCAAGCCCAGTTGGTTTTCAGACTTGTTTATGAGTAAGGTACAAAGCTCTTGTATGCAGTGGTTGATGAAACTATGAGATATATATGACTTTTACCCTTCAGATTTATGTATTGGATTCATTTTCATCTTTTCTAGTTGCTTAAATTGATAGATTCATTGACTGGTTTATGTTTATATTCTGGTAATGCCTGTCATTTATGTTTGAACCTCAATACTGTTTCTGTTGGATTTTTTTTAGATATATCATGCATCTTCATCTTCTATTGCTTATGATTCAGTAGTTGCTTTACTTATGAATGTATTCCCTGACTGTTCTCAAAGTTCACAACCAAAAACACATTGCAGAAACCCTATATATTTGAGTGTGTGTTGGCTTGTTTCTTTGGCCTTAGAAACAATTTTTGGCACAAACAGTGTGTACACACGGTTTTTACTGGGATATCCGTGTAAATACGTGGGTTTTCTGTACACAGTTGTTTATGCCTTGAGTTTTTCCTTCTTGGGGAAGATTAAGTGTTGATGGGAGAGTTTGGATAATTGTTGAGTTTTCTTGGATGCTTCTGGAGTCTGTATACACCTCTGTTTCTGAATAGAGACACTTTTTAGTTTGAATGTTTTGAAAATGTTCTTGTCATTTCATTTTCTATTTTTTGTTTTGGGATTAGTGCATTAGGTCTCTTTTACCTTAGTGCTTTGCTTGGGTGCTGTCTAATAGTGCTCGCAGATCCTGGGGGTTGTAGAGTCATACTTTTGATTTATTTTCTCATTTTAATTCAAAAAATACAAAAACATTTGCTTTTTGCATCATTATGCATTGTTGCATTGTTGCATTTTGCTTGGTACTTGCATTAGGTTTTCTTGGAGAAGTATTAGTCAGATTTTCATATAGGAATGATTGCATATTCATTTGAAGAAAAATTTTGCACTTCACATAGTAGCATACCCCGTTGTTTCATTTGACACAGTGCATTTGCATTGATTGTTAGGTGTGCATTTTACTTCTTGTTGTGTCATAACATCATTAGTTGCACGACCATTTTCCCTTTTGAGTAATAAGCCAATTAAAATCAATGCATAATAGAATGAATTACACTCTTTTCTTTTATAAGGTGCACCTACAAGATTAGGTTTTAGGGTCTTGGAATAGTTCATTGTGAGTAAATTCTCCAAGACCACTAAATGAAACATTTATGTGTCTGTCTAGGTGAGAGAGTGAAATTCCTTTATATAATTAGTGTTTCTCAAGATCCTCCTCTTACAAGGGAGCTAAGCATGAGGCAGTGTGAGCAGTTATTGATTGGGATGAACCCTGGTCATAACTGAGTAGCACCATAGATATTTCCAGGATTGTATTCGTATCTGGGGGCTCTTTCGAGAGTTTCAAGCTTTGCTACCCTGCCCATACAGTCAATCCCGCCTGCGACTATCTACTCGAGCATTAATTATATTAAGGTTATCTTAGTTTCCTTACCTAGGTTATCGATGGGGTACTTCACAGAGGTTATTCTACAGGTGCCTTGGCCAGGTAGGGGTCGGACAGCACAGTCGCTATTTGCGTTGAAGCTGAGGGCCACTATAATTGGTTACGAACCTCTACTTGTTGTGTATGGGAGTCTCAAGCCTCTCCTAGGTGTTAGAATTTTATCATTCAAGCTAGCATTATGATTTTAGGGTCTTTAACTAAGAGAATAACATGCATAGCAATAAAACACAAGAGACAAGAAACACAAAGAATTTTCCTCAGGAAACCATAAAGAAGAAAACCCCACAACTTCCTTAGAGATAGAATCAGCACCAAAAGTAAAACCCAAAAACATAAAGATGATCTCCCGACAGCAGTAGTCTCTCTCTTGTCCCAGCAACTTCTCCTCTCACTCATGCACCCCAATGAGTGTGTGTGTGTGTGATAAATAGAGAGACTCACTCTCTATTTATATTCTTCCGTTCACTTGGAACCCACTCCAACATGCCAGCCTCACTTAACAATTACTTACTAGAGCCGACATCTCTAGGAGTGTCTAATAACCCTAGTGCCACACAACTTGTGGGGACTTTGCCTCCTCCGACCAACAAGGAGGTTTATCCTTAACACAATGGTGGGGACTATTTCCCTGACTTACAATGAATCACCTAGGGTCGACATCACTAGGATAGTCTAATAACCCTAGGGCCCTACAACTGTGGAGACTTTAACCTTTGACCAAGAGGAGGGTTACCCACAATGACTTGACATGAATTTCACATTATAGAAACTTCCCAGAATAACAATCGGGGTATGACATGACTCAAGTACATTATAATACATCCTAGAGTGAACATCAGGTTACAATATATAAGAAATACAAGTGACTACATTCCGAAGTTACAATTACATCAACACTCCCTCTTAACTAGGAAGGTATTCTCTCGACACAATTTATCAGCACAAGTCTTCTTCTTTGTATCACCTGGGTCATCATCAAGTCCTTGTCATCTTCATCTTCAAATCATATTTATCTTCAAGTCATGTTCATCTGGATCTGGATTATCACTCGATCTGGATCATCATCACTAGATTTGGATCATCACTTGATCTGGATCATCACGAGTCATCATCATTGGATCTGGATCATCACTTGATATGGATCATCATGGGTCATCATCACTGGATCTGGATCATCACTGGATCTGGATCATCATTGTTGGATCTGGATCATCACTCGATCTGGATCATCTTGGAGACATCATAACTGGATCTGGATCATAGCTTGATCTGGATATTCTCTGGTCATCATCAAATGTGCTATCTCATGATTCTTCTCGTCACAGGAAGTTCTATAGATCCAGCCCTTTTTCATGCTAGATGTAGGCCTAGCCACCATGTAGGTATTTTCCCAACACTTACATCTGATCATGTAGGAACTAACCCATAATCATATCAAAAAGGCATGCCCAGCACTCACCTTTGACCATGTGGTAACAAATCCCACAACCTTGTCAGAAAGGCCCAACACTTACATCTGATCAACCAATAGTTGAAGAAAGGCCCAGCACTTACACTTGGCCATGCAAGGAACCAATCCTCCATGCCATAAGGCTCCTACACTTATATATGATCAACCAATGATCAAATAAAGACACAACACTTATATCTTATCAACACATGATTGAATAAAGGCTCAGCACTTATATCTGATAAACACATGATCAAAGAAAGGCTCTGCACTTACATTCGACACATACAAGGAACCAATATGTCTGCATGTTTGAAAAGGCATGCACTCACATCTGACCTGGCAAGAACGAAATCCTACACCCTCGCCAGAATGGCCCCCAGTCCCAGATTAAGCTACCTGGTAATTGACCAGGCGCCCCCATTCTTAAGGAGAATGGTAGTTGCCCTTACATCTGTCTTACTCAACATAATGGCCAGCACTCACATCTGACATGGGAGGAACCTAATCCTTTATCCATGACAGAATGGCTCAGCCCTTATATTTGACCTGCTCATCAAAATGGCTCCCTCAGTCCTAGATTGAATGTTCCTGGTAACTGACCAGGTACCTCCATTCCCAGAATGGCATTCAGCACTCATATCTGACATGGAAGGAACCAATCCTCTCACCATGACAAAATGGCTCAGCCCTTACATCTGACCTGCTCGTCAGAATGGCTATGGGACTCATCACTTTCCCTTAGAAGAAACCTCGATCTAGAGAACACCAAGCTTCTCCCTGAAGTACTTGAACTTCACCCTCGCTAATAGCTTCATCAACACATCAGCTATATATTCCTCCGTCACAACATACTGGAGCTTCACTGCTCCCCTCTGCACCATATCCCTGATATAGTGATACTTGATCTCGATATGCTTCGACTTGTCATGGACCATTGGATTCTCTGACAACTTCATGCAACTCTGGTTGTTTGATCTAGATTTATGCAGGAACGCAACAGAATACACAAATAACCATAGAAACAAATATGCAGCGGAAATAACACTTCATTTCATCAATCAATAACTGAAACTTGTTTACATACAGAATGGAAATAAACTAGCTAGAGTGCTGGTAGCTTATCTCTGAGAAGAGATGTGGTGGCTACATGCCTCTGAACTTTATGTTACAATGAGGCTCAAAGGCCTATATATTATTGAGAAACAATGGAAACCGTACACATCCAAAAACCTAACCCTAGGAGGTGAAACGCCTTAATGTGGGCCCCGTTGGGTAACTTGGTACATCAAGTTCCCGAGGTTGTAACTTTAGCATACTACCTCCGTTTGACGTGCATGATATATTATTAGAAAGATATGTTTAAGGACTACATCCATACACAGCAAATATCAAGTTCAAAATGGACTCATATTTTCCCAACCATTCGATGCCAAAAAAACGTCGTTTAGGGCCTCAAAACGGCTCTGAAAGTTTAGGACCCGAAAATTGCCAAAAATAGTAAATTGTGCTACAATTAAGGAAACTGGAAAACTGAAAGAAACAATGGTGGGGGTCCAAGAGGAATAGGTGGGTGGCCACCAATATCCTCCTGGATCATTCCTCCCCCCTTAGGAAGCAATGGTCCCCATTGCGTTGAGTTCCTCCATGGGATGAGGAAACTTCTGTTGAACTTGGTCCTTGGTGAGCCACTTTCCTTGGTGAAGGAGTTGGCCTGCTTTGACAACTCGATATAGCTGGATCTTCTGCTAGTGGGTTTTCTTGATCTGTGTGTCCATAATTCGATCAATGGTGGCTTGTTCCATGCAATCGGGGTTTAACTCTGTTGGTGTGAGTTGTTCTGCCACGTCTGATGTGTCTAGTAGATGTGGAAAGTAGGGTCGAAGGCGGTCCACATTGAACGCTGGGTGCAGACCAAGGAATGGTGGAATACTAAGCTCAAATGCATTTTCCCCGATAGCCTTGGTGATGGTGTATGGCCCATATCGGAGTGGGCAAAGCTTGCAGTGGGGTCCATCGAGGTGCTCCTTCTGCAAATGTAGCCACACTTTGTCGCCCACCTAGAAGTTGTGTTGCACCCGATGCTGATCATGTCGCTGCTTGTACTTAGCATTGGATCTGTCCAATATGTCATGAACCTATTGGTGAATGTGCTTAATGCACTCAATGAAGTTGTTTACCTTGGATATTTCAGACTTTATATGAGCTGAATCAACCTAAGTAGCTGCAACTGGCATGGCTTTGTCAATGGGTCATAGTGGCTGGAATCCCAAGCCCACCTAAAAGGTGCTATGGTTGGTTGAGCTGTGAAGAGCCCGGTTATAGCTGTGTTGTACATAGTGGAGGCTCTCATCCCATGTGCGTGGATGCTTTGAGTTGTACATGCGCAAAATGTGTACGATCATCCTGTTGACGACCTCTATCTGGCCATTAGTATAGGGATGGAAAGCTGTGGACTTTGTGAGCTTGGTGTCTAGCATTGACCACAGGCTAGACCAAAATGTACTAAGGAACCTGTTGTCCCGGTCTGAGATTATAGATTGTGGAATCCCAAAGTGTACCCACACTCATTCAAAGAAGAGTTTAGCAGTGGCTTTTGCTGTGATATTCTTCTTGCAGGCCACCATTATGGCCATCTTTGAGAATCTGTCAACGACCACAAACACAGAGTTGTTGCTGTGCTTAGTAGAAGGAAGGCCTGACATGTAATCCATGGAGATGGATTCCCAAGGTCAACTAGGGGTAGGAAACGGAGTATAGAGGCCTTGTTTCTGGATGGATGGTTTGGCAATGGCGCAGGCAGTGTAGGATTGGATGTACTTCTCAACGTCCTGTCGAAGGTTCAGCCAATAGAAATACTTCTGCAGTACTGCCACTATTTTCTCGACCCCGAAATGCCCAACGACCTGACTGTAGTGTGTTTCCCAAATCATCTTGGCACACTCGCTTGAAGGAACACAAAGGTGTCCCATGTGACATAGTAGTACATCCTGGAGATGAAATTTTGGAACTTGGTTTCCCTCCAAGAGCATCTGGTATGTGTGGCTGAATTTTGGATTGTTGTTGTAGAGAAGCGGCCAATCAAAAGTCTCTTGCCCACAAGAGTTGAGCACGGTCGTTATCGCCATGATCGGTGGTTGGCTGAGGCAGTCTGCAACATTATTGGTACTCCCCTTCTTGTACTTGATGTTCAAATGAAACTGCTATAGATATGTGGACCACTTCTAATGGCGATCGTTTTGAAACTTCCCTTGTGTCTGCATGAACTGAAGGGGTTGGTGGTCTGTGTGGATGATCATTTCCTTCTCCAAAATGTAATGCTTCCATTGTCGACAAGCCTGTACAATGGAATACATCTCTTTGTCATAAGTGGGATATTTGCAGACAGTTTCGGACAGTGTCTCACTGTGATATGCCATTGGATGCCCTTGTTGAGTAAGGACTGCCCCAATAGCATAGCTAGAGGCATCTGTCTCGATCTCAAATGGTTGTTGCAAGTCTGGTAATGTGAGCATTGGGGCATAGCATAGGCGATGTTTCAATTTTGTAAACTCTTTTTGTTGAGTTTTTGACCAAATTTTTTTTGATTTCCCTCCTCCCTTGGTGACTTGACTCAAGGGCCAAGTGATATGAGAGAATCCCAACATGAACCTGCGGTAGAAATTAGCAAGGCCCAAAAAGCTGCAAAGCTCTATTAGAGTAGTTGGGGCTGGCCAATCTTGAATGACTTGGATCTTGGTTGGATCCAAATGTACCCCACAATCATCAATAATGTATCCCAGATACTGAACCTAGGTCATTCCAAAAGTGCACTTGTCCAAATTGGCACACAACTTGTGATGTCGCAATGTTTGGAGGACCTGTCGGATGTGGTGGAGGTGCTCTTCCCAAGTTTGGCTGAAGATCAAGATGTCATCCAAGTACACTACTACAAATGAATTAGTGAATGGCTGCAAGATGTCATCCATCAGTCTCATGAAGGTTGCAGGGGCATTTGTCAGCCCGAAAGGCATGACCAACCATTCGAAAAGGCCTTGCTTAGCTTTGAAGGCAGTCTTCCACACATCGGCCGGTTCGATCGGTATCTAGTGATACCCAAACTTTAAGTCGATCTTGCTAAAATATTTCACCCCTTTAGGCTGGTCCAGGAGGTCATCAATCTGTGGGATTGGGTACCTATTCTGGACAATGATCTTGTTCAGTGCCCAATAGTCAATACAGAGTCTCCAAGTCCCATCCTTATTCTGTACCAAAACGATCTGGCTCCCACAGGGCGATGAACTTAGCCGTATGTGACCCTTCTATTTGTGCCAGAAATTGTTTCTAAGGCCAGAGAAACAAGCCAACACACACTCAAATATAAAACTCAATAAAATTAAGGTTTAGGGTTTCTGCAATGTGTTTTTGGTTGTGAACTTTGAGAACAGTCAGGGAATACATTCATAAGTAAAGAAACTACTAAATCATAAGCAATAGAAGATGAAGATGCATGATATATCTAAAAAAAATCCAACAGAAACAGTATTGAGGTTCAAACATAAATGACAGGCATTACCAGAATATAAACATAAACCAGTCAATGAATCTATCAATTTAAGCTACTAGAAAAGATGAAAATGAAGCCAATACATAAATCTGAAGGGTAAAAGTCATATATATCTCATATTTTCATCAACCACTGCATACAAGAGCTTTGTACCTTACTCATAAACAAGTCTGAAAACCAACTGGGCTTGAAGACCTCCTGATAGCTTTCCAAAAATCGAACCTTTCTTTAGTCCCTCTATCCCTCTTTTATAATTACAAATAAATAGTTCTATCTCCCCTTCTTAGTTCGAAATTGAAACTACCCAGCAGTTACCTTAACTAACTAATTCAACTAATTGACTAAAAATAGCGAATCGGATTCCTAGCAAATATGGCGAATTTCTGGGAAAATAGGTGTCAAATAAGATTCCACATATATCAATCCCTGACACCTGTGTAAACATTGAGAGAGGTTTTTGTGAATGGGTCTGTTATGGACAAAAACCTCTCTTTGTTTTTAAAAATTCATCTCCAATTGATCATAATATTCCCCACAAAATGAACACTAAAACAAGAAAATATTAAATATTTAAAATCCCTGAAAAATAGGATGCAAATATTAAATGGAATATTTCAAAACTTGACAGATGTTGCAAAACTGAGAGAGGTTTTTGTAGATGAGTATCGTATAAACAAAAAACTCTTTTGGTTTTCAAAAATTCCTCTCCCTTAGCTTGTGGTCGGAATTTTACTTCGATGACCCAAAACAGGAAAAACTGAGCAGAATTCTCAGTAATTTTTGCATTTCAATGTCCTTTTTTCATTTGAAATTTCTCCTAGCATTGCTCTGCCCTACAACCTTCTTGACTGATATACTTGTTTTCAGAAAATAAATCTTCCCAGCAGGTGGAATGATTCAGATCACCAAGGATTCAATGTTCTTCATCAAGCCTGTGAGTGAAATTTAACCATCAATGAGACTATCATAAAAATAACAGACCACTGTTCATCTTCAAAATACACAATCAACCATAGTGTCTGAATGTTTTAGGTCACAAGCTGTTGAAACTCCTCATTGCAGTACTAAGGAAACTAGGTATCATGTATAATATCCATTCAAATATGAGATTCTCCTTTAATACAAGCTGAGTTTAGTCACAGAAAACAGAACTTAGATCTTGAAACATTCAGACTTTCAGTGTAACTGAGGACTGTTACTGAATGTAGCTGTTTCAATGGCTTTCTACAGTTTCTTCCCCGAAAATCTTGCCTTATTTCGCTCACTATCATCATTTTCCATAAATTTGCATCCAGTTGCCAGAACGGTTGCCAGAATCTCCCTCACATGAGACTGATGCCTGTTTACATGAAAAAAACTTGGCAAAACATATATGAAATGTGACCAATGATTTATTTAACATTTCCCCACCGAAATCCCCAAAAAAATGGACTGAAAAATGACCATTCTCGCAAAAAACGATTTTCCGGTAGCGTGCCTTTGTTAATTTTTTGCTCCAGCTCTACAAGAATAATTCTAGTGCTATTTTCTCGTGGTTTTTCAGCTTTTAGGCATTTTGTGTGAAGTTTAAAAGTTGCTTGAGTAGTGATCATGCATTATTAAGCTTAGAATAATCTTTTGTGAATCCATGATTTGATATAATGACTTTAAAAATCCTTCAACAAAAAACAAACCTTCGGCTTAAAATTGAAAATTTCATAAACAAGCTCAAAATTTCATAAAAACACTAAAAAAAATTTCCTACAAGAGAGAAAAATCAAAATAAAATAAAGCAAATCAAACCAAAATTGAAGAAACAAATTACTGAAAGGCTCCAGCTGCGGGATGAAGTCCTCCCTGCGAGGCTTCAAGAACCTGTAGACCAGTGCCTTCTGTAACCAAAACTGCTTGCTTTTCTGTAAAACATCCATTGGGCTATGGAGTCTTTATTCAATCCTTCAAACACTGATATATACAATGAAAATCAACTCTCTCTCTCTGAGGAACCTGCCATCTACTGAATCAAATCGAAATCCCATTTCCAATGTAACCAAGAAAGAATTTGATCAACCCACCCAAACTTGTTTCCAACTCCAAATATATATATAATCAGAAATGTTGGAAAACATGAAGAGCAGAGATTTAACAACTTATACCCACTTTCATCAAATAGTGTCTCTGAAATAACATATTTATAACTTGGTATTGACTCTAAATAATCTGCTATTGGATCATACAAATTTCCATGAATTACCTCTTCCTGCTCTGGCTGTCCATAAGAATATTTTGTTCCATGAATATCAATCAGGCATTGGTGATAAAAGACATCAGGATCAGCCTGAATTTGCTTTGTAAAATTTTGAATAGTATCATCAACAATGTCAACACCTTGAACCTCCTTTTCCACACTGTCTTCAAATGAGTGACTATTAGGCATTGGCTTTTGCTGTTCAAAGATAATAGACTGAATGCATTCTTGAATCTGCTGATCAGATTGTAACATATCACACACCTCACAGATTTCTGGGTCTTTCTTTTCAATTTCATCATCATATTTATTAAAAATCGGACCATCTTCATAGTGATTTTGAACAATAGATTTATCATAACCATAAACGTAAGCAACTTCTGAAAAATTTTGAACAGCCTGGCCTTCATCAAATTTAGTATCAAAACCAAAAGGAATAGAGTCTAATTCATCACAGAATCCTTGAATTAGAACCCTAATCTCTTCATCATAGCAAGGAGTATTCTGAGAAATTTCGAATGATGATGCTAAAGGTTCATCTTTTCCTTCAATACAAAGCTGATCTTTAACACAACACTGATTTTCAAAAGTTTGTTGAACTAAAGATTGATCTTCAAAAGGATTAGCATTCAAACTGTTATTAAGGCTGCTGAAATCGTTATGATAATGTTCCAAACTATCTTTACTGATCTCATCACTTGGACAATCCTCAAACTGACCTAAAACAACAACCTGGTTATCACAATGATCATAGCATTCTTCCTTGACAGCAGTATCTAAAAATGTTACCTTTTTACCATCAACAAATTCCGAAACTTCAACTTCTTCATGACCTGTTTTGAACCCTTAATTGTACTCCTCATCATGATTTTTTAAATCAGAAATTGTATGATAAACATCATCCTGCTCACAACAATATTTTAAAAAGGGTTCAGCTAAGTACAGATACTTACAACGTTTCTGAAAACATGTGTGAAATTCTTTCAGTGAGGAGATGCTAGCAGTGGGAAGAAAAAAATACCAATCTCGTGCATCTTTCTCAAGTGAATACATGAACATTTTCATGAGCACATCTTCATGCTGGATATTTAACTGGACCATACATTGATGAAATTTGATGAGGTGATCTGAAGGATTGTCCTCTTCGCTTTCTCTAAACCGTGGAAGACAATCTCCCCAAACATCCATAGTAGGTACTGGATTTGGAAAACCTGGAATATCAGAAAAATTTAACGGTGCAAACCTTCGAGCCACAATAGCTTCCATGGACATTGGTCTCTGCATGTTGAAATAGTGGAGTCACCAATCAATTTGTCAAGATTTTGCTTCTTCTTCTCAGAAAGAAAAAGGGGTGACAGTGGTTCAAATTAATCAAGGCCGTATAAAGCTAGGGATGACTGAAACCTTCTAATTCTTCTAGCAGCCACTGTGACAACTTGGTGAAAAATAGCCTTCAAAGAATGCTGGTTTAAGTTCACCTCTTAAACCAGGAAAACAGATAAGTATCCTAGGGAAGATATGCTTCAACTTCGTCCCCGGCAATGGCTCCAAAGATGTTTGTGCCAGAAATTGTTTCTAAGGCCAGAGAAACAAGCCAACACACACTCAAATATAAAACTCAATAAAATTAAGGTTTAGGGTTTCTGCAATGTGTTTTTGGTTGTGAACTTTGAGAACAGTCAGGGAATACATTCATAAGTAAAGAAACTACTGAAGCATAAGCAATAGAAGATGAAGATGCATGATATATCTAAAAAAAATCCAACAGAAACAGTATTGAGGTTCAAACATAAATGACAGGCATTACCAGAATATAAACATAAACCAGTCAATGAATCTATCAATTTAAGCAACTAGAAAAGATGAAAATGAATCCAATACATAAATCTGAAGGGTAAAAATCATATATATCTCATAGTTTCATCAACCACTGCATACAAGAGCTTTGTACCTTACTCATAAACAAGTCTGAAAACCAACTGGGCTTGAAGACTTCCTGATAGCTTCCCAAAAATCGAACCTTTCTTCAGTCCCTCTGTCCCTCTTTTATAATTACAAAGAAATAGTTCTATCTCCCCTTCTTAGGTCGAAATTGAAAATACCCAGCAGTTACCTTAACTAACTAATTCAACTAATTGACTAAAAATAGCAAATCGGATTCCTGGCAAATATGGTGAATTTCTGGGAAAATAGGTATCAAAGAAGATTTCACATCTCTCAATACCTGACACCTGTGTAAAACCTGAGAGAGGTTTTTGTGAATGGGTCCGTTATGGACAAAAATCTCTCTTTTTAAAAAAAAATTCATCTCCAATTGATCATAATATTCCCCTCAAAATGAACACTAAAATAGGAAAATATTAAATATTTAAAATCCCTAAAAAATAGGCTGCAAATATTAAATAGAATATTTCAAACCTTGACAGCTGTTGAAAAACTGAGAGAGGTTTTTGTATATGAGTATCTTATGAACAAAAACCTCTTTTTGTTTTCAAAAATTCCTCTCCCTTAGCTCGTGGTTGGCATTTTACTTCGATGACCCAAAACAGGAAAAACTGAGCAGAATTCTCAGTAATTTTTGCATTTCAATGTCCTTTTTTCATTTGAAATTTCTCCTAGCATTGCTCTACCCTACAACCTTCTTGACCGATATACTTGTTTTCAGAAAATAAATCTTCCCAAAAGGTGGAATGATTCAGATCACCAAGGATTCAATGTTCTTCATCAAGCCTGTGAGTGAAATTTAACCATGAATGAGACTGTCATAAAAATAACAGACCACTGTTCATCTTCAAAATACACAATCAACCATAGTTTCTGAATGTTTTAGGTTACAAGCTTTTGAAACTCCTCATTGCAGTACTAAGGAAACTAGGTATCATGTATAATATCCATTCAAATATGAGATTCTCCTTTAATACAAGCTGAGTTTAGTCACAGAAAACAGAACTTAGATCTTGAAACATTCAGACTTTCTGTGTAACTGAGGACTATTACTGAATGTAGCTATTTCAATGGCTTTCTACAGTTTCTTCCCCGAAAATCTTGCCCTATTTCGCTCACTATCATCATTTTCCATAAATTTGCATCCAGTTGCCAGAACGGTTGCCAGAATCTCCCTGACATGAGACTGACGCTTGTTTACATGAAAAAACTTGGCAAAACATATATCAAATGTGACCAATGATTTATTTAACATTTCCCCAGCGAAATCCCCCAAAAAACGGACTGAAAAATGACCATTCTGGCAAAAAACGATTTTCCGGTAGCGCGCCTTTGTTAATTTTTTGCTCCAGAGCTACAAGAATAATTCTAGTGCTATTTTCTCGTGGTTTTTCAGCTTTTAGGCATTTTGTGTGAAGTTTAAAATTTGCTTGAGTAGTGATCATGCATTATTAAGCTCAGAATAATCTTTTGTGAATCCATGATTTGATATAATGACTTTAAAAATCCTTCAACAAAAAACAAACCTATGGCTTAAAATTGAAAATTTCATAAACAAGCTTAAAATTTCATAAAAACACTAAAACAAATTTCCTACAAGAGAGAAAAATCAAAATAAAATAAAGCAAATCAAACCAAAATTGAAGAAACAAATTACTGACTTAACACCTTCTATAGCAGCTCTTGAATTTGCCGCTTGATTTCATCATTCTCCAGAACAAAATGATGATAGATCGGTCCATTGGGTAGTGGTGCACCTGGGATCAGATCGATGGGGTGCTTGACCTGACAATGGAGAGGCACCCCGGTGGGTGAGGTGAATATGTCTCGGTACTCCTCCACGACCTTGTCCATTTGTTGTTGTCATGCGAAGGGGCCCTATCTAGAGGTTGTGGCAACGATATTCTTCTTTCCCTGAGAGTGGATCATCAAGAAAACAAACTTCCTGGTTTTGGAAATGAGCTTACTGCATTGTTTTGTAGTAACAAAAGAGATAGCGACAGGGGGTGGTACCTCTGGTATTCTGTACAAATTATTTCCCAACGTAATAATAATAGCGTGAGGCCGGGACTCATACACAGCATGTCGCTTCCATAAGTATGGTTGACCTAATAATACATCACAAACATCAAGAGGAGCAATATCACATAAAACCTCATCGGTGAAGGGCTTGATGCTGTAGGGAAGTCGACACTGCTGGCTGACGCAGAGATCTCTTCCTTGGTGAAGCCACCAGATGGTGTACAGCTGTGGGTGTACTGTGGTCGAAAAGCCCAACCGCTTCACAACCTCTGTTGAAATCAGGTTTTTTTGGCTCCCACTGTCGACAATGAACTGTAGTGGGGAACCCTTTACCCACATCTGGGAGTGGAAAAAATGCTCCTCCTCCTCTAAATCTTCTGGTTCTTCCTTTTGGATCTTTTTGGTGGCAATGGTGGCATTGGGCTCTGGATTGATAATATTTTTCCCTCTATCATTCCCCTTCTCAGGTTCTGATTCAGTGTTAGAGTATGCATCTGATTCAGAAGCCTTTATCTCAGCCACTAGTGACTGCTTAGCCCGACACTCACTTGTGTTGTGAGTGGGGCTCTTATGGAACTCACACCACTTTCCCGCTTCCTTCTTTGTCTTTGCAGTGTTGCTCTTTGCTTGGAGCTTTGGCAAGTTTTCTTGAGTCGCCATTCCTTGGTTGTGTCCTTGGTTCTACAGTTTGGGGGCACCTTTCCCTTGCTTCTGATTTGTAGATTCAAAGTCTTGCTTTTTCTATTTGAATTTTTGCTCAATTTTGGCAGCTTACCAATATGCCATACCAAGTGAGGAGATGTCGAGGAACTCCATTTCATCCTGAATGTATCTGTGCAGACAACTGTGGTACTTCAGCACCAAATGTTTCTCTGAATCTTTGATACCCAACTTGGTGCGTAGGGTATGGAATAGATTCGTTAGCTCATGCACATCTTGTTCTGTTTGCTGCCGCAGCGTAGTCCATTGGATGTATTTGTCATCGTAGCTCCCCACCAGATAATATTGTCCCTTTATGGAATCTTAGAAAAAATTCCAAGTGGGTACGATAGAGAATAGAGAGGGTTCCTTCTTATCCTTTCTCTCATAGTAGGTTTCCCACCAGTCCTTGACATGGGGGGCGGATTTGAGTAGAGAAAAAGTAATCTTTTCCCGGTCAGAAAAGTCATGAACTGAGAAATATCCTTCTAATAGATTCAACCATTTATTTACGGCGTCTACATCTATTCGACCATCAAATATGGGAATGTCAAAGTTTACTTGTACCTTAAAAGGGGTTGCACCTCCAGAGTGGCTGCTAGATGCAGATGCGCCGCCAGTGGGAATTCGTTGAAGGACCTGGGCGAATTTATCCATCATCGCGTTCCTTTAATCTTCAAGGGCCTCCTTGAGCAACATTTTGATAGGATCTTCTGTGCCCTTGTCTTTCTTTTTGTCCCCCATGGGTGGCCATCGGGATTTGCGAGGCTAATCTTGCAAAGGTTCAACCAGATCGAGCCCTAACTCTTTATACCCCTCCCTCATTGGGGACATGCAAAGAAGGATTGAGAAAGAGCAGATTGGTCTGATACCGCTAATAAAGATTTATGCAGGAACGCAACAGAATACACAAATAACCATAGAAACAAATATGCAGCAGAAATAACACTTCATTTCATCAATCAATAACTGAAACTTGTTTACATACAGAATGGAAATAAACTAGCTAGACTACTGGTAGCTTATCTCTGAGAAGAGATGTGGTGGCTACATGCCTCTGAACTCTATATTACAATGAGGCTCAAACTCCTATATTATATTTAGAAACAATGGAAACCCTGCATACCCAAAAACCTAACCCTAGGAGGTGAAACACCTTAATGTGGGCCCCGTTGGGTAACTTAGTACATCAAGTTCCCGGGGTCGTAACTTTAGCATACTACCTCCGTTTGACGTGCATGATATATCGTTAGAAACATATGTTTAAGGACTACATCCATAAGCAACAAATATTGAGTCTGAAATGGACTCATATTTTCTCGACTATTCGATGCCAAAAAAACGTCGTTTAGGGCCTCAAAACGGCTTCGGAAGTTTAGGACCCGAAAACTGCCAAAAATAGTAAATTGTGCTACAATTAAGGAAATTGGAAAACTAAAAGAAACAATGGTGGGGGTCCAAGAGGAATAGGTGGGTGGACACCAATATCCTCCTGGATCATTGTCGCAATGTATACAAGTAGCATCCATCTAGAGATCAAATAAATTAGACAGTAGCTTCCGCAACCATACTGCCTCACAACTAGCTAAACAAGCTGCGACATACTTTGCTTTAGCTGTACTCAGTGCCACACAAGATTGCTTCCTGCTAAACCAAGAGATCACACCTGATCCCATACTGAAGCAACACCCTGAAGTGCTCTTCCTATCGATGGCACTTCCTGCCCAATATGAATCAACATAACACTCTAGGTTAATCTTTTGATTCGCCTCGTACTTGAGCCCATAATCAATTGTACCCTTTAGGTACCTCACAGCATGCTTTGCAACCATCAGGTGAACATGTCTCAATGTGTTCATAGAAAAGCAAATATCTAGTCTCGTATTCATTAGGTACATCAACTAACAATACATCATGGCATCAATCGTCTCTGATGAAGCATCACTCAATAGCTTCATGTTCGATGGCATAGGTGTGGTCATGGCCTTGCAGTCCATCATCCTGAATATCTTCAGGATCTCTACTGCATACTTCCCTTGTGCACACCTCCATGCCTAGAACGTAGTGCATCGACACATAACAGGAGCATCACTGGTCTTCCTCCTTCAACTTTGAAGCAAAGGTTGGAATCCACTTTATTCTCAGTAAAGCCTAGAATCATCAGAAATCTGTCCATCCTGACGTACCATGTCGTACCTTAGGATATTCTACAGTCACTCCCTTTGAAGCATCATACTCCCTCTATCTTCCATACTCTATGCACTGAAACATTATGTACCAGAGTGACAAGTAGCTTCCTCTGCTGCTAATATTCTATGTATCCATCTAGGGTCACTGGATACCAAGATCCTCTATATTGAACTTTTTCAAAAGTTCATCTCACACCCATCTATGAGCTTGTCATCCTTTATCAACCTTGTAGCAAAGGTTAAAATATTCATCAAGCTCATCATGTATGTGTTATCCCATGGGTGTCTTCTAAACTCGTACAAGGTCTTCTTTCATTTGCACACATGATTCTACCTATCATGTGTCTCAACTCCTATTGGCTGCAAATGTCTCTTCATAGTCTATGCCTTCTTTTCGTGAAAAGCCTCATGCTACGAATCTTACCTTGTATCCCATGATGTTTCCATATACTGCATGATGGAACTACGAACTTCCCTTCATGTATCGATATTGCATCGTAGACATCATTCTTCTTGAAATGGTCTTCCCTTTCTTCTTAGTTACTTCTTCATGGCTGGAAGGTTCTACATCAATGATGTCGCTACACTCATCATATTATTCTTCGTTTTTGAACTGTCGTCACTTGTTCTTTAGAACAAGTCTTCATTCTTCTTTGCTTGTAGGCGATTATGTATGTGATCTTTCCTACAATTCAAATGCATTAGTTGTATGGCTAGAAACATTTCATAAGGAATATACATACTAGAAAATTCTTATGCATAAATATATGATCATTCAACTACTTTAGCCAATACAACATTCATCCATATCTCATGAAAAATTTTCTAGATGCCTTCCATCTCCACCAGGACAATATTGAGATTGTGCACTAATTCAATATGTCAGCAAAGAGGTTTCATTCTAGATAAGTAGCAATGGAGAGTTGTATAGCACCATGAGCTACTTACCCATCACATGCATATTAGTAGTATACTATGTTGATGTATTTGTAACTTCAGAATGTATTCATTTATGTATCTTATGTATTGTAACCCGATGTTTATTCCAGGATGTATCTATTATGTAATTGAGTCATGTTGTCATGCCTTGATGTTCCGATCGGGGGAATCAATAATGTAAACAAGTCATGTCAAGTCATAGTGGGTAACCCTCCGATTGTCTAGGGGTTGAATTCCCTATAGTTCCAGGGCACTAGGGTTATTAGACTCTCCTAGTAGAGGTCGGCCCTATTAGGGTTTTAGTCATGTCGAGATTAGTATAAATAGAGAGGTGGGGTCTCTATTTAGCACACATCACTCACACACTCAAGTGTAGCACATAGTTGAGGAAGGAGAAGATATTGGGGCTAGACAAGAAGAAGATTACTGCAGACAAGAGTGCATATTACTGTTTTGGGGTTTTATATCTTATGCTGATTCTATCTCTAAGGAAGTTGCAGGGTTTTCTCCACTTATGGTTTCCCCGACGAAAAACATTGTGTTCATTGTCTCTTGTGTTTGATTGCTATACTTGTTGTTCTCTCAGTAAATATCCTAACATAATGCTAGCTTAATGTTGAAAAACTAACATGGTATCAAAGCTAACCTGAGAAGAAGACACTGTGCACCTGCGGGAACTAGGGCTTCCTAGTTTGTGGATCTTCCTCCATATATTTTCAGCAAAAGTAAGGTGGAATAACTCTCCTCCTCAGGGCACATCTTTATGTCGAAGTAGAATCCAATTCTAAGGTTTTTCATATTTGGACTTGTCACTACTGTCAGAAATTAGGGCTTTTCACAGAAGAGGAATTTTTAGTTATCCCATGCCTGGATTGATTTCCTCCCCAAAATCGAAGATAGGGACAAATTTCAAGGCATTTGGGTGGACAGAACTCTGGAAAAGCAAAACCCTAATTTGCTCCTGAACCAGCTCTGCAGGATTTCAGCTCAAGTTTCAGATCCGACATCTTGAACCTAGTAAGATCTAAAATCTTTTGTATTTCAATTTGAGGTTCTCAGTTAAGATGTCTCATCATACAAAGCTTGATGAAAAGTTTGATGGAGCTGATAACTTCTGATCCTGGAAGTATAGGATCTCCATGGTCCTAGAAGAAAATGAGTTAGACTCCTACATCCATGAGGAGGTTCCAGTTCCAAAGGGAGATGAGGAAAAGGCCTTACATAAGAAGAAGATGGTTATGGAAAAGAGGATCATTGCTGATTCTATCAAGGATCACCTTATCCCACAGGTGTCCTCTCTCAAGACACCTAAAGCTATGTTTGATGACCTTACCAAATTATTTGAAGGGAAGAACATAAACCAGAAGATGACCCTGAGAAACCAACTGAAGAATGTGAATATTCAAAATGTAGAAACAATCCAGTCTTACTTCACAGGAGTTTCTTAGATCACAGAGAAACTAGAAGCAGTTGATGAAGAAGTGGAAAATGCAGAGATTGTAATGACCGCCTTGAATGGCCTTCCTAGGTCATCAGCTTCTTTCATCCAAGGAATCTATGCTAGAAAGAAGTTAGTCAAGTTTAGTAGACTATGGGAAGAGTGCTCTCAAGAGGAAGCTTGGATAGCAGCTCAAGAAGAGAAGATGGGAAGTGAAGACCAAGCTCTCACAGTACACTCCAAGTCTCACTCCAAGTCAAACTAAAGAAGACCTCATAGCTCCAGAGGTAAGCACTCTCTAAAATATAACACTATAAAAGATGTATCTAGGATCATATGCTATACATGTGATGAAGCAGGACAAATGGAAGGAATTGTCTTAACAAACAGAAGATAATGAAGAAGAGCAACAAAAGAATACATCATGCTCATGCTATAGAGGATGATGAACCATCTAGGAAGAGATCCCAATATGAAAGTGAATATTCTTCAAGCCGGGATGAGAATGTTCTGATATCTGCTCTCATAGGTAATATTACTCATCGAAGTGATGATTGGCTTATAGACAGTGTGGCTTCCAATCATATGACTGGATTCAAGGAATCCTTTGTGAGACTGTTAGAACATGAATCACCTCACAAGGTAAAGCTAGAAGATGACTACCAATATCCAATAAAAGGTAGTGGGGAATCTTCCTATAAATTAGACTTTGGAAAATCTCTAACAATGAAAGAAGTATTGTTTGTGCCAGGACTCAAGAAGAACCTTCTCTCCATATCAGCATTAGATGCAAAAGGAATGCGGGTTGCATTCATAGATGGTCAAGTCATCATGTGGCCAAAAGGAAAGACTATCGATGATGCGGTAGTGATTGGAGAACAAGAAGGAGGATTGTATAAATTAAAGGGCCATCCAGAACAAGCCTTGGTCCATGACATAGTAGAGCCAAGTGAACTTTGGCATAGAAGGCTTGCACATGTGCATTACATAGCACTACCTATTGCAAGAAAAGCTATCGAAGGTCTTCCAGAAATCCAAGCAAAACATGATGGGGTATGCAAAGGATATGCGAAAGGAAAGAATACAAAGAAGACATTTCCAAGCAGCAAAAGAAAAGAAAAGGAATCTTGGAAATCATCCACTTCGATGTATGCCGTCCTATGTCATCAAACTCTCTGAGCGGGTATGCATATTATGTTTCTTTTATTGATGACTTTTCTAGGAAGACATGGGTTTACTTCATGTCACGTCCCCATGCCTCCGACTGGCGAAGAGGACGCGGCCCAAGCTTTAACCACCCGGGCTAAGAGCCCATGAACATGTACATGCATAAAAAAAATTGCATAAAAAGAATGATGCAGGGAAATGCATTAAAGTAAAACATGCACAATTGCCATTGTTTATCATACACAGCTATTGTAATTTATCCTGTATAGCGGAATCAACGTGCATTCACACAAGCATTCATTTAACATGTTCATTACGTTCATTAACATAAATTATGGTTGCAGAAGTAAGAGTGGACAAGATCACTTATCTTATGAAGAAGTTGATCTGCAACCAGCTACGTCGCTGCAACGTTCCACCCAACCATAGGCCAGCGTGCTCCTTAATCCCTCAGCAGCGCTGCCACCCCCGAGTTGGGCATGATTCTCCAAGGAATAAGGGAATAGGCAGGCTTACACATAGCCAAGGATACACAAAAACACAACCAAGCCAACACAGTTGGGTTTATCATGCCATCAAGGAGTTGGGAAAGGCTCAATGCTAAGCTGGTGAGCTCATTACAGAGCCAAGAAAACCTACACCAAAACTAGCCCGACCTCTAAGACACCCACACACACCCAACACAAGGAATCAGTCCCTTCTCTGCTACATAGTCCCTCAGGCCCTGCATTCCCTTCCAGTGCTATTCAGGGGTGGTGGAGAAGAAGGAAAGCCCTCTAGCTCTGTTTGTGTGGTTTCAACCACCAGATTTGTGAAGCAAAATTGAGCCCCATTCCTGCTCCTTACACAGTTCGAAGACCAATCATTGCACGTATGCACTCAATCAGAAATACAGCTGAGTAAGGGGAGTGATTTGCTGAGTCATTCTTGGCCCTATCGTGGCCAAAATGACTCTCAACAATCTATAGAAGCCCCCACAACGTAACAGCAACACAATCACAGGAAAAAAATACTCCCAAGAGAAATCCAACAGTTCCAAACGTAACAGCAGCAAAAATCACAACATGAGGAACAACACTAGTTCGCCTTGGGCAAGTAAGCAAGTGGAAAGGACTTACACTAGCCGCACTGGGGAAGTAAAATTACATACTCTCAACCTATACGTGGGTGAGACTTGCACCAGGCCCAATCACAAGGAAGACCACAACATTCACAGGGAAGAAAGACCGCAGCACCCAAATTAGCCTGCGTTGTTCACAGAGTCCGTAGAGGAAGAACTATGTGAGTAAACCATCCTGTGCATGAGAATAATCGACAAGAAATGGACCCTGAGCGAGGACGAGCAGCTCCTAGCTTGTGTGTGGATGGACAGGAACCAGAGGTGTGTGAAAGGGGAGTGCGTGAGTGTTCAGCTCGTCGTGGAAAGAGTGGAATCCATGCGTCAGTGATCCCCCATGGTTTTTCCTGGCCATGGTGAAGTCAATTGTGGTGGAGTGTACGTGTGGGTGAGGACTGACAGTCCTGCCACCCCACTCCCAAAGACCATAATTGCCTCAACCACCAGCATCCATTCTTCAATGGAGGTGGTTGGGTAACAAAGAAAGGTGACACATGGATTTTTACCCCATTGGCCAAGGTTTGACAAATTCCCCCACATCCTTATCCTTGTGAAAATCATGCCCCTTTCTCATTTTAGTTGCTGCAATCGTAGCTGGTCGGGTTCATTTAATTAATTATAGATGCATATTTACATGATGACCAACATAATATATGTCGCATTCCCCGATATACCATCGGTGACAAATTTAAATCCAAAACATAGCATAACCGATCAATGGTGGGGCCTTGGCCTTTAGCTCCACACCATGATCATTTACAATATATACATCCTGTACATCTAATACAACGGGGTCAAAACCGGGACGTTACATTCCCCTCCCCCTTCAATAGCACTATCCTCAGTGCTTTACAAAATTTGAACAAAATGTTACACTGGCATCGCCTCAATGTTCCATAGAATTGAACAAAAATGGATGTGCCAATCGCATGGCATCTTCCAGCTCCCATGTAGCCTCTTCAGGTCTGTAGTGCTCCCATTGCACCTTTACCTGCCCTATGGCCTGGTTCCAGAGCATTGTGACTTTCCTGTCGAGGATACGCATTGGCTCAATTCGGAACTCTCCCTCAGGTTCCACCTGAATCACATCCCAATTTATCACATGGTTAGGATCATGTACATATCTCTTAAGCAAAGAAACATGAAAAACATTATGAGCTCTAGTGCTAGCAGACAATGCAATTCTATATGCAACTGGACCTATTCTTTCAAGCACTTCAAATGGCCCACAATATCTTGGCGACAACTTGGCACAACTACCAATCTTCAAGGAACTCTTCCTTGCCCTCACTTTGAGGTAAACATGATCCCCATCACTGAACTCTCTGTTCACCCTATGTTTATCTGCATAGCTTTTCTGTCGGTCCTGTGTTGTTTTCAAATTCTGCCTGATCTTTACAACCTCTTGCTCCATCTCCTTGAGCAATTCAGGTCCAAGCACAATCCTGTTCACTGGATTATCCCAAGTCACTGGTGTCCTACACCTTCTTCCATACAAAGCTTCATACGGACTCATCCCCAAGGATGCTTGATGTCCATTGTTATAAGCAAACTCTACCAAGTGCAAGTAATATTCCCACTTGGTTGGTTTGTCCATTACGTACATGTGAATCATGTCTTCAAGCACCTGATTAACTCTTTCTGTCTGCCCATCTGTCTGAGGATGGTATGTAGTGCTGAAGTTTAGCTTTGTACCCAAATCCGCAAACAACCCCTTCCAAAAGTTGGAAGTGAACTTGACATCTCTGTCAGATACTATTGCCTTCGGCAATCCATGCAATTTGAAAATCTCCTTCATGAAGATCTTTGCAATGTCATTCGTCGTATGCGTAGACTTCACTGGTATAAAATGTGCTGCCTTAGTCAACTTGTCTACCACAACCATGATGGAAACATGTTATCTCCAAGTCATCGGCAATCCTGTAATAAAATCCATGGAAATAACTTCCCATTTCCATTTCGGAACTGGCAAAGGATGCAACGAACCTGCAGGGTGTTGATGCTCAACCTTTACCTGTTGACATTTCATACACCTTGAAATGTACTCAGCCATATCCCTTTTCATGCCTGGCCAAAAGTACTGCTTTCTGGCTGTAGCGATTGTCTTCTGATATCCTAGGTGACCAAAATATGGAGCTTGATGGCTTTCATCTATGACAACTCTCCTCAAATCTGCTACATCTAGAATATAAATTCTGCCTTTATAAGTGAGAAGCCCATCTTCTTCCAATTTATATCCCTCATACCTCTTCTCAATACTTTGCTGCTGCAACTTGTCTTTTACCTGCTCATACAATTCATCTCCAGTAGCATGACTAACAATCTGCTGCCGTAAATCTGATTGGAAAATGCTAAGAGATGCCACATTCATTTCATGCACCTTCCTGCTGAGTGCATCAACTACCTTATTCTCTTTTCCCTTTATGTGCTTGATTTTAAAATCAAACTCACATAGAAATTCCAGCCATCTTGCTTTCCTAGCATTCAGAGTAGGCTGATCAAACAAATACTTCAAACCATAATGGTCTGTTCTGAGCTCAAATATTCTTCCCATCAAGGAATGTCTCCACATCTTGAGGGCATGTACTATGGCTGCAAGTTATAGATCATGAGTGGCATAGTTCTTCTCATGCTCCTTCAGCTTTCTCAACTCATAACATATCACGTGGTTGTCCTGCATAAGAACTCCTCCAAGCCCTTGCCCGCATGCATCGGTACACACCACAAAATCTTTCTCTGGATCTGCAACCTTCAATACTGGTGCACTAGTGAGAAGACTCTTCAACTACTGGAAGCTTTCTTCACACCTCGATGTCCATTCAAACTTCATCCCCTTCTTTTGCAAAGAAGTGATGGCATGTGCAACTTTGGGGAATCCCTCAATGAATATCCTGTAGTATCCTACAAGTCCCATAAAAGTCTTACATCTGTCACATTTCTTGGAGTAGGCCAATCCATAATGGCTTCAATCTTTTCGAGGTCCACAGATATACCCTCCTCTAAGATAATGTGACCCAAATACTGAATTCTATCTCTATAGAAGTCGCACTTGCTCAGTTTTGCATACAACCGATGCTCCCTAAGAAATTGCAATGTCAATCTCAAATGTTCTTCATGCTCTTCCTCATTCTTAGAATAGACAAGAATGTCATCAAGGAAAACAAGAACAAACTTGTCCAAATACCTGCTGAAGACACTATTCATAAGGCAGATAAATGTAGCTGGTGCATTTGTGAGACCAAATGGTACCACTACAAACTCATAATGCCCATACCTTGTCCGGAAGACTGTCTTATGAATGTCTTCATCCTTGATTCTCACCTGGTGGTAACCAGACCTCAAGTCAATCTTGGAAAAGACCTTCGCTCCTCTCATTTGATCAAAGAGGTCATCAAATCTAGGTAAAGGATACTTATTCTTCACAGTAACCTTGTTCAATTGTCTGTAATCAATACACAACTTGAGGGTACCATCTTTATTCTTTACAAACAGAACTTGTGCTCCCCAAGGAGACACACTCGGTCAGATATACTTCTTTTCCAACAACTCTTGTAGTTGCATCTTCAACTCTAACATCTCCAGTGTACTCATCCTGTAGGGTGCCTTGGACACTAGTGCTGCTCCCGGCACGAGTTCAATTGTGAAATCAATGTCCCGCTTTGGAGGAAGCCCTGGAATCTCGTCAGGAAACACATCCCTGAATTCCTGTAACACCTGATAGTCCTCCAACCTAGGATTTTCATCTCTCGTTTCCTCCAAAATATGAGCTGCATACAACTGGAAACCCTTCCTACAGAACTTCTTTAACTGCATTGATGAAACCTGCCTCACTGAAATCACCTTTGGAATGCCTTTCACAACTACTAGGTTCCCTTCTTCATTCATGCATTCAAAAGTCTTATTGTACCAATCAATCTTCACCCTGTGAGCTTCTAACCAATCCATTCCAATGAGAACATCATAGGAACAAAGCGATAGCACATTCAGATCTACACAAGTGACCAATCCATTCATGACCAATGGACACTTCTCTACCACTTCACTGACCTTTCTCTTAGTTCTAGTGGCGCTAGCTGAACTAGCCAAGACTTCCTATGCTTTACTTTCTTAAAAGCACAAATTTCCACTACTCTAGGAGTAATGTAACTGTGAGTAGAACCAAGGTCAATCAAAATAGAAATAGATTGCTCAACAATCTTACCTACTACTTCAACCATAGTTGACTAGTGATCTTCTTGGTGGTCCTCCAGTGCTGCATAAATCCTAGGGATTTCCCTTGCTACTTGACCCACTGTTTCTGCTTCTTGAATGTTATAAGCTGGCCTTGCACTCTCATTCTCGAGTGGGAAATTCCAGCGCATGTGGGGTCCTCCACATTTCCAGCATTGAAGTGGCCCTCTATTCTGTTGTGGATCCTTAGGCTTTTCTCCTGTCACTCCAACCGGCTTACTCACAGCTTGGGACAGCTGCTTCTGCTGATTCCTGAAATTAGAAGGTTTGAAACCTTTGTTCCTTTGGTCAAACTTCTCATTCTTCTTGTCCTTCCATGCCTTATGGTAATCCAGCTTACCTTTGCTTTGCTAATAGCAATACTTATCCTTCCTTATTGCTTCTTCAAGATTTCTAGGCTCATAAAACTCAATCCTATCTTTGTAAGACTGAGGTAATCCACTCAGAAAACGCTGGACCTTCACTTTTTCATCTCTGATGTATCGGACATACCTCAACAGTTCCAAAAAATTATTTGCATATTCTTCCATGGTCTGTTGTCCCAATCTCAACTCATGGAACTCCTTAATCTTGTCATCATAATACCTGTCAAAGAGGTATTTCTGCTTAAAATACTTCTTGAACTGCTTCCACTTCAGTCTCCTTTTGTGGATCTTCTTTACTTGCTTGAAGTGTTCCCACCAAATGGATGCTCTTCCATTCAGATTGAATATGGCAACTCTTGCCTTCATGTTTCCTGAATAGTCATGCACTTGAAAGTACTTCTTTATGCCAAGAAGTCAAGCTTCAGCCTCTTGTCTAGTCTTTATCTCACCATCAAACGTAAGAGGTTTAGATTTCTTAAATTCACCCCGAGAGCGATCCCTATGGTGTCTCTTTCTTTTTATTTTATGAGAAGAAGAAATTGAATCCCCACTGGATTCTTTAGAATCAGATGATCCACTAGGAGTCCTTCTCCTTCTCCTAGTACCGCTCTTACTGCCTTTTGGTCTTGCTGTACCTCGTCCAGAGTCTATCTTTCTTTGGAAGTCTGTCAAACTCTGCAACATAGCAGCATTCAACTGGTGCTGCTCTTCCTGGGATTTAATCAAGCTTCTCATGGTGGCTGCAACATCTGACAATGTCTCCTAAAATCTCCTTCCATTGGACTCAATGTCATGATTCCTATTACGGACATTTTCTCCCATGGCATCTCGTGCATGCTCATAAGAATCCCGAGCATCATGTCTGTCATAGGTTCTCATGACTGAACCACCACTTACTTACCAAACTACACTACCTGGAATGCTGCTCTTGAAGGTGACTATGATTCTACAAACGTGTTAGTAACACAACTATTAGATGCATAACATTGATATAAATCAGAATCACTTACCTTCTCCTGGAATAATCATAAAATAACAAATTTTCCCAAACACTAGATTTTCTTCATCAAAGACATCTATCTGAGGGGGGCAATAGGGGTCAAGGGGGGCTTTCCCCCTTGTGGCTTCCGCCACTGCAAGGCGGGTCGAGGGTAGCGCCCTCGTTTTTTTTGTTTGTTTGTAAATCATTGGTTTTTGCGCAATCTGGCGCATAATATCACTGCCACTTTCTCATTTTTCAGCCCTAAAATTTCACTGAAAAACCACTAAAAATTCCCCTGAAAAACAACTGAATTTTCCTTTTTCAATCGGGTCTCTTCCCAACTAATATTCTGTAGAATCGGCTCCCATTTCAACTAAATCTCCCGTGGAATTGGCTCCCATTTCCAACTAATCGTTCTGACGTTTCGGCGGTCGAAACCACTAATTCCTCCACTGTGTCGGCGGTCTTTCTCATCGGCCGGCTAGTGTCTTTGGCTTCCGCAATAGAGGCACACCAAACAACTATTTCTTCCGATTGGCAGCCCACTTTTTTGTGTCATAGCCCAATAGAAATCGGCGGTCTTTCTCGTCGGAAGACTTAGTGACTTAGTCTTCCAAAACTGCGGCTCGCGAATCGCTAACTTCCTCCGCCAGTCAACGATTTCTACCTTAGAAAAATTTTAACTTCTTGACGGCGTCGGCGATCGGATAACTTTTCTGTCGGGTGTGTAGTTGCTTCACCGTCCACAACAGTGGATGCTCGATCTACTAAATTCTTCCGATGAACTTCGAACTCTTAGGCGATTTTCCTTTCCAAGGTCCTCCATCGAGTGCGCTTCCCTCTAACTCTTCCGCTACATCGGAAGTCAATTCTGCTAATTGTTTCGATGGGGAACACTTGGAAAAAAATTTCATGGTTTTCTTCAAACTGTTCTGTCGGGCATGCTTCCAGTACGTCGAAATTCCTTCCCGTTAGGTCTTCTGCTACAGTGGAAGTCTTTCCCGCTAGTGTCCCGACTGCTCCAACACTTAGACCATTTTTTTTTAAATTTTCCAGTCTGATTCTACTGGGCAGAAAGGAACACTACCTCTTTCACTACATCATTCAAGGCTCATTCAGGCCCATGCTTGCAACATGAGCTCTCATACCATGCTGTCACATCCCCATGCCTCCGATCGGCAAAGAGGACGTGACCCAAGCTTTAACCACCCGGGCTAAGAGCCCATGAACATGTATATGCATAAAAAAAATTGCATAAACAGAATGCTGCAAGGAAATGCATTAAAGTAAAACATGCACAATTTCCATTGTTTATCATACACAGCTATTGTTATTTATCCTACTCAGTGGAATGAACATGCATTCACACAAGCATTCATTTAACATGTTCATTACGTTCATTAACATAAATTATGGTTGCGGAAGTAAGAATGGACAAGATCACTTATCTTATGAAGAAGTCGATCCGCAACCAGCTACATCACTGCAACGTTCCACCCAACCATAGGCTAGCGTGCTCCTTAATCCCTTAGCAGTGCTGCCACCCCCGAGCTGGGCATGATTCTCCAAGGAATAAGGGAACAGGCAGGCTTACACATAGCCAAAGATACACAAAAACACAGCCAAGCCAACACAATTGGGTTTATCAGGCCATCAAGGAGTTGGGAAAGGCTCAATGCTAAGCTGGTGAGCTCATTACAGAGCCAAGAACACCTATACCAGAACTAGCCTGACCTCTAAGACACCCACACACACCCAACACAAGGAATCAGTCCCTTCTCTGCTACATAGTCCCTCAGGCCCTGCATTCCCTTCCAGTGCTATTTAGGGGTGGTGGAGAAGAAGGCCAGCCCTCTAACTGTGTTTGTGTGGTTTCAACCACCAGATTTGTGAAGCAAAACTGAGCCCCATTCCTGCTCCTTACACAGTTCGAAGACCAATCATTGCACGTATGCACTCAATCAGAAATACAACTATGAGTCATTCTTGGCCTTATCGTGGCAAAAATGACTCTCAACAATCTACATCATCCCCCACAGCATAACAACAACACAATCACAGGAAAAAAATACTCCCAAGAGAAATCCAATAGTTCCAAACATAACAGCAACAAAAATCACAACATGAGGAACAACACCAGTCCTCCCTGGGCAAGTAAGCAAGTGGAAAGGACTTACACTAGCCATACTAGGGAAGTAAAATTACATACTCTCAGCCTGTATGCGGGTGAGACTTACACCAGGCCCAATCACAAGGAAGACTGCAACATTTGCAAGGAAGGAAGACCGCAGCACCCAAATCAGCCCACGCTGTTCACAAAGTCCGTAGAGGAAGAACTACGTGGGTAAACCATCCTGTGTGTGAGAATAATATTCACTCGATGGATCCTGAGCGAGGATGAGCAACTCCTAGCTTGTGCATGGATGGATAGGAACCAGAGGTGCGTGAAAGGGGAGTGCGTGATTGTTCAGCTCGTCATGGAAAGAGTGGAATCCCTGCGTGAGTGATCCCCCGTGGTTTTTCCTAGCCATGGTGAAGTCAACTGTGGTGGAGTGTGCATGTCGGTGAGGAGTGACAGTCCTGCCACCCCACTCCCAAAGACCATAACTGCCTCAACCACCAGCAGCCATTCTTCAATGGAGATGGTTGGGTAACAAAAAAAGGTGACACATGGATTTTTACCCCATTGGCCAAGGTTTGACAAATTCCCCCACATCCTTATCCTTGTGAAAATCATGCCCCTTTCTCATTTTAGTTGCCACGATCGTAGCTGGTTGGGTTCATTTAATTAATTATAGATGCATATTTACATGATGACCAACATAATATATGCTGCATGCCCCGATATACCATCAGTGACAAATTTAAATCCAAAACATAGCATAATCGATCAATGGTGGGGCCTTGGCCTTTAGCTCCACACTGTGATCATTTACAATATATACATCCTGTACATCTAATGCAATAGGGTCAAAACCAGGATGTTACACTTCATGAAGATCAAAGACGAAGTATTCAGTAAGTTCAAGGAATTCAAAGCCTTGATCGAAAACCATACTGAAAGAAGATCAAGACCATTCAATACGATAATGGAGGAGAATTCACTTCAAATGAATTCAAAGAGCTAAGCAAAGAATCAAGGATTAAGAGGGAGTTGTCCACTCCTTATAATCCACAACAGAATGGGATTGCAAAACGGAAGAACAGAAATATCATGGAAGCTGCAAAGGAAATGCTTCATGATCAAGACCTTCCTATGCATCTTTGGTCGGAAGCTTTCAGAACATCGGTGTATGTATAGAACTGTACTCCACATAGAGTACTTGAGAATAAGACTCCTTAAGAAGTCTTCTCTAGAAAGAAACCAGAATTCATCCATCTCAGAATATTCAGCTGTCCTGTGTACATCCACATTCCAAAAGAGAAGAGGACTAAATTATATCCTTCAGGAAAGAAGGGTATATTTGTGGGATACTCTGAAAGCTCGAAGGCTTACAGAATATATTTCCCAGGATACAAGAAGATTGACATAAGCAGGGATGTGACATTTGATGAAGACATAGCTTACAACAAATCTAGAAAGAGACCTGCTGAAGAACCTGAAGAAGTAGAAGCACCCAGAATTCATGATACATCCATGAATGAAGAAACTCAAGAAGAAGATCAAGAATTTGAAGAACCACAAAGACCTGTAGATCCACCTCTGGAGAAGAATCCTCATAAGAGGAAACATTATTGGGTACGATAACTTATCCAAGGTGTGGAAATATATGGGGCTCCAGAAGAGAATCACAGAGAAAGAAAGAGGACCAAATCATGTTTCAGGTATGTAGCTTTACTATGTGATTTCATTGATAAAGAACCTTCCAGTTATGAAGAAGTGGCAGAATGGAAAGAATGGAAGGATGCTATGATCGAAGAATACCAATTGATCAAGAAGAATGATGTTTGGGATGTTGTCACAAGACCAGACAGGAAGTCAGATGTAACTTCCAAATGGATCTACAAGATCAAACATGCTGCAGAGGGTAGCATTGAAAAATATAAGGCAAGATTTGTAGCTTGGGGTTTCTCTTAGAAAGAGGGAATAGAATATGAAGAAACCTTTGCACCTGTAGCCAGATACACTTCCATCAGATCAGTACTTGCTCTGGCTACAGTGATGAAATGGAAGATACACCAGATGGATGTCAAGACTGATTTCTTGAATGGTGTAGTGGAAGAGGAAGTGTATGTAGAACAACTACTCAGTTTTGAGACACATGACAGGGAGTCTCATGTATGTAGATTGAAGAAAGCCATATACAGTTTGAAATAGGCACCCAGGACCTGGTATCACAGAAATGACAACATTCTATTAAGTTTGGGCTTCACCAAGAGTAAAGCAAATTCCAACCTTTACTACAAGGTTGAAGATGGAAACCCAGTGATGCTTCTACTATATGTAGATTATCTGTTTGTAACAGGTATGGATGGGTTGATTGCTGATACGAAGAGAAAGCTTGCTGCCAAGTTTGAGATGAAGGACTTGGGTATGATGCAATATTTTCTAGGTATGGAGGTGTGGTAGAGTGCAGATGGAATCTTCATTGGACAAGGGAAGTATGCAATAGAGATCCTGAAGAGGTTTGGGACAATGGACTGCAAGACTATGGCCACACCTATGGCATCGAACCTGAAGCTATTGAGTGATACTTCATCAGAGTCGGTTGATGCTACGATGTATCGTTAGATGATTGGGTCATTGATGTACCTGACGAACATGAGACTAGACATTTGGTTTGCTGTGAACACCTTGAGACAGTTCTTGACAGATCCGATACATGTTCACTTGATTGCTGTAAATCATATTCTAAGGTACTTGAGGGGTACAGTGGATTATGGGCTCAAGTACGATGCAAATCAGAAGATTAACCTGGAGGGTTATCTTGATTCAGATTGGGTAGGCAGTTCCATTGATAGGAAGAGCACTTTAGGGTGTTGCTTCAGTATGGGATCAGGTATGATCTCCTGGTTTAGCAAGAAGCAATCATGTGTGGCATTGAGTACAACTGAAGCAGAGTATTCCGTAGCTTGTTCAGCTAGTTGCGAGGCAGTATGGCTGTGGAAGCTACTGTCTAATTTATTTGATCTCCAGATGGATGCTACTTGTATATATTGTGACAACTAGAGTTGCGTGAAGTTGTCAGAGAATCCAGTGTTCCATGACAAGTTGAAGCACATCGAGATCAAGTATCACTATATCAGGGATATGGTGTAGAGAGGAGTAGTGAAGCTGCAATATGTTGCAATGGAGGAACAGATAGCTGATGTATTGATGAAGCCATTGGCCAGAGTGAAGTTCAAGTACTTAAGGGAGAAGCTTGGTGTTCTCTAGATCGAGGTTTCCTCCAAGGAAAGTGATGAGTCCCAAAGCCATTCTGACGAGCAGCTCAGATGTAAGGGCTGAGCCATTCTGTCATGGTGAGAGGATTCAGTTCCTTCCATGTCAAATATGAGTGCTAAGATCCAAAGCCATTTGACGAGTAGGTTAGATGTAAGGGCTGAGCCATTCTATCATGGTGAGAGGATTTAGTTCCTTCTATATCAGATGTGAGTGCAGGCCATTCTGGCGAGGGTGTAGGACTTATTTCCTACCAGGTCAAATATAAGGGCAACTGCCATTCTCCAGGATAATGGAGGCACCTGGTCTATTACCAGGTAGCTCAGTCTGGGACTGGGGGCCATTCTGTCATGGTGACAGGATTAAGTTCCTTCCAGGTCAGATGTGAGTGTAAGCCTTTCTGGCAAGGGTGGAGGATTTCAGTTCAAGTTTCAGATCCGACATATTGAACCTAGTAAGATCTAAAATATTTTGTATTTCAATTTGAGGTTCTCAGTTAAGATGTCTCATCATACCAAGATTGATGAAAAGCTTGAGGGAGCCGATAAATTCCGAGCCTGGAAGTATAGGATCTCCCTAGTCCTGGAAGAAAATGAGTTAGACTCCTACATCCATGAGGAGGTTCTAGTTCCAGAGGGAGATGAGGCAAAGGCCTTACATAAGAAGAAGATGGTTATGGAAAAGAGGATCATTGCTGATTTTATCAAGGATCACCTTATCCCACAGGTGTTTTCTCTCAAGACACCTAAAGCTATGTTTGATGCCCTAACCAAATTGTTTGAAGGGAAGAACATAAACCAGAAGATGACCCTAAGAAACCAACTGAAGAATGTGAAGATTCATAATGCAAAAACAATCCAGTATTACTTCACAAGAGTTTCTTAGATCAAAGAGCAACTAGAAGTAGTTTATGAAGAAGTGGAAAATGCAGAGATTGTAATGACTACTAAATGGCATTCCTAGGTCATGGGATTCTTTCATCCAAGGAATCTATGCTAGAAAGAAGTTAGTCAAGTTCAGCAGACTATGGGAAGAGTGCTCTCAAGAAGAAGCTCATTTAGCAGATCGAGAAGAGAAGATGGGAAGTGAAGACCAAGCTCTCACGGTACACTCCAAGTCTCACTCCAAGTCGAACAAAAGAAGACCTCATAGCTCCAGAGGTAAGCACTCTCACAAATATAACACTAGAAAAGATGTATCTAGGATCATATGCTATACATGTGATGAAGCAGGACACTATGCAATAAATTGTCCTAACAAACAGAAGATAATGAAGAAGAGAAACAAAAGAAGACATCATGCAAATGCTGCAGAGGATGATGAACCATCCAGGAAGAGATCCAGATATGAAAGTGAAGTTTCTTCAAGCGAGGATGAATATGTTTTGATATCTTCTCTCACAGGTAACATTACTCATGGAAGTGATGATTGACTTATAGATAGTGGGGCTTCCAAACATATGACTAGATTCAAGGAATCCTTTGTGAGACTGTTAGAGCATGAATCACCTCACAAGGTAAAGCTAGGAGATGACTACCAATATCCAATAAAAGGTAGTGGGGAATCTTCCTATAAATTAAACTCTGGAAAATCTCTAACAATGAAAGAAGTATTGTTTGTGCTAGGACTCAAGAAGAACCTTCTCTCCATATCAGCATTAGATGTAAAAGGAATGCAGGTTGCATTCATAGATGGTCAAGTCATCATGTGGCCAAAAGGAAAGACTATCGATGATGCGGTAGTGATTGGAGAACAAGAAGGAGAACTATACAAATTAAAGGGCCATCCAGAACAAGCCTTGGTCTATGACATAGTACATCCAAGTGAACTTTGGCATAGAAGGCTTGCACATGTGCATTACAGAGCACTACCTATTGCAAGCAAAGTTGTCGAACGTCTTCTAGAAATCCAAGCAAAACATGATGGGGTATACAAAGGATGTGCAAAAGGGAAGAATACAAAGAAGACACTTCCAAGCAGCAAACGCAAAGGAAAAGGAATCTTGGAAATCATCCACTCTGATGTATACGGTCCTATGTCATCAAACTCTCTAAGTGGGTATCCATATTATGTTTATTTTATTGATGACTTTTCTAGGAAGACATGGGTTTACTTCATGAAGAACAAAGACGAAGTATTCAGTAAGTTCAAGGAATTCAAAGCCTTGATCAAGAACCATACTGAAAAGAAGATCAAGCCCATTCGATCTGATAATGGAAGAGAATTCACTTCAAATGAATTCAAAGAGCTATGCAAAGAATCAGGCATTAAGAGGGAGTTTTCCACTCCTTATAATCCACAACAGAATCGGATTGTGGAACAGAAGAACAAAACTATCATGGAAGCTACAAAGGCAATGCTTCATGATCAAGACCTTCCTATGCATCCTTGGGTGGAAGCTTCCAGAACAGCAGTGTATGTATAGAACCGTACTCCACATAGAGTACTTGAGAATAAGACTCCTAAAGAAGTCTTCTTCGGCAAGAAACTAGAAGTCAGTCATCTCAGAATATTCAGCTGTCCTATGTACATCCACATTCCAAAAGAGAAGAGGACTAAATTATATCCTTCAGGATAGAAGGGTATATCTATGGGATACTCTGCAAGCTCGAAGGCTTACAGAATATATTTCCCAGGATACAAGAATATTGACATCAGCAAGGATGTGACATTTGATGAAGACACAACTTACAACAAATCCAGAAAGAGACCTGCTGAAGAACCTGAAGAAGCAGAAGCACCCAGAATTCATGATACATCCATGAATGAAGAAACTCAAGAATAAGATCGAGAATTTGAAGAACCACTAAGACCTGTAGATCCACCTCTCAAGAAGAATCCTCATAATAGGAAACATGCTTGGGTACAAGAACTTATCCAAGGTGTGGAAAGATATGGGGCTCTAGAAGAGAATCACAGAGAAAGAAAGAGGACCAAATCCTGTTCCAGGTATGTAGCTTTAATATGTGATTTCATTGATAAAGAACCTTCCAGTTATGAAGAAGCGGCAGAACGCAAAGAATGGAAGGATGCTATGATCGAAGAATACCAATTGATCAAGAAGAATGATCTTTGGGATGTTGTCCCAAGACCAGATGGGAATTCAGTTGTAACTTCCAAATATATCTACAAGATCAAACATGTTGCAGAGGGTAGCATTGAAAAATATAAGGCAATATTTGTAGCTCGGGGTTTCTCTCAGAAAGAGGGAATAGACTAGGAAGAAAACTTTGCACCTGTAGCCAGATACACTTCCATCAGATCAGTACTTGCTCTGGTTGTATTGATGAAATGGAAGATAAACCAAATGGATGTCAAGACTGCTTTCTTGAATGGTGTAGTGGAAGAGGAAGTGTATGTAGAACAACCACTCAATTTTGAGACACATGACAGGGAGTCTCATGTATGCAGATTGAAGAAAGCCCTGTATGGTTTGAAACAGGCACCCAAGACTTGGTATGGTAGAATTGACAGCTTTCTATCTAGTTTGGGCTTTACCAAGAGTAAAGTAGATTCCAACCTTTACTACAAGGTTGAAGATGGAAACCTAGTGATGCTTCAACTATATGTAGATGATCTGTTTGTAACACATATGGATGGGTTTATTGCTGATACAAAGATAAATCTTGCTTTCGATTTCGATATGAAGGACTTGGGTATGATGCATTATTTTCTAGGTATGGAGGTGTGGCAGAGTGCGGATGGAATCTTCCTTGGACAAGCAAAGTATGCAGTAGAGATCCTGAAGAGGTTTGGGATGAAGGACTGCAAAACTATGGCCACACCTATGGCATCGAACCTGAAGCTATTGAGTGATGCTTAATCAGAGTCAGTTGATGCTATGATGTATCATCAGATGATTAGGTCATTGATGTACCTGACGAACATGAGACCAGACATTTTCTTTGATATGAACACCTTGAGCCAGTTCTTGACAGATCCGAGAAATGTTCACTTAATTGCTACAAATAATATTGTAAGGTACCTGAGGGGTAGAGTTGATTATGGGATCAAGTACGATGTGAATCAGAAGATTAAACTAGAGGGTTATGTTGATTTAGAATGGGCAAGTAGTGCCATCGATAGGAAGAGCACTTCAGGGTGTTGCTTTAGTATGGGATCAGGTATGATCTCCTGGTTTAGCAGGAAGCAATCATGTGTGGCACTGAGTACAACTAAAGTAGAGTATGTCATAGCTTGTTCAGCTAGTTGTGAGGCAGTATGGCTGCGGAAGCTACTGTCTAATTTATTTGATCTGCAGATGGATGCTACTTGTATATATTGTGACAACCAGAGTTGCATGAAGTTTCCAGAGAATCCAGTGTTCCATGATAAGTCAAAGCACATCGAGATCAAGTATCAATATATCAGGGATATGGTTCAAAGAGGAGCAGTGAAGCTCCAGTATGTTGCGATGGAGGAAGAGATAGTTGATGTGTTAACGAAGCCATTGGCCAGAGTGAGGTTTAAGTACTTCAAGGAGAAGCTTGGTGTTCTCTAGATCAGGGTTTCCTCCAAGGGAAAGTGATGAGTCATAAAGCCATTCTGATGAGCAAGTCAGATGTAAGGGCTGAGCCATTCTATCATGGTGAGAGGATTCAGTTCCTTCCATGTTAGATATGAGTGCTAAGATCCAAAGCCATTCTGATGAGCAGGTCAGATGTAAGGGCTGATCCATTCTTTCATGGTGAGAGGATTCAGTTCCTTCCATGTCAGATGTGAGTGCAGGCCATTCTAGTGAGGGTGTAGGACTTGTTTCCTACCACGTAAGATATAAGGGAAATTGCCATTCTCTGGGAGAATGGAGGCACCTAGTCCGTTACCAAGTAGCTCAGTCTGGGACTGGGGGCCATTCTGTCATGGTGAGAGGATTCAAATTCTTTTAGGTCAGATGTGAGTGCAATCCTTTCTGGTGAGTGGAGGACTTGTTTCCTTCCAGGTCAGATATAAGTGTTGAAGCCTTTTCACAGATGTTAGTGATGTGATGTCCTATCATGCCAGTGAATGTGAGTGTTGGGACTTTCTGATGTGATTGTATGTTACTACATGATCATATGTGAGTGTTGGGTGTGGCTTTCTAATGAGTAGGTCAGATGTCAGTGCTCAGGGAAGACCTACCTGATGGCTAGGCCTACAACTAGCATGAAAGAAGGCTGGATCTGTAGAACTTCCTATGCCGAGATTGCACACATGGTGATGACTAGATGAGATCTGGATCGAGCTATGATCCAGATCCAGTTATGATGACTCCGAGAGATCCAGATCGAGTGATGATCCAAATCTAGCAGTGATGATCCAGATCGAGTGATGATCCAAATCCAGTCCAGTGATGATGATCCTGATCGAGTGATGATCCAGATCTAGTGATCTTGATCCAGATCGAGAGATGATCCAGATCCAGTGATGATAATTCAGGTCGAGAGATGATCCAAATTCAAAGAAAGAATATGACTTGAAGACTCAGAAG
The DNA here is from genome assembly GCA_001517045.1 of Pseudotsuga menziesii. Lineage (NCBI taxonomy): Eukaryota > Viridiplantae > Streptophyta > Pinopsida > Pinales > Pinaceae > Pseudotsuga > Pseudotsuga menziesii. The sequence goes on from LPNX011098402.1 coordinate 221,935, forward strand.
ACTCAAGATGCAGATGATGAGATGATCCAGTTGATACAGAGAAGAAGACTAGTGCTGAAAATTGTGTCGAAAGAATAACTTCCTAGTTAAGAGGGAGTGTTGTTGTATTTGTAAATTCGAAATGTATTCATCTATGTATCTTATGTATTGTAACCCGATGTTTATTCTAGAATGTATCTATTATTTAATTGAGTCATGTTGTCATGCCTTGATGTTTCTATCGGGAGAATCAATAATGTAAACAAGTCATGTCAAGTCATAGTGGGTAACCCTTCGATTGTCTAAGGGTTAAAGTTCCCGCAGTTTCGGGGCACTAGGGTTATTAGACTCTCCTAGTAGAGGTCGGCCCTAGTAGGGTTTTATTCATGTTGATATTAGTATAAATAGAGAGTTGGGGTCTCTATTTAGCACACATCACTCACACACTCAAGTGTAGAACATAGTTTAGGAAGGAGAAGACACTAGGGCTAGACAAGAAGAAGATTACTGTTGTTGGGAGTGCATCTTACTGTTTTGGGGTTTTATATCTTGTGCTGATTCTATCTCTGAGGAAGTTGAGGGGTTTTCTGCATTTATGGTTTCGCCAATGAAAAACACTATGTTCATTGTCTCTTGTGTTTGATTGTTGTAGTTGTTGTTCTCTCAGTAAATATCCTAACATAATGCTAGCTTAATGTTGAAAAACTAACATGGTATCAGAGCTAACCTGAGAAGAAGACACTGTGCAGCTACAGGAACTAGGGATTCCTAGTTTGTGGATCTTCCTCCATAGATTTTCAGCAAAATTAAGGTGGAATAACTCTCCTCCTTAGGGCACATCTTTCTGTCGAAGCATAATCCAATTCTAAGGTTTTTCAGTTTTGGACATGTCATTGCTGTCAGAAATTAGGGATTTTCACAGAAGAGGAATGTTTTAGTGAGCGTAAGACTGGATTGATCTCCTCCCCAAAATCAAAGTTAGGGACAAATTTCAAGGCATTTGGGTGGATAGAACTCCGAAAAATAAAAACCCTAATTTGCTCCTGAACCAGCTCTGCAGGATTTCAGTTCAAGTTTCAGATCCGACATCTTGAACCTAGTAAGATATAAAATCTTTTGTATTTCCATTTGAGTTTCTCAGTTAAGTTGTCTCATCATACCAAGCTTGATGAAAATCTTGAGGGAGCTGATAAATTCCTAGCTTGGAAGTATAGGATCTCCCTGGTCCTGGAAGAAAATGATTTAAACTCCTACATCCATGAGGAGGTTCCAGTTCCAGAGGGAGATGAGGCAAAGGCCTTACATAAGAAGAAGATGGTTATGGTGAAGAGGATCATTGCTGATTCTATCAATGATCACCTTATCCCACAGGTGTCCTCTCTCAAGACACCTAAAGCTATGTTTGATGCCCTAACCAAATTGTTTGAAGGGAAGAACATAAACCAGAAGATGACCTTGAGAAACCAACTGAAGAATGTGAAGATTCAGAATGCAGAAACAATCCAGTCTTACTTCACAAGAGTTTCTCAAATCAAAGAGCAACTAGAAGCAGTTGATGAAGAAGTGGAAAATGTAGAGATTGTAATGACTACCTTGAATGGCCTTCCTAGGTCATGGGATTCTTTCATCGAAGGAATCTGTGCTAGAAAGAAGTTAGTCAAGTTCAGCAGACTATGGGAAGAGTGCTCTCAAGAAGAATATTGAATAGGAGCTCGAGAAGAGAATATAAGAAGTGAAGACCAGGCTCTCACGGTACACTCCAACTCTCACTCCAAGTCAAACAAAAGAAGACCTCATAGCTCCAGAGGTAAGCACTCTCACAAATATAACACTAGAAAAGATGTATCTAGGATCATATGCTATACATGTGATGAAGCATGACACTATGCATGGAATTGTCCTAACACACAGAAGATAATGAAGAAGAGCAACAAAAGAAGACATCATGCTCATGCTGCAGAGGATGATGAACCATCCAGGAAGAGATCAAGATATGAAAGTGAAGATTCTTCAAGCAAAGATGAATATGTTCCTATATTCAATCTCACAGGTAACATTACTCATGGAAGTGATGATTGACTTATAGACAGTGGGGCTTCCAAACATATGACTAGATTCAAGGAATCCTTTGTGAAACTGTCAAAGCATGAATCACCTCACAAGGTAAATCTAGGAGATGACTACCAATATCCAATAAAAGGTAGTGGGGAATCTTCCTATAAATTAGACTATAGAAAATCTCTAACAATGAAAGAAGTATTGTTTGTGCCAGGACTCAAGAAGAACCTTTTCTCCATATCAGCATTAGATGCAAAAGGAACGTGGGTTGCATTCATAGATGGTCAAGTCATCATGTGGCCAAAACCAAAAACTATCAATGATGCAGTGGTGATTGGAAAACAAGAAGGAGGATTCTACAAATTAAAGGGCCATCCAGAACAAGCCTTGGTCCATGACACAGTAGATCCAAGTGAACTTTGGCATAGAAGGCTTGCACATGTGCATTACAGAGCACTACCTATTGCAAGCAAAGCTATTGAAGGTCTTCTAGAAATCCAAGAAAAACATGATGGGGTCTGCAAAGGATGTGTGAAAGGAAAGAATACAAAGAAGACACTTCCAAGCAGCAAAATCAAAGCAAAAGGAATCTTGGAAATCATCCTCTCCGATGTATGCGGTTCTATGTCATCAAACTCTCTAAGTGGGTATGGATATTATGTTTATTTTATTGATGACTTTTCTAGGAAGTCATGGGTTAACTTCATGAAGAACAAGGATGAAGTATTCAGTAAGTTCAAAGAATTCAAATCCTTGATCGAGAACCATACTGAAAAGAATATCAAGACCATTCGATCCGATAATAGCAGAGAATTCACTTCAAATGAATTCAAAGAGCTATGCAAAGATTCAGGCATTAAGAGGGAGTTGTCCACTCCTTATAATCCGCAATAGAATGGGATAGCAGAACAGAAGAATAGAACTATCATGGAAACTGCAAAGGCAATGCTTCATGATCAAGACCTTCCTATGCATCTTTGGGCAGAAGCTTCTAGAACAGCAATGTATATATAGAACCGTACTCCACATAGAGTACTTGAGAATAAGAATCCTAAAGAAGTCTTCTTCGGCAAGAAACTAGAAGTCAGCCATCTTAGAATATTCAGCTGTCCTATGTACATCCACATTCCAAAAGAAAAGAGGACTAAATTATGTCCTTCAGGAAAGAAGGGTATATTTGTGGGATACTCTGAAAGCTCGAAGGCTTACAGAATATATTTCCCAGTATACAAGAAGATTGACATCAGCAAGGATGTGACATTTGATGAAGACACAGCTTACAACAAATCCAGAAAGAGACCTGCTGAAGAACCTGAAGAAGTAGAAGCACCCAGAATTCATGATACATCCATGAATGAAGAAACTCAAGAAGAAGATCGAGAATTTGAAGAGCCACAAAGACCTATATATCCACCTATGGAGAAGAGTCCTCATAAGAGGAAACATGATTGGGTGTGAGAACTTATCCAAGGTGTGGAAAGATATGGGGCTCTAGAAGAGAATCACAGAGAAAGAAAGAGGACCAGATCCTATTCCGGGTATGTAGCTTTACTATGTGATTTCATTGATAAAGAACCTTCCAGTTATGAAGAAGCGGTGGAAAGGAAAGAATGGAAGGATGCTATGATCAAAGAATACCAATAGATCATGAAGAAGTATGTTTGGGATGTTGTCCCAAGACCAGATGGGAAGTCAGTTGTAACTTCCAAATGGATCTACAAGATCAAACATGATGCAGAGGGTAGAATTGAAAAATATAAGGAAAGATTTGTAGCTCAAGGTTTAACTCAGAAAGAGGGAATAGACTATGAATAAACCTTTGCACCTGTAGCCAGATACACTTCCATCAGATCAATACTTGCTCTGGCTGCAGTGATGAAATGGAAAATACACCAGATGGATGTCAAGACTGCTTTCTTGAATTGTGTAGTGGAAGAGGATGTGTATGTAGAACAGCCACTCGGTTTTGAGACACATGACAGGGGGTCTCATGTATGTAGATTGAAGAAAGCCCTGTATGGTTTGAAACATGCACCCATGACCTGGTATGGTAGAATTGACAGCTTTCTATCCAGTTTGGGCTTTACCAAGTGTAAAGCAGATTCCAACCTTTACTACAAGGTTGAAGATGGAAACCCAGTGATGCTTCTACTATGTGTAGATGATCTATTTGTAACAGATATGGATGGGTTGATTGCTGATATGAAGAGAAAGATTGCTATCGAGTTCGAGATGAAGGACTTGGGTATGATGCATTATTTTCTAGGTATGGAGATGTGGCAGAGTGCGAACGGAATGTTCCTTGGACAAGGGAAGTATGCAGTAGAGATCCTGAAGAGGTTTGGGATGAAGGACTGCAAGACTATGGCCACACCTATGGCACCAAACCTGAAGCTATTGAGTGATGCTTCATCAGAGTCAGTTGATGCTACGATTTATCGTCATATGATTGGGTCACTGATGCACCTAACAAACACGAGACCATACATTTGCTTTGCTATGAACACCTTGAGCTAGTTCTTGACAGAACCGAGAAATGTTCACTTGATTGTTGCAAAGCATATTCTAAGGTACCTCAGGGGTATAGTTGATAATGGGCTCAAGTATGATGAGAATCAGAAGATTAACCTGGAGGGTTATGTTGATTCAGATTGGGCAGGCAGTGTCATCGATAGAAAGAGAACTTTAGCGTGTTGTTTTAGTATGGGATTAGGTATGATCTCCTGGCTTAGCAGGAATCAATCCTGTGTGGCACTGAGTATAGCTGAAGCAGAGTATGTTGTAGCTTGTTCAGCTAGTTGTGAGGTAGTATGGCTGCGGAAGCTACTGTCTAATTTATTTTATCTCCAGATGGATACTACTTGTATACATTGTGACAACCAGAGTTGGGTGAAGTTGTCAGAGAATCCATTGTTCCATGACAAGTCAAATAACATCGAGATCAAGTATCACTATATCAGGGATATGGTGCAGAGAGGAGCAGTGAAGCTCCAATATGTTGTGACGGAGGAACAAATAGTTGATGTGTTGATGATGCCATTGTTCAGAGTGATGTTCAAGTACTTTAGTGAGAAGCTTGGTGTTCTCTAGATCGAGGTTCCCTTCAAGGGAAAGTGATGAGTCCTAAAGGCATTTTGATGAGCAGGTCAGATGTAAGGGTTGAGCCATTCTGTCATGGTGAGAGGATTCAGTTCCTTCCATGTCAGATATAAGTGCTAAGATCCAAGGCCATTCTGATGAGAAGGTCAGATGTAAGGGGTGAGTCGTTCTATCATGGTGAGAGGATTCAGTTCCTTCCATGTCAGATGTGAGTGCAGGACATTATATCGATCGTGTAGGACTTGTTTCCAACCAGGTCAGATATAAGGGAAACTTCCATTCTCCAGGATAGTGGAGGCACTTGGTCCGTTACCAGGTAGCACAGTCTGGGACTGGGGGCCATTCTGTCATGGTGAGAGGATTCAGTTCCTTCCAGGTCAAATGTGAGTGCAATCCTTTCTAGCTAGGGTGGAGGACTTGTTTCCTTCCAGGTCAGATATAAGTGTTGAAGCCTTTTCACAGAGGTTAGTGATGTGATGTCCTATCATGTTGGTGAATGTGAGTGCTAAGACTTTTTGATGTGATTGTAGGTTACTACATGATCAGATGTGAGTTTTGGGCATGCCTTTCTAACGACTAGGTCATATGTAAGTGCTGGGAAAAGACCCACCTGATGGCTAGGTCTACAACTAGCATGAAAGAATGATGGCTCTGTAGAACTTCCTATGATGAGATAGCACACATGATGACGACCAGATGAGATCCAGATCGATCTATGATCCAGATCTAGTTATGATGACTACGAGAGATCCAGATCGAGTGATGATCTAAATCCAGCAGTGATGATCTAGATCAAGTGATGATCCAGATCCAGTCCAATGATGATGATCTAGATCGAGTGATGATCCAAATCCAGTGATGTTGATCCACATCAAGAGATGATCCAGATCCAGTGATGATGTTCCATGATGATCCAGAGTCAGTGATGATGATTCAGATTGAGAGATCATTTAAATTCGAAGAATGAAGATGACTTGAAGACTCAGAAGACTCGAGATGCAGATGACGAGATGATCCAGTTGATACAGAGAAGAAGACTAGTGCTAAAAATTGTGTCGAAAGAATACATTCCTAGTTAAGAGGGAGTGTTGATGTATTTGTAACTTCAGAATGTATTCATCTATGTATCTTATGTATTGTAACCCGATGTCTATTCCAGGATGTATCTATTATGTAATTGAGTCATGTTGTCATGCCCTGATGTTCCGATCGGGAGAATCAATAATGTAAACAAATCATGTCAAGTCATAGTGGGTAACCCTCTGATTGTCTAAGGGTTAAAGTCCCCGCAGTTCTGGGGCACTAGGGTTATTACACTCTCCTATAAGAGGTCAGCCCTAGTAGGGTTTTAGTCATGTCAAGATTAGTATAAATAGAGAGCTGGGGTCTCTATTTAGCACACATCACTCACACACTCATGTATAGCGCATAGTTGAGGAAGGAGAAGACACTAGGGCTAGACAAGAAGAAGATTACTACTATTGGGAGTGCATCTTACTGTTTTGGGGTTTTACATCTTGTGCTGATTCTATCTCTGAGGAAGTTGTGGGGTTTTCTGCACTTATGGTTTCCCCGATGAAAAACACTCTGTTCATTTTCTCTTGTGTTTGATTATTGTACTTATTTTTCTCTCAGTAAAGATCCTAACACAATGCTAACTTAATGTTGAAAAACTAACGTGGTATTAGAGCTAACCTGAGAAGAAAACATTGTGCAGCTGTGGGAACTAGGGCTTCCTAGTTTGTGGATCTTCCTCCACATATTTTCAGCAAAAGTAAGGTGGAATAACTCTCCTCATTAGGGAGCATCTTTCTGTCGAAGCAGAATCCAATTCTAAGGTTTTTTAGTTTTGGACCTGTCACTACTGTCGAAAATTAGGGATTTTCACAAAAGAGGAATTTTTTAGTGATCCCAGGCATGGATTGATATCCTCCCAAAAATCGAAGCTAAGGACAAATTTCAAGCCATTTGGGTGGACAGAACTCTGGAAAAGCAAAACCCTAGTTTGCTCCTGAACCAGCTCTGCAGGATTTCAGCTCAAGTTTCAGATCCGACATCTTGAACCTGTTAAGATCTAAAATATTTTGTATTTCCATTTGAGGTTCTCAGTTAATATGTCTCATCATACCAATCTTGATGAAAATATTGAGGGAGCCGATAACTTCCGAGCTTGGAAGTATAGGATCTCCCTGGTCCTAGAAGAAATTGAGTTAGACTCCTACATCCATGAGGAGGTTCTAGTTCCAGAGGGAGTTGAGGCAAAGGCCTTACATAAGAAGAATATGGTTATCGCAAAGAGGATCATTGCTGATTCTATCAAGGATCACCTTATCCCATAGGTCTCCTCTCTCAAGACACCTAAAGCTATGTTTGATGCCCTAACCAAATTGTTTGAAGGGGAGAACATAAACCGGAAGATGACCCTGAGAAACCAACTGAAGAATGTGAAGATTCAAAATGTAGAAACAATCCAGTCTTACTTCACAAAAGTTTCTCAGATCAAAGAGAAACTAGAAGTAGTTGATGAAGAAGTGGAAAATGTAGAGATTGTAATGACTACCTTGAATGGCCTTCCTAGGTCATGGGATTCTTTCATCTAGGGAATCTGTTCTAGAAAGAAGTTAGTCAAGTTCAGCAGACTATGGGAAGAGTGATCTTAAGAAGAAGCTCGGATAACATCTTGAGCAGAGAATATGGGAAGTGAATAGAAAGCTCTCACGATACACTCCAAGTCTCACTCCAAGTCAAACAAAAGATGACCTGATAGCTCTAGAGGTAAGCACTCTCACAAATATAACACTAGAAAAGATGTATCTAGGATCATATGCTATACATGTGATGAAGCGGGACACTTTGTAAGGAATTGTCCTAACAAACAGAAAATAATGAAGAAGAGCAACAAAAGAAGACATCATGCTCATGCTACAGAGGATGATGAACCATCCAGGAAGAGATCTAGATATGAAAGTGAAGATTCTTCAAGCGAAGATGAATATGTTCTGATATCCTCTCTCATAGGTAAAATTACTCATGGAAGTGATGATTGGCTTATAGATAGTGGGGCTTCCAAACATATGACTGGATTCAAGGAATCCTTTGTGAGACTGTCAAAACATGAATTACCTATAAATTAGACTCTAGAAAATCTCTAACAATGAAAGAAGTATTGTTTGGGCCAGGACTCAAGAAGAAGCTTCTCTCCATATCAGCATTAGATCCAAAAGGAATGCGGGTTGCATTCATAGATGGTCAAGTCATCATGTGGCCAAAAGGAAAGACTATCGATGATGCGGTAGTGATTGGAGAACAAGAAGGAGGATTGTACAAATTAAAGGGCCATCCAAAACAATCCTTGGTCCATGACACAGTAGAGCCAAGTGAACTTTGGCATAGAAGGGTTGAACATGTGCATTACAGAGCACTACCTATTGCAACCAAAGCTGTCGAAGGTCTTCCAGAATTCCAAGCAAAACATGATGGGGTCTGTAAAGGATGTGCAAAAGGAAAGAATACAAAGAAGACATTTCCAAGAAGCAAAACCAAAGCAAAAGGAATCTTGGAAATCATCCACTCCAATGTATGCGGTCCTATGTCATCAAACTCTCTGAGCGGGTATGCATATTATGTTTCTTTTATTGATGACTTTTCAAGAAAGACATGGGTTTACTTCATGAAGAACAAAGACGAAGTATTTAATAAGTTCAAGGAATTCAAAGCCTTGATCGAGAACCATACTGAAAAGAAGATCAAGACCATTCGATCTGATAATATTGGAGAATTTACTTGAAATGAATTCAAAGAGCTATGCAAAGAATCAGGGATTAAGAGGGAGTTGTCCACTCCTTATAATCCACAAAAGAATGGGATTGCGGAATGAAAGAACAGAACTATCATGGAAGTTGCAATGGAAATGCTTCATGATCAATACCTTCCTATGCATCTTTGGGCAGAAGCTTCCAGAATAGTGGTGTATGTATAGAACCGTACTCCACATAGAGTACTTGAGAACAAGACTCCTAAAGAAGTCTTCTCCAACAAGAAACTAGAAGTCAGCCATCTCAAAATATTCAGTTGTCCTGTGTACATCCACATTCCAAAAGAGAAGAGGACTAAATTTTATCCTTCAGGAAAGAAGGGTATATTTGTGGTATACTCTGAAATCTCGAAGGCTTACAGAATATATTTCCCAGGATACAAGAAGATTGACATCAGTAGGGATGTGACATTTGATGAAGACATAGCTTACAAAAAATCCAGAAAGAGACCTGCTGAAGAACCTGAAGAAGCAAAAGCACCCAGAATTCATGATACATCCATGAATGAAGAAACTCAAGAAGAAGATCGAGAAATTGAAGAACCACAAAGACCTGTAGATCTAGCTCTGTAGAAGAATCCTCATAAGAAGAAACCTGCTTGGGTATGGGAACTTATCCAAGGTGCAGAAATATATGGGGCTCCAGAAGAGAATCATAGAGAAAGAAAGAGGACCAGATCCTGTTCTGGGTATGTAGCTTTACTATGTGATTTCATTGATAAAGAACCTTCCAGTTATGAAGAAGTGGCAGAACGGAAAGAATGGAAGGATGTTATGATCGAAGAATACCAATCGATCATGAAGAATGATGTTTGGGATGTTGTCCCAAGCCCAGATGGGAAGTCAGTTGTAACTTCTAAATGGATATATAAGATCAAACATGCTGCAGAGGGTAGCATTGAAAAATATAAGGCAAGGTTTGTAACTCGAGGTTTCTCTCAGAAAGAGGGAATAGACTATGAAGAAACCTTTGCACCTGTAGCCAGATCCATCATATTAGTACTTGCTCTGGCTGCAGTGATGAAATGGAAGATACACCAGATGGATTTCAAGACTACTTTCTTGAATGGTGTAGTGGAATAGGAAGTGTATGTAGAACAGCCACTCGGTTTTGAGACACATGACAGGGAGTCTCGTGTATGCAGATTGAGGAAAGCTCTGTACAGTTTGAAACATGCACCAAGGACCTGGTATGGCATAATTGACAGCTTTCTATCTAGTTTACGCTTTACCAAGAGTAAAGCAGATTCCAACCTTTACTACAAGGTTGAATATGGAAACCCAGTGATGCTTCTACTATATGTAGATGATTTGTTTGTAACAGGTATGGATGGGTTTATTGCTGATATGAAGAGAAAGTTTGCTGCCGAGTTCGAGATGAAGGACTTGGGTATGATGCATTATTTTCTAGGTATGGAGGTGTGGCAGAGTGTAGATGGAATCTTCCTTGGACAAGGGAAGTATGCAGTAGAGATCCTGAAGAGGTTTGGGATGATGGACTGCAAGACTATGGCCACACCTATGGCATCAAATTTGAAGCTATTGAGTGATGCTTCATCAGAGTCCATTGATGCTATGATGTATCGTCAAATCATTGGGTCATTGATGTACCTAACAAACACGAGACCAGACATTTGCTTTGTTGTGAACACCTTGAGCCAGTTCTTGACAGTTCTGAGAAATGTTCACTTGATTGCTGCAAAGCATATTCTAAGGTACCTGAGGGGTACAATTGATTATGAGCTCAAGTACGATGCGAATCAGAAGATTAATCTAGAGGGTTATGTTGATTCAGATTGGGCAGGCAGTGCCATCGATAGGAAGAGCACTTTAGGGTGTTGCTTCAGTATTGGATCAGGTATGATCTCCTGGTTTAGCAGGAAGCAATCCTATGTGGCACTGAGTACAGTTGAAACAGAGTATGTCATAGCTTGTTCAGCTAGTTATGAGGCAGTATGGCTGCAAAAGCTAATGTCTGATTTATTTGATCTCTAGATGGATGCTACTTGTATACATTGTGACAACCAGAGTTGGGTGAAGCTGTCAGAGAATCCAGTGTTCCATGACAAGTCGAAGCACATTGAGATCAAGTATCACTATATCAAGGATATGGTGCAGAGAGGAGCAATGAAGCTCCAGTATTTTGCGATGGAGGAACAAATAGCTGATGTGTTGACAAAGCCATTGGCCAGAGTGAAGTTCAAGTAATTCAAGGAGAAGTTTGGTGTTCTCCAGATCAAGGTTTCCTTTAAGGGAAAGTGATGAGTCCCAAAGCCATTTTGATGAGCAGGTCAGATGCATTAGAGAGAATTCGAGGTAAAAAATGGGCCTCAAAAGGACCAAAATGTACTATAAAAATCAACCAATTACATTCTAGTAGATGACATCATCCCCCATGGTTGAGGTGGCATTGCATGAGTTAAGAATGCTTATTTGTCACATTTTCTATGGTGGATGAAAACCCATAGTTAACCAAGGTAGTGGCACAAGTACTTTTAAGTCATAAAGTGAAGTACTCACATTAAAAGTCATTTCACACTTTCTCATAAAACAATAATATTGTTATTTTCAAGTAAAGTACTCACAATTCACTTTCTCATAAGATAATATTATTGTCATTTTCAAGTAAAGTACTCATAATTCATAAAAATGTCTTTTCACATTTTTTTATAAAATAATATATTGTCATTTTCATGTTTTTAAATTTTAAATTTTAAATTATATATTCACTCAATTGTATTTAATATCATAATGTCAAACTAATATATATATATATATATTAAATCTTGTACTTTTAAAATAAATTAAATTCATGAATGATATTTATATGAAAAAAATATGTTAGTCATGCATATAAATCAAATTCATTTTTGTTTAATTTTATTTACAAGTTCAATACAAATAAATGCTAAAGGACAATAATTTTTTGGGAATTTACAATGAATCTTAGTCACATCATTGTAGAGTTATTTTATTAATTTTATTTATAGTCAATTTTGAAAAGTAACTTAACCATGGTTATTTATATTGTGCATAAAAAGTAGTGTAGGAGATGAGTTGTCATATATACCTACCCCATAAAACCCTTAACTCATAATATTTTAATATATCTTATATTTTTGTAGTACATCTCTTAGGAGGCCCATTTTTTACCTCAAATTCTCTCTATTGTAAGGGCTGAGCCATTCTGTCATGGTGAGAGGATTCATCTCCTTCCATGTCAGATATGAGTGCTAAGATACAAATCCATTCTGATGAGTACGTCAGATGTAAGGGCTGAGTCATTTTGTCATGGTGAGAGGATTCAGTTCCTTCCATGACAAATGTGAGTGTAGACCATTCTGGCAAGGGTGTAGGACTGGTTTCCTACCAGGCCAGATATAAGGGCAACTGCCATTCTCTAGGAGAATGGAGGCACCTGGTCCGTTACCAAGTAGCTCAGTCTAGGACTGGGGGCCATTCTATCATGGTGAGAGGATTTAGTTCCTTCAAGGTCAGATGTGAGTGCAAGCCTTTCTGGCGAGGGTGGAGGACTTGTTTCCTTCCAGGTGAGATATAAGTGTTGAATCCTTTTCACAGATGTTAGTGATGTGATGTCCTATAATGCTAGTGAATGTGAGTGCTGGGAATTTCTGATGTGATTGTAGGTTACTACATGATCAGATGTGAGTGTTGGGCATGTCTTTCTAACGAGTAGGTCAGATGTAAGTGCTGGGAAAATACCTACCTGATGGCTAGGCCTACAACCAGCATGAAAGAATGCTGGCTCTGTAGAACTTCCTATGACGAGATAAAACACATGATGATGACAAGATGAGATCTAGATCGAGCTATGATCCAGATATAGTTATGATGACTCCGAGAGATCCAAATTGAGTGATGATCCAAATCCAGCAGTGATGATCCAGATCAAGTGATGATCCAGATCCAGATCGAGTGATGATCCAGATCCAGATCCAGTGATGTTGATCCAAATCAAGAGATGATCCAGATCCAGTGATGATGTCCCATGATGATCCAAATCGAGAGATGATCCAGATCCAGTGATGATGATTTAGATCGAGAGATAATCCAGATTTGAAGAATGAAGATGACTTGAAGACTCAGAAGACTCAAGATGCAAATGACGAGATGATCTAGTTGATACAGAGAAGAAGACCAGTGCTGAAAATTGTGTCGAAAGAATACCTTCTAGTTAAGAGGGAGTGTTGATGTATTTGTAACTTTGGAATGTATTCATCTATGTATCTTATGTATTGTAACCAAATTTTTATTCCGGGATGTATCTATTATGTAATCGAGTCATGTTGTCATGCCCCGATGTTTCGATCGGGAGAATCAATAATGTAAAAAAGTCATGTCAAGTCATAGTGGGTAACCCTCCGATTGTCTAAGGGTTAAAGTCCCTGTAGTTCTGGGGCACTAGCATTATTAGACTCTCCTAGTAGAGGTTGGACCTAGTAGGGTTTTAGTCATGTCAAGATTAGTATAAATAGAGAGGTGGGGTATCTATTTAGCACACATTAGTCACACACTCAAGTATAGGGCATAGTTGAGGAAGGAGAAGACTAGGGCTAGACAAAAAGAAGATTACTGCTGTCGGGAGTGCATCTTACTGTTTTGGGGTTTTACATCTTGTACTGATTCTATCTCTGAGGAATTTGCAGGGTTTTCTCCATTTATGGTTTCCCTGATGAAAAACACTATGTTCATTCTCTCTTATGTTTGATTGTTGTACTTTTTGTTCTCTCAGTAAATATCCTAACATAACGTTGAAAAAATAACATGGTATCAGAGCTAACCTAAGAAGAAGACACTGTACAGTTGCGCGAACTAGGGCTTCCTAGTTTGTGGATCTTCCTCCATATATTTTCAGCAAAAGTAATGTGGAATAACTCTCCTCCTTAGGGCGCATCTTTCTGTTGAAGCAGAATCCAATTCTGAGGTTTTTCAGTTTTGGACCTTTCACCACTGTTAGAAAATAGGGGTTTTCACAGAAGAGGAATTTTTTAGTGATCCCAGGACTGGATTGATGTCCTCCCCAAAATCCAAGTTAGGGACAAATTTCAAGGCATTTTGGTGGATAGAACTCCGGAAAAGAACAACCCTAATTTGCTCCTGAACCAGCTCGATAGGATTTCATCTCAAGTTTCAGATCTGACATCTTGAACCTGGTAAGATCTAAAATATTTTGTATTTCCATTTGAGGTTCTTAGTTAAGATGTCTCATCATACCAAGCGTGATGAAAAGCTTGAGGGAGCTGATAACTTCCAAGCATGGAAGTATAGGATCTCCCTAGTCCTAGAAGAAAATGAGTTAGACTCCTACATCCATGAGGAGGTTCTAGTTCTAGAGGGAGATGAGGCAAAGGCCTTACATAAGAAGAAGATGGTTATGGAATCATTGCTAATTCTATCAAGGATCACCTTATCCCATAGGTCTCCTCTCTCAAGACACCTAAAGCAATGTTTGATGCCCTAGCCAAATTGTTTGGAGGGAAGAACATAAACTGAAAGATGACCCTAAGAAACCAACTGAAGAATGTGAAGATTTAGAATGCAGAAACAATCCAATCTTACTTCACAAAAGTTTCTCAAATCAAAGAGCAACTAGAAGCAGTTGATGAAGAAGTGGAAAATACAGAGATTGTAATGACTACATTGAATGGCCTTCCTAGGTCATCGGCTTCTTTCGTCCAAGGAATCTATGCTAGAAAGAAGTTAGAAAAGTTCATCAGATTATGGGAAGAGTGCTCTCAAGAAGAATCTCAGATAGTAGGTCGAGAAGAGAAGATGGGATGTGAATACCAAGCTCTCATGTTCATTCAGAATGCAGAAACAATCCAATATGGGATCAGGTACTCCACATAAAGTACTTGAGAACAAGATTCCTAAAGAATTCTTCTCCGAAAAGAAACCAGAAGTCATCCATCTCGGAATATTCAACTGTCCTGTGTACATCCACATTCCAAAAGAGAAGAGGACTAAATTATATCCTTCAAGAAAGAAGGGTATAATTATGGGATACTATGAAAGCTCGAAGGCTTACAGAATATATTTCCCAGGATACAAGAAGATTGACATCAGCAGAGATGTGACATTTGATGAAGACACAGCTTACAACAAATCCAGAAATAGACCTGCTGAAGAACCTGAAGAAACAGAAGCACCCAGAATTCATGATACATCCATGAATGAAGATTCTCAAGAAGAATATCAAGAGTTTGAAGAACCACAAAGACCTGTAGATCCACCTCTAGAGAAGAATCCCCATAAGAGGAAACCTGCTTGGGTACAAGAACTTATCCAAGGTGTTGAAAGATATGGGGCTCTAGAAGAGAATCACAGAGAAAGAAAGAGGACCAGATCCTGCTCCGGGTATGTAGCTTTACTATGTGATTTCATTGATAAAGAACCTTCCGGTTATGAAGAAGCAGTAGAATGGAAAGAATCGAAGGATTATATGATCGAAGAATACCAATCGATCATGAAGAACGATGTTTGGGATGTTGTCCCAAGACCAGATGAGAAGTCAGTTGTAACTTCCAAATGGATCTACAAGATCAAACATGCTGCAGAGGGTAGCATTGAAAAATATAATGCAAGATTTGTAGCTTGGGGTTTCTCTCAGAAAGAGGGAATAGACTATGAAGAAACCTTTGCACCTGTATCCAGATACACTTCCATCAGATCAGTACTTGCTGTGGCTATAGTGATGAAATGGAAGATACACTAGATGGATGTCAAGATTGCTTTCTTGAATGGTGTAGTGGAAGAGGAAGTGTATGTAGAACAGCCACTCGGTTTTGAGACACATGACAGGGAGTCTCATGTATGCAGATTGAAGAAATCCCTGTACGGTTTGAAACAGGCACCCAAGACCTAGAATGGCAGAATCGACCGCTTTCTATCTAGTTTGGGCTTTACCAAGAGTAAAGCAGATTCCAATCTTTACTACAAGGTTGAAGATGGCAACGCAGTGATTCTTCTACCATATGTATATGATATGTTTATAACATGAATGGATGGGTTGATTACTGATACGAACAGAAAGCTTGCTGCTGAGTTCGAGATGAAGGACTTGGGTATGATGGATTATTTTCTAGGTATGGAGGTGTGGCAAAGTGTGGATGGAATCTTCCTTGGACAAGGGAAGTATGCAGTAGAGATCCTGAAGAGGTTTGGGATGATGGACTGCAAGACTATGGCAACACCTATGGCATCAAACCTGAAGCTATTGAGTGATGCTTCATTAGAGTCAGTTGATGCTACAATGTATCGTCAGATGATTGGGTCATTGATGCACTTGACAAACACGAGACCAGACATTTGCTTTGCTGTGAACACCTTGAGCTAGTTCTTGACATATCCGAGAAATGTTCACCTGATTGCTGCAAAGCATATTCTAAGGTACCTGATGGGTACAGTTGATTATGGCCTCAAGTACGATGTGAATCAGAAGATTAACCTAGAGGGTTATGTTGATTCAGATTGGGTAGGCAGTGCCATCGATAGGAAGAATGTGAAGATTCAGAATGCAGAAACAATCCAATCTTACTTCACAAAATTTTCTCAGATCAAAGAGCAACTAGAAGTAGTTGATGAAGAAGTGCAAAATGCAAATATTGTAATGACTACCTTGAATGGCCTTCCTAGGTCATTGACTTCTTTCATCCAAGGAATATGTGCTAGAAAGAATTTAGTCAAGTTCAGGAGACTATGGGAAGAGTGCTTTCAAGAAGAAGCTCGGATAGCAGCTCAAGAAGAGAAGATGGGATGTGAAGACCAAGCTCTCATGGTACACTCCAAGTCAAACAAAAGAAGAACTCATAGCTCCAGAGGTAAGCACTCCGACAAATATAACACTAGAAAATATGTATCTAGGATCATATGCTATACATGTGATGAAGCAGGACACTATGCAAGGAATTGTCCTAACAAACAAAAGATAATGAAGATGAGCTACAAAAGAAGACATCATGCTCATGCTATAGAGGATGATGAACCATCCAAGAAGAGATCTAGATATGAAAGTGAAGATTCTTCAAGCGAGGATGAATATGTTCTGATATCCGCTCTCACAAGTAACATTACTCATGGAAGTGATGATTGGCTTATAGATAGCGGGGCTTCCAAACATATGACTGGATTCAAGGAATCCTTTGTGAGATTTTCAAAACATGAATCTCCTCACAAGGTAAATTTAGGAGATTACTACCAATATCCAATAAAAGGTAGTGGGGAATCACTATATCAGGGATATGGTGCAGAGAGGAGCAATGAAGCTCCAGTATGTTGCGATGGAGGAACAAATTGCTGATGTGTTAACGAAGCCATTGGCCAAAGTGAAGTTCAAGTAATTCAGGGAGAAGCTTGGTGTTCTCCAGATCGAGGTTTCCTCCAAGGGAAAGTGATGAGTCCCAAATCCATTCTGATGAGCAGGTCAGATGCAAGGGCTGAGTCATTCTATCATGGTGAGAGGATTCAGTTCCTTCCATGTCAGATATGAGTGGTAAGATCCAAAGCCATTTTGATGAGCAGGTCAGATGTAAGGGCTAAGCCATTCTATCATGGTGAGAGGATTCAGTTCCTTCCATGTCAGATGTGAGTGCAGGCCATTCTGGTGAGGGTGTAGGACTTGTTTCCTACCAGGTCAGATATAAGGGCAACTGCCATTCTCTGGGAGAATGGAGGCACTTGTTCCGTTACCAGGTAGCTCAGTCTGGGATTGGGGGCCATTCTGTCATGGTGAGAGGATTCAGTTCCTTCTAGGTCAGATGTGAGTGCAAGCCTTTAATTGAGTCATATTGTCATGCCCCAATGTTCCAATCGGGAGAATGAATAACGTAAAAAAGTCATGTCAAGTCATAGTGGGTAACCCTCCAATTGTCTAAGGGTTAAAGTCCCCACAATTCCAGGGCACTAGGGTTATTAGACTCTCCTAGTAGAGGTCATCCCTAGTAGGGTTTTAGTCATGTTGATATTAGTATAAATAGAGAGCTGGGGTCTCTATTTAGCACACATCACTCACACACTCAAGTGTAGCTTATAGTTGAGGAAGGAGAAGACACTAGTGCTAGACAAGAAGAAGATTACTGTTGTCGGGAGTGCATCTTACTGTTTTGGGGTTTTACATCTTGTGTTGATTCTATCTCTGAGGAAGTTGCTGGGTTTTCTCCATTTATGGTTTCCTCGATGAAAAACACTCTGTTCATTGTCTCTTGTGTTTGATTGTTGTACTTGTTGTTCTCTCAGTAAACATCTAAACATAATGCTAGCTAAATGTTGAAAAACTAACATACTATCGTTAATGCAAACATTTTATCATGCATAATACATTCACTGAATATAAACAAATGCATAACAAAAACAATATCATTAAATGACAATTGAATACTTATCATTATTTGTTTCGTGGGTAGGCTCCTTCTTGAGCCTTCAAATTCATCATCTTCTATATTCATAATAGCTTCGTTTCTTATCCAAATGCTAAGATGGATAAGGGGTTCTTCAAGAGTTGAATTCTTCATATTCCTTGTCGCTTGAGGGATCTTCTTTGGATGGTGGGAGCTTGATCTTCAGTTGCTCCCATCTTCTTTTCTCTTATTATTAGTTGGGCTTCTTCTTCTTCCTAGAGTCTACTGAAAGTAATCACTTCCTTCTGGAACATTCCTCAAATCAATGAATCCCATGATCCTAGGAGACCATTCAAGGTGGCTATCACCACTTCTGCATTATTCACTTCTTCTTTTACTACTTCAAGTTGTTCTTTGATTTGAGAGACCCTTGTAAAGTATGATTGTATGGTCTCTGCATTCTGGATCTTCACATTCTTCAACTGGTTTCTTACGGTCATATTCGGAATTATGTTCTTCCATTCAAATAGCTTGGTTAAGGAATCAAGAATCTTCGATGTCTTTAGGAAATACACTTGTGGTACAAGTTGTTCCGCGATTGAATCAATAATGATCTTCTTGGCCTTGACCAAGTTCTTCTGGTGTAAGGCTTTTAGCCTCATCTCCCTCTAGAACTGGAACCTCTTTACTCTTGTAGGTCCCTACTTCATTTTCTTTAGAGAGATCAAATACTTCCATGCTTGGAAGTTGTCCACTTCACCAAGCTTATTATCAAGCTGATGTGATAGATCACTTTGAAGTGAGAACCTCAAATGAAAATAGCAAAGGATTAGATCTTACCGATTTGAGGTGTCCATCCTGGTTCCGGACCTGGCTGATCTAGGGTTTGTTAGAGAAACCCTAATTTTCCAAAAACTTGGAATCTTTCATATCTGATTAGATATAAAGATAGATCTCTTCAAATGGAGCTGTCCAATGTACTCCTTCACTGAAAACAATGTAGGGAAGCTCCCGGAATAGGAAGCCCTAGTTTTCCAAATTCTTCTTTAGAAATTCCTATTATTGTTTCTATGGTATCTCCAAAATTACTAATCCTCTATGTCTGTAATTTCTCACTATGGTACCCTAGCATGTTCCTGTCCCAAAACCATATGTTTTACCATAATTGGTTTCACCAATTGGGACTTATGGTCATTTTCCCAAGGTGACCTGTTACAGGACTTTTTAGAACAACGAAGTTGTATGGATGGCCACTTGTCACCGTTTCATCTTCTGGGTCTGAAATTTGGATCACAGAAATTACAGTAGGTGTCCTTTATGGAAAATCTTCAAGAATTCCAATTGGACCTCTGTATCCCAAGCTATATCAATTCTCCCCAGGTTTCCTGTTTAGGGATGAATTCTGGAAGAGGTTGGAACCCTAACTTGGAGGGATTATATCTACCACAATATAGAGAATATGAGGTGGATTTTTGGACATAGTGTAAATCAGGATTTTATCTTCAGCCTCTACAATTTACAGCTCTTGATCCTTCTCTAATATCAGGATATAGCGAATGTACCAAAACTTGGCAGTTTTAGTATTTAGGGTTTTTCTAGCTCGGGGTCAAACTAGGGTTTGAATTTCCCGGAGTTTCAACCAACCAAAAATATTGATATAGGTCTATAAAATTTGATTTTGATGAGGAGAGAAATCCTATGATGGGCTCACTCACAAATTCCTCTTTTGTAGAAATCCCTAATTTTCTGTACCAAAACTGAAAATGCTCGGAATCGAATTTCACTTCAACAGAAAGATGCGCCCTTCAATGGAGAGTCATCCTAGCATACTTTTGCTGATGGATTGTGGAGAGAGACCCAAAAAGTAAGAATCCCTAGCTTCTACAGCTGCACAATGTCTTCATCTCAGGTTAGCTCTGATACCATGTTAGAATTTTATCATTCAAGCTAGCATTATGATTTTAGGGTCTTTAACTAAGAGAATAACATGCACAGCAATAAAACACAAGAGACAAGAGACACAAAGAATTTTCCTCAAGGAAACCATAAAGGAGAAAACCTTGCAACTTCCTCAGAGATAGAATTAGCACCAAAAGTAAAACCCAAAAACATAAAGATGATCTCCCGACAGCAGTAGTCTCTCTCTTGTCCCAACAACTTCTCCTCTCACTCATGCGCCCCAATGAGTGAGTGTGTGTGTGATAAATAGAGAGAATCACTCTCTATTTATATTCTTCCATTCACTTGGAACCCACTCCAACATGTCTTCCTCACTTAACAATTACTTACTAGAGCCAACATCTCTGGGAGTGTCTAATAACCCTAATGCCCACAACTTGTGGGGACTTTGCCTCCTCCGACCAATAAGGAGGTTTATCCTTAACACAATGGTGGGGACTATTTCCTTGACTTACAATGAATCACCTAGGGTCAACTTCACTAGGATAGTCTAATAACCCTAGGGCCCCACAACTGTGGGGACTTTAACCCTTGACCAATATGAGGGTTGCCGACAATGACTTGACATGACTTTCACATTATAGAATCTTCCTGGAAGAAACATTGGGGTATGACATGACTCAAGTACATTACAATACATCCTAGAATGAACATTGGGTTACAATAGATAATAAATACAAGTGAATACATTCCAAAGTTACAAGAGGTTATTCTGTAGGTGCCCTGTCCAGGTAGGGGTCGAACAGTGCAGTCGCTATATAGATTGAAGCTGAGGGCCACTATAATTGGTTACAAACCTCCACTTATTGTGTATGGGAGTTTCAAGCCTATCCTAGGTGAGACATACCTACTTCATTCGGGAGCTGACATATCCTACCCTTGTTTGCTTGTGATTTGGCTTTACATTGTATAGATGTATGCTCTGTGCACGCTAGTTTGCCTAGGGTTTGCATAATTAGATTGAGTCTTTTTCTTTGATTCATTGTGGATTTAGGTGCGGCACTTCATCATTCTCATCGTTTAGTAGGACTTCCGCCTTCCACATCTCCTCCTCCTTTGAGAGAGAGAAACAAATAGTCTGGGTGGACTACTTCTCACATTGATTCAGACATGATGGGAGATCACGAGGATGAGATTCCTAAGATGTCTTCTCCACCTCACGAGGTTGGGGATGTAGATTCTACTACTGTATATGATCCTTCACTAGAAATACCTTCACATTCTGGTTATGATCCCTCATTCACAGGTCGTCGGTATTGGTTACCAGGTGACAAGACTCATCATGAACCCACAAGCACTAGTTATATTCATTATGGCATGCCTGATATCCCTGCACAAGATCTGGCACATCATGCCGAGTCGGAAATTGAACCTAGCACTACACCTAGGGGCACTCCTATTCCTTTCCATGCAGAGTGATTTGGGAGCACTAGTCACATTGCACCTTCCATCCCGATAGTGGAAGCTACCTCACATGTTCGTCCTAGACCTAGTGTTAGTAGTCATATGCAGATACCAAAACCGAGACGAGTGACCATAGGGAACACCACAGACGAGTGACCATAGGGAACACCACTTACATCCCTTCACATGTCCCTTCGTCCTCAAACCCTACTCCTTCAAATTCATTATTGACAACCCTTCCTCCCCCTCGTTCATGTGATCCTTCGGGCCGGAATATCGCTACTAGCCATGTTCGTACTGTGACTACTCACACAACAATATCTCAGAGTCAAGTACCTCCTGTTGTCTTAGGAGGTCATATTCCTATTTCTGGATCATCTCACGGTCCATCGCAAGGAGTTCCCCATATCCATAACTATGGAGCTTCTGATGGGACATCCCATGGGACACCTTATGGAGCTTCTCATGGATAGTCTTATGGACTGCAGTATGGACAGAACTATCAACCCTATGGGTACGTGTATCATCAACCTACTTACTCTTCTAATTATGGCTTTGTAGCACCACATAGTCAAGGTACACCACATCATAATGCTTCCATGCAGCCCTACACAAATCAAATGGGAGGAGGATATTATGGCCAAGGCCATGGTATTTATAGTAATCAGCCTTATATGAACCAGAACTATCAGGGAGCGTGGCATAGGCCAGATCAACCTAGGCTCCCTTTCCTTGCAATGTTGAACTTACCTGACTTATCAAGACTTATGAATGGTCCGGTATCTCATGACCTAGCCTGGTCGGCTATCCCTAACAAGCTTCCCTCAGAAATTCCCAGGTTCAATGGAAAAGCAGGAGAAGATCCTAGTGAACATGTCACTACTTTTCACCTTTGGTGCTCTTCCAATTCCTTACATGACAACTCAATCCATTTAAGGCTATTTCAACGCACCCTCACCGGACCTGCAGTGAAATGGTATATAGAGTTACCAAGGGGGGCATTCGTTTTATTCGATGACCTTTCCATGACTTTCCTTAATCACTTTCAGCTACTCATGTGTTACGACATTGGTAATGAATTCTTATCGACATTTCGATAAGACAAAGCCACACATATATCAGATCACATTCAAGAGTGGTGTAGATGGAAGAGGTTGATTAAAGCCTTCATACGACCAAAATTTCTCCTTGAGTGGTTCCTCAATTCGTTTTTACCTTACATCGCGAAGGATGTTTCTACATCCGGAGTCCAAAATGAGGAACAAGCAATATTTAGGGCACAATAGTTGGATTTGATCTATGATCAATCCAAACTTTTGTATGAGATCATACCTAACGCTCCATGTTCTAGTTTCGATCCCAAGATCAAGCCTAAACCACATGTCGATGGAATTATGGGTTGTACAAGTACAAACCTACGAATTCAGTTGTGAAACAAGTGAGCCAATTTTCTATTTATCAATCCACTTCGAGACAAGCCACAGCTTTGTCTCAACCCACCCAAATGGCAAGTGTACTTTCTGTACAATCATCGAACTAGAAGGGCAACCAGTAGCTCGAAAGGAATAAGAAAAAGGGTAAAAATAATCGTAAGGGTGGGAACAAGAACCAAAATGCTAATTTTAATGACAAGAATGCCCGCAATGTTGGGGGGAAACGCAGTCTAAATGTAAGGTCAATTTTCCTTGCAAAATTTTTAAGGAGGACCACCTCACTCACTTGTGCCCTCATATGGAAGATGCCTCGAGATTCATAGCATAGGGACCAACTGTGCTAACTAATCCTTTACCCCATAATCAAAATATGAACTCGAGGACTAATGATCCTCATTATGCATCGGGAAGAGATCAAAATCCACCAAAAGCCAACATTGGTCATGGTTGCATCAACATGGTACATGCTACTAAGGTTGTGACTCATGCGAAAGATTATGGTTCATCACAACCGGACCTTAGAAAAGAACCCGCTCCACCTAAGAGCCCTTTGCGTATCAAAAACCCTATAGATAAACCTGAAATTGCACCTAGCATTCCTAAGGGATTCCTAAAGCATTCGGGGCACAATCCTAATGTTTGAGCTGCCCAGAACTATTCTGTTGTCTTGGATTTGGGCCAAACTCCTTATGCAATGTCCGCACTTGAAGTACTTTAGAGTTGTCCACCGCAAAGGAAATCCTTGCTTTCTGCTCTTGGGATTAATGATGATAACTCTTCTTCGGTCATCAAATTTGAAACCATGGGACTACATCCTCACTTGAATTACTATGTGTCTCTTTTGATTCATGTAGAGTGTCTTAATGTGACTGTCAAACGCACTGTGATTGATGAAGGCACTACTGCTTCCGTGATGTCTTTGTCGTGTTGGAAGGGTTTGGGTTCTCCTGAGTTGTCCCAATCTGCTACCATGTTGACTGCCTTTGATGGTAGATCATTTCAGCCACACGGGATTCTTCCTTCTCTTAATGTCAAATTGGGAGGGAATACCATCACGATCGAGGTCGAGGTGGTTGATGTGCCCCTTGACTACAATATTTTACTGGGCCAGAATTGGATGTATAGTATGTAAGTCATAGCCTCTTCTCTCTTTCGAGTAGTATACTTTCCATTTAATGGGAATATTGTTACAATTGATCAGACATTATTCCGTAATCCAAGTGTTAGTGCATCATCGGGAGATTATATCCCGATTATCGATCATTCTCAGCCGGCAACTAGGAGTGTGGGTGTGGGTATGTATCCATCTCTTATGGGGACCTTTAGTTGTCATGCGCCCATTCTTATGACCGAATCCAGTTTCGGTGGGGATTCATCTTCATTGAATTCGGTGTCTTTTCACACTACCCATATGGAATATCCTTGGATTCTTCCTTCATCGAGTCCTTCAAATGGACCTGTCGAAATAGATGCACCGTTTCCTGCAGCAATGATAGTATACCAAGAGAATTTTGATTGTGTTGTAGATCCTAGTCCTTCCTCTTCGTAGACGAAGGAGGAGGACCCGTATGTGCTACCTGCATGGGAAGTTGAGTCCTCTCATGCACATGATTTCCTTGATGATTTTTTTCCATCAGATGAAGCCATTATTGAGGCCATGTCTAGGGTTGAGCCACCTTGGGAAGAGTTACATCATAGATCATATTTTCTTCCCGAGCTTAATCGTATGGAGCATGATGAATTTAGGGAGATTCTTAGCGATAATATTGGTAGTCCCATGGTTCCATTGAGCTCTCTTGGTTAGATAGCTAATGGGAAGATGGAAAATTTATCACCTAATATTCCTATCAATATTTCTCGCGATCTTGGCAAAGTTGAGAACGTCTACATTGGGGCGGATTGTTACCTTTATGAAATCAAGGAGTATACCGAGCTATTTAAAGAGTTTTGTGACATCTTTGCTTGGTCGTATGAGGAAATGATAGGTATTGACCCTCGTATTGTCAAACATCAGATTATGTCCTATTCGAATGTGAAGCCCGTTCGACAACGTTTGCGTGCAGTGAATCCTAGAAAAGCGCTCGCTATTAAGGTTGAGATAGAGAAGCTATTAAAAGTTAGTTTTATCTATCTCGTTCCCTTGACAGAGTAGGTTTCAAATCCAGTTTTGGTTGACAAGAAGCAGGGAGCGATCCGTATATGCACTGATTTTCGTGATTTAAATCATGCTTGTCCTAAGGATAATTTTCCCACACCATTTATTGATCAGATTTTGGATGAGTGTGCGGGAAGCGAGGTATTGTCCTTCATGGATGGTTTTTCCGGATATAATCAGATTTAGATCAAACCCAAGGATCAACATAAAACTGCATTTATTTGTCCTTGGGGTATGTTTGCATATTGGAAGATGCCTTTCGGTCTTAAAAACGCCGGAGCCACATTTCAATGGGCTATGACCTTAATTTTTCATGATCTCAAAATGATTATTGAAGTGTATTTGGATGATCTTCCTGCTCATTCTCGTCTGAGAGCACGTCATCCATACCATTTGAGATTAGTATTCGAAAGATACCGCCATTACTAGGTTAGGTTAAATCCTCATAAGTGCATCTTTTGCGTGACTGTTGGTCGCTTTCTAGGGTTCATTGTATCCAAGGAGGGTAGAAGAGTTGATCCCTTAAAAGTTGAGGCAATACTTCAATTGTCTCCCCCGCGTAATATTAGACTTCTTCAGTGTTTGCAAGGCATGGAAAATTTCTTGCGGAGATTCATGGTTAATTTTGCCAATTTGACTAAAGGATTTATGCGTCTTCCAAAGAAGGACACTACTTTTTGCTGGGATGAGAGAGCCTAGGATTCCTTTGATGCTCTTAAGCGAGCCTTAGCTTCGGCCCCCGTGCTTAGTCCACCTGAATATACCAGTGATTTTTTTATTTATGTGGCTGCGTCCATGGAGACGGTTGGCATGGTTTTGGTTCAGGAGAATGAGGACCTCCATGAGCTTGTCATATATTATTTGAGCTAGAACCTTATTGATGTGGAAATCTGTTATTCTCATGTGGAGAAGCTTGCCTTGGCCACCATTCATGCGGTTCAGAAATTGAGACATTACATTCTCCTTTTCCAGACCTTGGTGGTGGCTCATGTCAATCTATTTTAGTTCATCCTCATTAGAAGGATGATCGAGGGAAAATATAATAAGTGGATTGTTATTTTGCTAGAATTCAATCTCGAATTTGTTTCGGTGAAATCGAAGAAATCGTTGATCTTTGCAGAGCTCATTTCTGATTTTCCAAGTGTGGAGGAGAGGAGGTTTATGAGGATATGTTTTTCGATGAACATATTTTCCTTATCTCAAATTTGGCCCCATGGTATGGGGATATCATTATATATTTGCAAACTTTGAAGGTCCCTACTCACCTTTCATGGGATGAGTGACGATCATTACGTCATGTATATAATAACTACCTTATAGTGGAAAACACTTTGTATCGCCATGGGGTAGATTCCATTTTGCATCGTTGTTTAACCCATGATGAGGCTGAGGTTGTGCTGAATGATTGCCACAGGGGGGCATGTGGTGGTCATTTATCTGGGATTTCTATAGCCCAAAAAATCTTGAGAGCGGGATTTTTTTGGCCGTCGATCTTCAAATATTGTGTCAATGCGGTCAAGAAGTGTCACCCTTTCCAAGTGTTTGCAAGCAATATGCGCTCGCATCCTACCTCATTACATCTGATTATCACCACCAATCCCTTCACCAAGTGGGGGCTTGAATTCATGGATTGCAACCCAGCTTCGGCTGGGGGGCATCATCACATTATAGTGGTTGTCGATTATTTCACAAAATGGGCTGAGGCTATGCCCATGATTAAATCCAGTGGGGAGATAGCCGTGCATTTTGTTTTCAACCAAATTATTACTCGGTTTGAAATTTTGAAAGATCTTATCACTGACCATGGTAGGCACTGTCAGAATAGAATGATGGAAGAGTTGGCTTTGAAGTTAGGGTATAAGTAGGAGCAATCCTCTTCTTGTTACCCTCAGGCAAATGGACAGGTTGAAGTAGTGAATAAATCACTTAAGTCCATTCTCCAATGAACCATCACGCAAAGCAAGATGAATTGGCATATCATGTTATATCCTACTTTGTGAGCCTATAGAACCGTGGTTAAGACTGCCACCGGTTTCTCTCCATATCAGCTATTACATGGGGTGGAGTCTGTCTTGCTGGTTGAATGTGAAATCCCTTCATTGAAGCTAGCTATAGAGCTTTTACCAGACACTTCCACATTGGAGGAACATTTGTTCCACTTAGAGCAGCTTGATGAGCAACGCCAGGATGCCTTAGTGGCTCTAGAAGTAAATAAGTGTCACGTTAAGGTCCAATATGATAAGTATGTCCAATCTTCTTAGTGAGAAGATTGGTAGTCCCATGGTTCCATTGAGTTCTCTTGGTCAGATGGCTAATGGGAACATGGCGAATATATCACCTACTATTCCTATCAATATTTCTCATGATCTTGGCAAAGTTGACAATCTCTACATTGGGGCGGATTGTTACCTTGATGAAATCAAGGAGTACACCGAGATATTTAAAGAGTTTTGTGACATATTTGCTTGGTCATACGAGGAAATGATAGGTATTGACCCTCGTATTTTTGAACATCAGATTAAGCCCTATCCGAATGCGAATCCCGTTCGACAACGTTTATGTGCGGTGAATCCTAGAAAAGCAGTCGCTATTAAGGCTGAGATAGAGAGGCTATTAAAAGTCAGTTTTATCTATCCCATTCCCTTGACAGAGTGGGTTTCAAATCTAGTTCTAGTTGATAAGAAGCAGGGAGCGATCCGTATATGCACTGATTTCCGTGATTTAAATCGTGCTTGTCCTAAGGATAATTTTCCCACACCATTTATTGATCAGATTTTGAATGAGTGTGCAGGAAGTGAGGTATTCTCCTTCATGGATGGTTTTTCTGGATATAATCAGATTTAGATCAAACCCAAGGATCAACATAAAACTGCATTTATTTGTCCTTGGGGTACGTTTGCATATCGAAAGATGCCTTTCGGTCTTAAAAAAACCGGAGCCACATTTCAGTAGGCTATGACCTTAATCTTTCATGATCTCAAAATGATTATTGAAGTGTATTTGGATGATCTTGCTGCTCATTCTCATTTGAGAGTGCGTCATCCATACCATTTGAGATTAGTATTCAAAAGATGTCGCCATTACCAGGTTAGGTTAAATCCTCAAAAGTGCATCTTTTGCGTGACTGTTGGTCGCTTTCTAGGGTTCATTGTATCCAAGGAGGGTATAAGAGTCGATCCCTTAAGGTTGAGGAAATACTTCAATTGCCTCCCCCATTTAATATTAGACATCTTCAGTGTTTGCAAGGCATGGAAAATTTCTTGTGGAGATTCGTGGTTAATTTTGCCAATTTGACTAAAGGATTTATGCATTTTTTAAAGAAGGAAACTACTTTTTGTTGGGATGAGAGAGCCTAGAAGTCCTTTGATGCTCTTAAGCGAGCCTTAGCTTCGGCCCCCGTGCTTAGTCCACCTGAATATACCCGTGATTTTTTTATTTATGTGGCTGCGTCCATGGAGATGGTTGGTATGGTTTTGGTTCAGAAGGATGAGGACCTCCATGAGCATGTCATATATTATTTGAGCTAGAACCTTATTGATGTGGAGATCCATTATTCTCATGTGGAGAAGCTTTCCTTGGCCAGCATTCATGCGGTTCAGAAATTGATACATTACATTGTCCTTTGCCAGACCTTGTGGTGGCTCATGTCAATCCGTTTTAGTTGATCCTCACTAGAAGGATGATCGGGCGAAAATATAATAAGTGGATTGTTATTTTGCTAGAATTCGATCTCGAATTTGTTTCAGCGAAATCGAAGAAATCGTTGATCTTTGCAGAGCTCATTTCTGATTTTCCAAGTGTGGAGGAGGAGGAGGTTTATGAGGATACGTTTTTCAATGAGCATATTTTCCTTATCTCAAATTTGGCCCCATGGTATGGGGATATCATTATATATTTGCAAACTTTGAAGGTCCCTACTCACCTTTCATGGGATGAGCGACGACGATTACGTCATGTATATAATAACTACCTTATAGTGGAAAACACTTTGTATCGCAGTGGGGTAGATTCCATTTTGTGTCGTTGTTTAAACCATGATGAGGTTGAGGTTGTGCTGAATGATTGCCACAGAGGGGCATGTGGTGGTCATTTATCTAGGATTTCTATAGCCCAAAAAATCTTGAGAGCGAGATATTTTTGGCCGTCGATCTTCAAATATTGTGTCAATGCGGTCAAGAAGTGTCACCCTTTCCAGGTGTTTGCAAGCAATATGTGCTCACATCCTGCCTCGTTACATCTTATTATCACCACCAGTCCCTTCACCAAGTGGGGGCTTGAATTCATGGATTGCAACCCAGCTTCGGCTGGGGGGCATCATCACATTATAGTGGTTGCCGATTATTTCATGAAATGGGCTGAGGCTATTCCCACGATTAAATCCAGTGGGGAGATAGCCGTGCATTTAGTTTTCAACCAAATTATTACTCGGTTTGAAATTCTGAAAGATCTTGTCACTGACCATGGTAGGAACTGTCAGAATAGAATGATGGAAGAGTTGGCTTTGAAGTTAGGGTATAAGTAGGAGCACTCCTCTTCTTGTTACCCTCAGGTGAATGGACAGGTTGAAGCAGTGAATAAATCACTTAAGTCCATTCTCCAACAAACCATCATGCAAAGCAAGACGAATTGGCATATCATGTTATATCCTACTTTGTGAGCCTATAGAACCGCGGTTAAGACTGCCACCAGTTTCTCTCCATATCAGCTAGTACATGGGGTGGAGTCTATCTTGCTGGTTGAATGTGAAATCCCTTCATTGAAGCTAGCTATAGAGATTTTACCAGACACTTCCGCATTGGAGGAACATTTGGTCCACTTAGAGCAGCTTGATGAACAACGTCGGGATGCCTTAGTGGGTCTAGAAGTAAATAAGTGTCGTGTTAAGGTCCAATATGATAAGTATGTCCATCCGAGGAGGTTTAGTGAAAGTGATTTAGTCCTTTTATGGGATCAAGCTAAAGAACCCTTAGGTGCAGGGAAGTTTAATCCCATGTGGATGTCGATTGATTAGCTTTCATTTCTTATGGCAGATGTCGATGGATTCTTCCACTTACATAGGATTCACTGATGGTGCTAGCCGCCTGTTGGAGGAGCAAGTCGGTAATCCGACTAGAACGATAGCCGACTTAGTCAATTAGCTAACTAAGTCGATCAACTGACTAATTAGAGATTAGATTGGCCACATAAAGGTCATGTCAGTTGACTTAACTGATAGGTAGTTATTTGTAACTGTTTGTAATTCATATATATTAGGCTGTTGAGCCAGCTGAGAACTCAGTTCAGTTCTCTGTATTGTATGGACCCTTTAATTATAATATAATCTATTATTCTGCCTACTTGTTCTTGTCTCTGTTTCTGCTATGTATGCTTTTAATGTGTATTATTGGTAACCCAATGTGATCTGTGAGATTACAACATTGGTTCCATCGCCGGTAGTACATGTCTGAGATGTATACAAGAAGATGATATAAGAATAGGAGATTAAGGACTGGTGGGAGCGTAAAATAGAAAACTACTTGCAAAATTACACACAAAGAAACAAATTAACGACTGCTCAAGCAAAGGAAAGGTTCTTTACTGAAACCCATGAGAAGTTTGTAGAATCACTGCCCTAGCTTTTGAAGAAACTCCTGGATGAAAAAGCCGGAAGCGACTAAAGATCAACAGCTGCTAGAAAAACTGATTTAGGGGGGAAGGACAAACCTGTCGGAGTGGTTTGAAAAGATCATCGATGAATTCTATGAGGAACAATCTATAGAAGAAAAAACTTAGATGGAAACTATCCATAAGAAATTATACACACACCTAACCGAGAAATTCTTGTGTTCCTTACTAACCTTGTTGTTCAAGTTCCTGATAGAGAAAGGAGTGGGTCATATCGTTGAACCTCATCCATTCCTATGCAAACTGCCACAAAATACTAACTAGGTAGAGAATCAAAAGAAGCGGGAGAAATTCATTGTCGAAAGGGAGTGGAAATACTTCCTAAGCAAGTAAACAGAACTATACGAGCTTTCTAAATCATCGGGTAGGCAATGAGGGGGTAGCTGGCCGTATGTCGGGGTAAAGCGAAGAGGATTCTAGTTGACTAATAAGATACCATTCACCAGCAATGAGAAGTCGTCCTAAAGAGGAAATCAAAAGGACAGTGTCACACAAAGGTATGATAGACTTACAAAAAATAGAGAGGGAGAAGAGGCTGTAAAGAAGGGAAGAAAGAAGAGAAAGAGCTATAGCACTGCAAAGAGGAATGAGTACTAGGGTGACATACCAAGAGAGAAATCCACCAGAGTTGGGTCATGACCAACAAGAAGAAGGCATGGAAGAAGAAGCGTCCCCTATGGAAGAAGATTTGTGGATAGAGCAGTGAGAAGCTCTCCAATTAGAAGTTCCCCATGAGGTAAGAACTCTATCTCCGACGAATCCGAGTACCAGGATACAAACCATTGTCGAAAAGGACCTTAGACTAAGAGCTGGTGACTTTGGTATATGGAGCTGACTAGACGAGGAGAGAAATGATGATAATCATCTACTTATCCGTCGACCAGAAGAAGGAAATTGGGTCACACTTCAAGCGTTACCCTCCAACTGAAGTATCCACTTACTTTACCCGACACACAAAGGAGCACCCCCCCTACCAAATACAGCTTTGAAAGATACAGAAAATTCGGAGTTGCAGACAAATAATTGCAGTTGGACATTGATAGGAGAATTTGACCCTAACCGACTGCTTGTCAGAGAAGAAACGACAACTAAGAAAACAGACAGAAACAAGAGTTCTGTCGACAATAGGTCTGCACAAATAAATAAACAAAACATCCCACCACCCCAACCACCACCACCGCCACCTCCTGAAGAAGACAGTGACTCTGACATGGGTCATGGGTCAGCACACATCCCTCTATATGAGGGCGACGAGGATCCCAGACAACAATTGGTTCATCTGCGAATCAACATAGGAGGCAAACCAAGTCATAGATGAAGACAGACAGATGGCATAGTTCACTGGTGCCTTAAGGAAAAGGGCATTAACATGGTATATGACCTTTTCTGAAAGAACCCTCGGAGCAACTAAAGTAGAAGTCAAAGCACAATTTTTATCATTCTTTAAAACTCCAAATGCAAAACATTTGGCAGCTAAGAAATTGAAGACACCATCACAAAATTCAGGAGAAACTGTCTGCGACTACGACAAACACTGAAAATACCTTCTCAGGCAATTGGATTATGTCATTGAGGAGAAATTATTAATCCAGTGGTTTATTGCAGGTCTGTCACAGAAAATTCATTGGCACATAAGTCTAGAGACATTCAAAACTTATGAAGATGTGCTTACTAAAGCTCTACAAGTAGAAATGGATGAAGATATTCCAGTATACCCAATGGATCATAGACTAGAGGAACAACTTCAGATCGTGCAGAAATCATGAAAAGAGATAAACCTTAAGAGTAAAGATATCTGGTGCACGAAATGTTCAACAGTTGAACATTCAAAAGATAGTTGTTGACAGGATATCAACCGACAGGATGTTCAATTTGTGCAAACAAAGTGTTTTTTCCACATTTTCCAAGACCATGGTGATCACACGACAAAATATTGCCCATTTAACATGAAAAATGGCAAAGCATCTTGGTGCACTATCTGCGAAACAAAGAATCACGCCATGGCCGACTGCCATCTAAACCTGAAAAAGTGACAGAACGATCACGTAGTCTACTAGACTAATGCATTCATACAAAACAATGAACAATGAAACAATGCACAAAATCACTAAAATAATCAAATATACGAAGGTCATTGATACAAACGCCAACCGACGTGGAGGATATGGAAGTCGAGGTCAATTCTCCAGGAATTGAGACAACCGACCACGTCGGCCCATCCAATGATTCACATGTTACAAGGAAGGACACTGATATGCAAACTGTCCATACAAGGACAGGAATGACCTAAAATTATGTACTAGTTGTGGAGTAGGGGATCACTCATTAGAGGATTTCCCTACTATGCTTGAACAAATAAATAAGAAGAAAAATGTTAATGTCTTGTTGTGTGTGCAAAAACATGATATAATTAATACAAATAATTTGCATATAGTAACCTGACAAGGGACAAAAACTGGGAATGATAACCCACAAATAAGAAAAATAAAAGAAAAGAATGTGTATCCTAACCCAGTTAAAGGAAAACAAATATATAAAGATGCAACAAATGTATTTCAAGAATTTGCCCGACAAGAAGAAGCTGATGACAACTGACATAACACAATAAAAGAGTTAATACACTTAGTACAAAAAGATAAAACAGTATCTCAATTCATCAATTTACTCTATAAAATAAAACACAACAACACCAAAAAACAAACAAAGAGTATTTGCAATCTAAACCAAAAAGATAAAAGTGATGCCAAACCACTTGTCGACCTGGAAATTTAAGGATACCATGTCCGACAAGTTGTGCTCAATTTCATATCACAAGTAAATATTATGACTCGAGACACATGGGAATAATTAGGCAGACCCCAATTATACGAGTCAAGAATATACCTGAAACTAGCTGACCAAGGCCTAATTGAACCTATTGGAGTCTGGAAAAATGTTGACACAATGATAAAAGGAATACCGACCAAAGTCAACTTTGAAATTATTGACCCTAAGGAAGGATCCAGCTCCTTCCCAGTGTTAGTAGGTTGACCTTGGGGGAGAAAAATGAAAGCCTCGATATCCTTAGACAAAGAAAGAATAAAATTAAAAGGGCATGGACAAAAAGTCATTGTACCTATTCATCTATCCCAAGGATAACCTTGGATAGAACCAATTGATGAAGAAGTTGACATCTGACAACTATATCAGATACAGAATAATGAATATTACATAGTATCTAATATATATGGTGAACTTTACTTAGGCAACCAAGAATCAATAGGATACAATTCATACACAGAACTATATGATTGGGAGGTTGAAAACTATGAAGCAAAAACAAGAGGATTCTAGACCATTCAAAAAGTACAGAAGAAACCAGTTAGACAATGCTTTGTGGTGTCCATCATCCCAAAAATATTTGAGAAGAAAACTAGGGAATACCCTACCTTGAAACCAACAAACATAAATATCACAAAAATCCCAATATATAAAGAAAGAGAATCACCAGTTATGCACGTAGAGCAAGTATCTAGGAACACTGGTGAACATGGCCAACTACAAAGATTAGTGGAAATTTTTACAGGACAAGCTGCTCAATGGTGGGATACCCATCAGTCAAGACTGTAGACATGGACAACAACTTCGACTTATTTTGTAGAAATATTTGTAGGGAAGAATTTAACCAACCAGGCTCAAATACCTATATTTACCCAAGGACAAGATCCAGAAAACCACATAAAAACATGTGAAAAAGAATGGAGAAGAATTGGATATAAAGATGAACGTACATGGCCACACCTATTTGCATCAACACTCTCTGACTTACCAAACAAATGGTACAAAATGGAATAAGCTCGAGGTGAAACATTCCTATGGCATGAACTCAAAGAGAATTTTATCAAAGATTTCAACTTTGTACCCCAAATCAAATAATTTGTACAACCGACGGAAAATAAACCCTAAAATATGACCGACCGACAACAAAATGCAATAATATACAAACCAGGAAAATTCCACAGTTAACAAGACTGCAAATGGAAAATGAAAAGTCAGAAGGGAAAAGCTTTAGATGGAAATCAAACCATGCTGAAACAACAAAACCAATTCGCACAGTATTCAAAGTCGAGACAACCGACAAGGAAGACATCGATCGAATGACTGCAGTAGATTTTCCTGCTACAATTTCACAGTTTAAAGAAGGGAGTCGACTAATCAATGAGACAAAAGCCCTTGAATGGTTAGATGCTAAAGTGAAAATCAAAGAAGTCGACATATCAATGATGATCGACCAAAAAAAGCAGAAATTGGAGACTACTGGACTAAAGCACAGACAACAGAGATAGTAAACCTACTGAAATAAATTCAGGATGTATTTGCTAGAGACTATAAGGATCTCAAAGGTCTAGCACATGAAATGGGTGAAATGAAGATCGACATTAAACCTGATGCT
The DNA here is from genome assembly GCA_001517045.1 of Pseudotsuga menziesii. Lineage (NCBI taxonomy): Eukaryota > Viridiplantae > Streptophyta > Pinopsida > Pinales > Pinaceae > Pseudotsuga > Pseudotsuga menziesii. The sequence goes on from LPNX011098402.1 coordinate 257,288, forward strand.
CGACTTGTAAAGAAAAGACCATATAAACTAGCTCATAACTACAAAGAGATAGTCAAGAAAGAGATTGATAACATGCTTGTAGCAGGAATTATCTACCCTATTGACCAATCAAAATGGGCAAGTCCAATGTTGGTTCAACCAAAGAAACATGATCCAACCAAGCTAAGGATCTATGTCGACTTTAGAGAACTCAATAAAGTTATATTAACAGACCCATTTCCAACTCCTTATGTAGATGAAATCTTAAATGAGGTCGTAGGACATGAATGCTACTCATTTACAGATGGATTCTCAGGGTATAATCAAGTACCAATAGCCAAAGAAGATCAGAAAAAGACAACATTCGTATGTGAATTTGGCTCATTTGCTTACAAGGTCATGCCTTTTGGACTTAAAAAAGCACCTGCAGTCTTTTCAAGAATTGTGGTTAAAACATTTCAGGAGTACATTTACAAAACAATGGTAGTATATTTCGACGATTGGACAATATACTCTACACTAAAAAACCATTGTAAATGGCTAAGGCTTATGTTGGAATGATGTCGACAAATCCAGTTATCTTTGAACATCAAGAAGTGTATATTTCTCACCCCCATAGGGATATTGTTACGACACATTATCTGTAAAGAAGGTATTAAAGTTGACTTCGCAAAAATAAAAATCATCCTCGACTTAAAACCATCGATGAATCCAAAACAAGTCAGGGTATTACTTGGTCATACAGGATATTATAGAAAATTCATAAGACACTATTCAAATATGACATACCCACTGGAAGAAATACTAAGAGAAGATCACGAGTTCGAATGGACAGAGGAGTGTAACATATCATTTGAAAAACTAAAAAGAAAGCTAGTCGAAGCACCCATCCTAAGGTTTCCAAACTGGTCGACCAAATTCCATGTACACATCAACGCATCAGGCCTAGCAATAGGAGCAATCCTAACTCAGCCAGGAAATGATGGAATGGGCTACCCTATAGTTTACAGTAGCAGAAAAATAAATAAAGATGAAAGAAGCTATTCGACAACAGAAAGAGAATCATTAGGAATGGTGTTCGCACTACAAAAATATCTACACTACCTACTAGCTAATCCATTTATCTTTCACACCGACCACCAAGCACTAAAATACCTCGTAAATAAGCCTCTACACCATGGAAGAATTTTTTGATAGCTACTTCTATTCCAAGAATTTGAATTCGAAGTCGTCGTCAAACCAGGTAAGTTAAGTATCGATCCTGACCATTTATCCAGAATTGACATAGGAGAGGAACAGACAGGAGTCAAAGATGACTTACCAGATGCACATCCGTTTTGAATAGAATCAGTCCCAGTAGAATTGGAGGAAATAGCATAGTTCTTAGAAAACGGGCAAGCACCAGAAGGCATGAATACGAAGAAGAAACAGATCTTAGCCATGAAAGATGCACCTTATAGCCTCATAAATGGATTCCTATATAAAATGGGTTTAGAAAACATCCTTAGAAGGTGCGTACTAGAACATGAAAGAAATAATATTATGCATGAAGCACATTACGGACCTGTTGGAGGAAATTTCCAAGTAGACACAACTGCAAAGAAAATCCAACAATCAAGGTTGTGGTGGCCGACACTTTACAAAGACTACAAAAATTTTGTAAGCCAATGTGACAGATGTCAACGACTGGGTCGACCCCTGCCTAGTACAGAAATGCCCTTGATATTAGTAAACCCAAGTTTGACATTTGAAATTTGGGCTATCGACTTCATACAACCATTTCTCGTACCAGCAAAAAGAACAGGTGCAAGGTACATAATAACTGCAGTTGAGTACATAACCAAATGGCAGAGGCAGAACCAGTCGACACATGTTTCAGCAAAATAACTTCTAAATTTATCTATGAGAATATCATTACCAGATTTGGATTTCCACTAACCCTAATCAGTTAGCAGGGAACACACTTTATTAATAAAACTATTAAAACACTAACAAATCAGTTCCAAATCGACCACAGTCGAAGTATAGCTTACCACCCTCAGTCAAATGGATCAATTGAAGCATTTAATAAAACATTAACAAAAGGAATAACAAAAATATGCAACATCGACTAAGACAACTGGGATGAAAAGATACCTGCAGTACTATGGGCATACAGAACAAAATACAAGTGTTCAACCGACCAAACACCATTTCGAGTAGTTTATGGAAAAGAAGCAGTAGTTCCACTACACTTTTGAAAACAGACACCTATTATCGTAGAGATTTTACATGTCGATGTCGAACAAGGAAGAAAGGCCCCCACTGCTGCAAATAAGTAAAACTAGAAGAACACCGACTAATCGCAATACAACATCAGGAAATCTAGAAACAACAACAAAAGGCATGGCATGATCGAAACATCAAAAACAAAAACTTGTTGGTAGGAGACCTTGCCTAGGCTATACAATAGTTCGGTAAAAGGAAAACCCAAAAAGCTACATACAAAATGGATGGGACCCTATGTAGTTGAAGAGATACATGCCAATGGATCAGTCCAACTAAGGATGTTACAAGGCATATTATTTCAGAAACTTGTTAACGGTGCCCGACTAAAATGGTACAGAAACTAAAACAAGTCTAAAAACAAAAAAAAAGACCATAATGGTTAAACAAAAGCTATAAAAATCTGAAAATCCAAAAAGCAAAATAGGATCGAAATACATAAAGAAGTATGACAGGAAATCACCACTACGACAATCGACATCATGCCCATCGACATAAAACCATCGACCAACGACCTCAACAGTCCCATCATGTATTCATGACTATGAGCGCCAAAACCAAATCACCATTAACGCAAACTCAAGTGTTCATGCTGGATCATCATGTCCATCATTAATACACCCATAGACAAAAATGTCAAACGCATCAACTATAAATACTGAACCGCCAAAGGATCATTTACCACATTTCAAATAGAGAGAGAAACTGAGCAACCAAACGACTGAAAGCCAAGAATACCGAAGTAAAATTGACCAGCAAACTGACAAGATGGCACCAAAACAAACCAGAGTTGTATCCAAGGCCAAAGAACTATAGATTGCAGAGACACCATTAGTAAGGAGATTAAAGAACATAAAGAACGCTAAGGTTTAGGAGAGCTCATGGACAAAATTATGGGCTGAGATAAAAGAATGGGATTATGTCGACAAAAAGCCTACCACAGCTATAGAGAAAATCAATCATAGTACCATTGTAAATTACATCAATGCACCGCTCATGACCAGTTTTTGAGGCACAAAAGAAACCGCAGTGAAATTTATCATAAGCCGGTACCACAATAACAGATTTTACTTTGACAGACCGGTCAACATCTCTGGGGAAGTAATCTAGAAATTGACAGGTCTATCAAACCAAGGTGAACCAGTACCAATTGGTATAAAAGAAGGACTAGTCAAGGAGCTAATAGGATCAACATCGGGCAAAAACTCCAAAGGGCTAATGATTAGCCAAATACAAGCTCGAACGCTGCAAACAGTGGCCAAAATCATAGCCACTGCACTTACACCGACAGGTCGAGGAAGCAACCTCAAACTGGATATGTTGGAGGTAGTGGATACCATTGCCAACATAGGAAAGATATACATATGTGCTGAGCATGTCATCGACATGCTCAAAATTATCTATGAAAAATGTCAGGATTCAGGAGGAATTAAAAGGTTCCCATCCCTTATGTTATGGATAGTCATGTACTCCTTATGCCCAGTTGGGGACAAATAGTTTCAAGAACTGACAAAATTCCATATGTGGAGATTCAAACCATTCTCCCAGAATGGAACAATGAAGGAACTTGCAAAAAGAAAAGTGATGTTAGAAAACTGGTTCCAATAGCTGAAATTCCACATGACCAGATGGAGGGTGCCCCATAACATCCGATGAAGTCTACCCAAAAATTCCCACATCCAATTAGAACTCGACCATACCGCAGTGTGGTACATGCAGGGTGCCAAGGCAAAGGGAAGGACTCTCAACTACTACCCAACAGTCGAAGATATTTTTTTGGAGCTAGCTCGACAAGTGGGTACAAAACTATCAATACCAACAAGGGAAAAAGAAATAGACCTCTCGATAGAAGAGTCACTGACAAACCAGGAGAAGGAGGAAGATTATGAGATCAACTTATACATCAGCACATTGGTGTCGGAGGAGACACCAGACAACTACAAATCGTAATCAAACCTCTGATAGCACAAAGGGAAGAGACACAAACAGAAAAGCAGGTAACCAATCCAGCTAAAGAAAGCATCATCTCGACTCAAGACCCAAGGGGAGAGATAGATAGTGAAGATCTAGAGTATGCTATCACCAAAGCAAACATAAGCAAATTGTTGAAGGAGATAGTAGTCTCAAGAAAAAGAAAGAAAACTTAGGAACAAGAGCAGGGGAAAGGTAAGTGCAAGCTTATCATTCTAGAGTCCTTCGAAGACGAGGAAGAACTGGTAGCCATGGCATGCGACATTGTAGAAGATTCCATAGCAAACAAAGTTCCAGTGGAGACCCAGTTCCAAAGATTTGTCAAAGCAGGGGCACAAAAAGGTCAGCCAAAGAAGGCAAAAAACACAAACACTTCAATGGCTGAAAATGTTGTGGATCTTGTGTCTACACCTCCACCCCCGTCTCTGACCAAAATAACACAAGAGCTAATTCTAGAACCTCCTTCCATAAGCCCACTCAACATATGCAAGAATGTTATATCGGAGACCTTGAAGGAAAAGTTCGACCGTGATAGAGACCTCCAAGCATACATTGAAAAATTGTCTGAGTTACTCACTTAAGCACAAAATATCTCCACCAAATCCCCTTTGTTTGAAGTTGGCAGATCTAGACTACCCACTCCACAACCTGGCCAAGTACCCCAGAGTCCGAGGACTATGGTAGTCATAAGCTCGACATTTCAAAGAAACCTCAACAAAGAAGTTGTTGTTGTAGCAAGTCGGACTACATCTATCATCCCGACCATCCTCGAACCCCACCCACCAGCCTCTGAACCGACTGGAGATGAGGAAGGAGAAAACATGGAGGAAATAAATCGAGAAATCGACCAACTATTTTTCAACCTTCAAGAAGATTCACCACAACAGATCCATGACCCATCACCCAACCATACCTTCACCAACCCAATCACACCCGACCATTCACCAACTCCATCACCACCTCCCCCCCATCCTAGAACATGTACTCAAGCCAACTGCACCAGAACCATCTCCGCCACAACCATTAGCGCCAACCGCATCCACATATGGACCTTCTGTATCCAACCAACCAGACACACAACCAGCTATAGCAGTCATCCAACTGACCCAACCAGAAATAACATCAACCACTGCTAGCCAGCAACCAGACAATCCAATTTTGACTCTTGTAGGTACACAGGTGCCAAAGCAAGCAGAGCAGCAAAAACACAAGAAAAAGAAAGAGAAAAAGAAGAAATACCATCAAGAACAGACGATAATTGTCCATATCAGTCAACTTGTATCGACCACTACAATCGATGCAACCAAGATGAGGGATGGAGAATTAGGGAAACTCCTGGAAGCACTGGAAATAGAATAAAAAACAACGATCAAAATAGAAGTAAGGAGCTCGACAACAATGAAAAAGAACAAGTCGAGTTCCTTAACAAATGCAGAAACCTTGTGCAATCTGTGATACCTGGACCGACAGAGGATGACAACGAAAAGCCCTTAGAAAAATCTTATCAGCTATTTGAGAGCATGGTGTCGATGCTACAAGCACAGATGTAGGACACAAGAGAGGAGCATAAAGAAGAAATAGCTCGACTAATGATGCATCAACATACAGATTTTTTAGAAGCATACAAGGTACTACAAGATCACATGGAGTTGGTCATTACTGAAGAAGTACTACAAGACTAGCCTGCTTATTATGGGAAAGTCTATCAGCAAACCCGGCAAACTTGACAAGAAATCCAAGCACTGGAGAAGAGAAAAATCACAGAAGAAGCACTTAGAAGCACAATTGAAAATCAAATAGTGCTCAAAACAGCCAAATTACAGAAGCAAGAGCGACAAGCACATCAGTGGGTGCAGCAACCAATTCCAAGATTAGAAACATTAGACATCATCTGCCCACAGATGAAATGAATTTTTGAAACTGGAGAGGAAAAGGACCAGTTTATGGGTCTCGACATGGAAATAATAGTAGAACTTTCCATTCAAGAAAAGATGTCGATATTATCAAGTCTAACTACATTAACCATCGACATTCAAAAAGTACTACAAAGTTGGACAAAATTCCAACATCAATTGGCAATAACAGCTGAAGCAATTGTCGAAGTATGTGTACAGAATAGACCAACCATCAGACTTCATAGCCCATGAAGATCAAACACAAAAATAACTACTTAGAACATGCAAAGAAATTTTGGTACCTCCCTGTTTCTTCAGGATGAAGAAACGTTTTGTTTGTGGGGGAGATGTTGGAGGATCAAGTCGGTAAGCCGACTAGAACTATAGCCGACTAATTAGATTTTAGGTCGGCCACATAAAGGTCGTGTCGTTTGACCGAACCAATAGGTAGTTATTTGTAACTGTTTGTAATTCATATATATTAGGCTATTGAGCCAGATGAGAACTAGGTTCAGTTCTCTGTATTGTATGGACCTTTCATTACAATATAATCTGTTATTATGCCTACTTGTTTTTGTCTCTTGTTTCTGCTATGTATGCTTTTAATGTGTATTATTGGTAACCCCATGTGATCTGTGAGAGGTACAACACTGCCACACTCAAAACTCAGCTTCCGCTGCTTGGATGATTTACACTCCTACGGGTCAGGTATTGTCTTCAAGAGGCATATGTTTACGACCTTCTTCAAACAATGTTTCTAAATATAGTGCCATTATCGAGTTATTGCGAGATGCCATTTCACATGGTGTTCTCTCTCTTGAGGTACGTCTTGATTCGCAGTTAGTGGTTTCATAGCTTAATGGCTTGTATCGTATTAGGGATCCAACATTATTACGAATATTCTTACGTGTGAGATTGCTAGAACGACAATTTGAGAACATAACATACATACATGTTTCAAGGATTTTTAATCAAGTTGCTCACTCATATGCTAACTATGTGTTAGATTGGAATTTGTTTCATAGACCATAAGCATATCACAAACATACATTTTTACACACATGTAAATAAATAAAATCGATCATCATAAAATTTTTTCATTAAACATCCAAAATGTGACGTCATAATACATAAGTGTCATAATACAAAATTGGGGCTTCCGAGCCACCAAAATATAATACACGGTGGTACAAAAATGAAACACTCTCAGGTCTCTAAGCCTGAGGAGGAGGAGGGGGGTTCTGATCGTGGTAGCACACCATGGCTCTAGCTAGTCATCGAAATAATCAAACCCATGCCCATGTTACACCAACCACCTGGTGTTGCATGGCCTCAGGAAAGTCCTCGACTTGCACCATGGGTACCTTGTGTGTCAAGCACACAAAGTTTGTGTGGATGCTTTGGAGCATCCGCTCCGCATCCACACCCATGATGTCATCTCCTCTTCCCCTCCATCTATGACAAGGGAAACCTTTAGTTCGCTATGGTCCAACATCTGCATACACATGACAGATTGTCACTATGTATCATCACACCAAAACATGTCTTTTGAGTCAATATATCAAAAAACACAAAAAATAATAATAATCCAAAAAACTTAAAAAGAGGGTTTGGGATTCATTACCTATGTCGCCATATGCCGCTCCTGTTGGTAGGGGCATGTTTGGATCTCCCCGGAACTCTATCCCTGCATAGGGGTAGTCATCAATGGAAATGATCTACTGCCACCACCATGGAAAGAAGTTTGCTAGGTAGGGGTTAGCCACCCTACCTCTGCCCAGTCTGTGCATAACATTTTCCCAACGTCGTTGGTCTGGATCCCGAACTCTGTGTGAAGGAATGTCCACTCTAGGGCTTAGCCCCAATACATGCTCAAAGAAGAACATGCTCAGTATGCTGTAGAAACCAAATTTTCTTACCCTACCCATCTTGCAGTCACTAATCTGCTACTTCATGTTACTCAATAGTGCATTGCTCCAGTCATACACTGTGGGTCTCATACACTTCACCGCATAGAACATCAATGGCCGCGAGGCCTGGTGGAGTGAAGCTAGATCGGTTATCCTGCCGAGTGCTAATAGTATGGCCTTCAGTCCTAGTACCTGGGTTGATTTTTTCATGATTTGACTCCCAACCTCTTCTGTGTCCAGAAAGTAGTATACCGCAATGTACTCATCAATGGTAAGACCACCTTTGGGCCCGCAAGAGCGTAGGTTCACCACCTCTCCCCGTCGGGACAATCCAATAATAAAATATATGTCCTCAATCTCTATAGTGAGAGACATCTTATCAATGTGAAAAGACTCTGAGTCTAGATCCCAATAATCTACTATCATCTGCAGGAGTCTTGGTTTGGCTCATGCTGCCAAGACACCAAAACTTATACAAATTGCATGCATGCAGAGCTTGTTGGGCCATTAATTCACCTTGAACAACCTCTTCTACATCTCCATGTTCCCTCTCCCTCCATTATACAACCATCCTGCACATAAAAAATAATTTTTGGTCATTATTTACCTTAAAAATTATTATGCGCGGCCGCATACGTGACTGTTTGGAAACCATCCGCGTGTGTACGTGGTTTTGGGAGGATTTTCTACGTATGGCCAGCCCTATATGCGGAAAAAACCTCGATATTTGTGTGGGCCAAAACACCTATTTTAGATTGGCCTAGAAAATCAAATTGACCATGGAAACTGAAAAAATTGCATGAAATGGGAAGAGGAGGACATGAGGAGTTACCTGGAACAAACGGTTATGAATTTCACCGAACAAAGCTCCCGGAATTCATGTTGGAAGTTTTGAGCTCAAATGGGTAAAAATTTCAAATGATATGGAATTTTTGAATTTTTTACTATTTATAGAAATCTTTTGAAATTTTTGAAATTTTTTACCCACTTTCTATAGTTTTTGACTGTTTATTTGATGATGTAGGAGTCCATTTTGAGCACCATTTTGACTGTGGTTTTGGACTGTTCGTGTTGATTTTAGGTATTATGTCTAAACTGGCATATAGGTTAGGTTTCACACCCATTTGTAGTTTGCATGACCTTATGACCATTTCATTATAACCTTAGGTACGAACGCATTCTATCTTATCATGAAACCTTCTTGTTGCTTTTAGAAGTGACATGATGTGAATGGTAGAGCTTGACCATACATGGGTGTCCTAGTTAGCTCTCGTTTTGCATTGGGAACCCATGACGACATTTTTCCTTTAGGGTGCGGGAGTCCTTTGTATAGTATCGCCATAACTTTGCGTAAGAGCCTCATACTCCTCTTGATATTTTTGTTGGCCTTTTTCCCTGGGACTCCCTTATGTCAAGTTTTAATTGCATTATCATGAGTTTTGCTTGCCTTATTGAACCTTATGCTAGCTTCCCTGACTTTCATTATCAGCTATATAGCCCGAGCTTATCTCATGTCTAACCACACAGATCCATTTTACATATCCTTTGCAGCATGATTCCCCATTTTTTACTGGGAGGGGACTTTCCTCCGAGTGTCGTTATCCTACACATGTGTCCTTGCATTGAGCATAGGTATGTTCCACTACTTGGAACTAGTTTGGTTGTCGCTTGACACTCGTCTCCTCCTAGTTTGTAACTATAAAGCACTTTTATTCTTTTTCAAGCTTTTTAAAATATTTGAGAAAGTCCAAAAAAATCAAAAAAACCAAAAGGCCGGATAGGAAAAGATTTTATCTTTGGCAGCAGCCGAGTCATGTCTCCTTTGAATAGAGCACTGTACATCACATCCATTGGTTGGGTTAATAGTTTGACTTTAGGAGCTGTACTCGTTTCTTTGAATTTATCTCCACCTACTGGTTAAGATTCTAGTCCATATGGAGCCTCTGTCGATGCCTCCTATGTCGCAGAGATGTCCTAGTTTTGTATATTTAGTATATGATGCCTACATTCAGTCACCATTCACCTTTATTCTCTTGTTCGAAGGAAGTTGAAACCTGAGTCAGCCATTCCTTAGTTTTCTTGACTCTGCATGTCGCCCATTCCCGATACTGATATTGGTTCATGCACATTATGATTGAGTCCTTCCACATTATACAGCTTTGATGAGTACCTCGTGTTGGATGATGAGGGATGCCTTAATGACCTCCTTCCAATGGATTTCATCCCATCGACTTCAGATCATTTATTCTGGGATAGGAATCTAGAGTAATTTTGAGTTCCTTGAGACTTGCAGTCGTTAGTGGTAGGTTCTCTCACCATCAATAGTTTTGGGAATACATCATTGTCCCCTGATCGATGGATTATCTCAAGTGTTCGAACTCAACACATTTATTTACACTTGTTAGTTTTCATTCTAGTACCTTGATTCCCATTTTCATTATCGGTGGGTGATCTCACGTCTGTTAACGGTATACATCAATGATCGGTAATCAGACGATGGACTACAATGTTCGACCTCAACGCCTTTATTCACATAGTAGGACATGTACTCATAGCATATTGTGTAGAAGACCTTATATACTAGTGGCATTTCATATATGCTACCTCCTTGATCATGTCAATTTTCATGGGATTTCAGCTCTCGTGACTTGATTCCAGTGTATGTCAGATATCTTCATCCATTATGGAGATCTTGATCCATTGTATATCTTCAGCTTTCATGGAGATCATGATCCTTTGTATATCTTCATCAGGGAGATTCTGATCTATCTATATTGTACATGGCGATAACTAGACATGTCATATTTTGTATCATGCCTATTCATGGCCATTGTACTCTTATGTATATGGGACTGTTGTATGTACTTGCAGTCATGTGTAGAGTTTGATTATTGTATTATATTGTTGGATGGCTGGTTCTTCATCACTCCACTTATGGGATGGACTTATAATGTATTTTGGCCATTGTATCACCCCTCTGACCTCACACATTAGGGGGCATCTGTTACAACTGATCTTACCACACATGGTGGATCACACATTTATGGCCTTCCCTGTCCCTCTACAGACCCTTTGGACCCCATGGACCATTTTTATACCTTTGATGTTTCCAAGATCATCCCTAAAAACATGTATTATTTTCCATAGGCGACTTTTAAACCTATTCTCACGTATATACGTGGATATGACCCTCAAATCCACGTACATCGGGATGTGTGCAAAAGGAAAAATAGTTTTGGATTTTTCCTTCATGTGGATCTGAGTCGCTTGTCTCTTGGCCTTCCATATGCCTTGAGATCACTCAGATTTGACCTTCCATTACCCCATTGAAGCACTATATAAGGAACCCTTTGGATACATTGAAGGAGGAGGAATTGAAGAGCAATAAAACTATAGTCCATTGTTGTTGGAGCTTATACTTGAGTCTGCATCCCTTTGTCCCTTGGAGCACTTTGTGTTCTTCCCAAGCTTGCCTTTTCTTGTGAGCTTGCTATAGAGATATGGAGGATTGAAGTGGTGGAGGACTCGATTTCTTCGGTTCGCAGACATGCCGAAAGAGGTTGTCACTATTGTAATCTCTGATTTTTATTAATAGAAATATATTTTCCTGTCCATTAATGTGTATTTAAATGAATATTGAATCCATGAATGCTTTTAAATGCTTATATTTTATTGATTATATATGCTAGAGTAGGTCTAACACCATTATATAGCGTGCTTGTCTTGTTTCTTGAATGTTGACAGAGAAAAATGCTAATACAAGAGAGAGTGGAAAAGCTCAATGGGGATCTACATCAACCATCCAGAATAAGGTATGTTTCGATACCCTTTATTCTTATATGTTTTCTTTCTCCTGCATATGGGAAAGGATTGATTTGTGCGATTACTCTGTCTGTTGTGGTACCCCAAGCCATAGGAAGTTTTCTCTGTAACATCAACCATAGATATGCAATCTACCTTCATCGAAACTGTCAAACTGTGAAAAGCTTTAACATTTCATTAATCATTTCAAACCTGATCAATCAAGCAACTTCCATTTGTGGAGTGCACCTGAGTCCGTTGATCGAAACCCGACCACTATTACAACCGTTAATCAACGTGGCCCCTACCAGTTTTTACGGATTTCAATTTGGAATTTCTCCGCACTAGTTCAATCTATGGAATTGTTTTCGACCATAGATCTATCTCTGCTCACATCTTGTCTATCCAATATTTCCACTAGTTAACCAATTCCGCAAATCCAAAAACTTGGTTTTTCCTTGCATCTTCGATATGCGGAATTCCTTTCCACCTCTGATCTACAGACTCTTTAATCTGAGTTGTAGATATTTGACACTTGTTCCCTCCATTTCATTGATGAGAACATTTCAATTTCTTCCCCATGTTTCAAATAACAGAATGATCCACCACCATTGATCAAATCTCTTTATTCATCCTACGACCCATGATGAAAAATCATGCTAACCCATTAATCTAAAGAGCGCTTCCACAGAATTTTCAAATATGATCATTCCAAACCCTTCAATTAAGAAATCCACAATTTCAAATATAGTGCTAAAATATCTCACCTCCGAGATATACTTTCCATTTCCATTCCCTCCTAGTACGACACCCATGCCTCATATGGGAGTCAGGTTTGTTCAATATTTCATGCAACAAAAAACTCAACAATTTGAGAAACTGAACATTTCCAATCCCCTAAATCCATAGAATCATGGAAATAAGAAATGAAAGAACAAGAAACCCCAACAACAAGGATAAGGGGGAAACAAATCCCCCCAACAGAACCAGAACTAGGGTAACCAAACCCCCAAGGGGGAAATCCCCCCAAGAAAGGAAATAATGCTAACTTGAGGACAAATTTCACTTGCGTAATTTGTGGTGAGTATGGTCATTACACTCATCATTTTCTACATCCCCCTGACTACCAAAATATGTTGGGATCACAATATTAGACACTCGTAAACCCTCGTAAAGTGCCTCCTTCTCAACAAACACAATGAGTTGTTTTGCAAAAACAATTTTCCAACCTAGGGGTGGTTACCCAACAATCTGATCCTCATACCCCAATAAAATGATCATTCTAAAACATTTGCATGAACCAAGCATATTTAAGTTTACAAACTCGCAATAAGGAGTACACCAATGCTGAAACCTCACCTGTCCTAGAAGGAACCTCAGTTCCTTCCGGACGAACTTTGAAAATCCCATGGCCAAGAATGGATCAAATTTCAAGGATACCTAAAGCACCATTAAGGCGTACCTTGCACAATATTCACATGTAGGCTTCCCATAACTAAAGCATTGTCAATGATTTGTGATAATCACCAGCCACCATGTCAACCCTAGAAGTACTTTAATCATGTCATTCCCAACAAAAGACATTGTTGAATGCACTAGGAGAATTCGATGGTTCCAACTCAAAATTTGTGACCTTTGATCATGATAAAGGATAACCATGACTGCCCTCAGTATTCATATTCCAAGTGTCATACGCAGTCAAGAACATAATCATCCATTGATTCAGCATCAATGAAGGTCCATCCACATGTGTAATGTCTTCCAATGTCTAGAAGAAATTGGGCTCCCCATATTTAGCACCCTCATCTATCACTCTCCACGCATATGATAGTAGAAAATCACAACGAAGAGGATTATACTAAAGTGTCCCCATCGAGCTCGGGGTAAAAATGGTTATGATCGATGTTGAAGTCATTGACACCTTGGACTACAACATCCACTTGGATCGTATTTATATGTATGCTATGAAGGAATTTACATCTTCGATGTTTTGGACCTTGATGTTCCCATTTAATGGGAAGTTTGTCTCCCTTGAGAAACTTAGTTACTACAACCCCCATACATCAACCAATCCTGAAAATGTTTTACCCACGATAAGTAAGACAAAAAATACCCCATATGTTGATATTATCCCAGGAGTCTACAAAGACTCTAGCCTACTAGGAGCATATTAGGACCTCCACCTGTCATACCCCCTCCAACCGAAGGTCTCATGTGTACCCTTTATACCATGAAGAAAGAGGCATCCATACATGGATCATCATCAATAACAACCCCACCAAGCCAAGGAGTTGAGCAAGTCTTGAACCCATCAATTCCACATATGTTCTAGATACCATTTTTGTACCCCCCAATGGGATTACAAGGAACACCATTTATGGCTCAACTGACACTCCTAGGACTTACGCTTGGTCTACCTATGTGGTACCTTACACCACCATTTACAAATATGGCTTCACCATCTATCTCCCATTATGAGATGGTCTTGGTACAACAAGTTACCACTCCAACTTTGTCCACTAAGGCAAATACCTCTATGACTCAACCACCCCCGATAGTCACCAGATCACAAAATCAGGGCATTCTTCAACCTAACTCTAGTACCCCTGCTAATGGGGGCACTACTCAACCCAAGTTGAAGTCTCCCATCATAACAAATCATACTCATGCATCATTGTCAAGAACAACAAAAACCAACATGAAGGGTGTCACCCAACAAACGATAAAAAAACCCATCATGCATGATACTCCAACCATGCAAGTCACATCCCCATGCTCTCTTTGTGAACAATAAATTCATGCAACAAATATGTGTCCTACCTTACCTGAGCTTAGAAATTTTCTAAATACACCTATTAGTGCCACATCCCCCCCCCCCACAAACCAATACCGGGGGCACATCAAACTCATCAGCCCCTAAGTCCATGTCATTATGTACCAACAAAGCATGTTCGATTTGTCCCCAATATGGGAATTACACACACCATTTCCCCGATATCCCTTGATTTCTGAACACATTAGCAACAATTCGCCTCACCCAAAACATAGAGGAACCTGAGCCTACCCTACCATAGGAAGCAGCCTCAATCAATATCATCACCACATATTAGGTGGAAAATACCGAGCCTCCAGAGGTCACCCCTTTAGATACTCCTACATTGCCACAACCTCATCATGTCAATCCAATCATGGCACCAAACCAAACATGTGCACATCATGTGCACAACACTTCCATATGATTCCTAATCATCCCAGGCCCTCATCCCCTATCAATGTCCTAATACTCATTCCAACCATAGGATCATGCCCTTTCCGTGCATGTAGAGCCACCTCCCACTATTCTTTCTAGTTCCCTATTTTGCGCGATGAACATGAGGTTTTCCTTGAGCATATGTGTCTCCAAGACCAATTTCTCCACATTAATATTTCATCCCAGGAACCACCATTGGAGCATATTGTTCCCATGATAGCTGGCACTATTGAAGATACATCTCCCCTAGATGTATTACTCACAAGTTAGGGTTCATCGTAATCCGATGAGTCCTCTTCTCTTGAGGATCATTCTCCTTCCCCAAACCCAAATTAAAGTGTATTGAAATATTATATGTCCATTAGGGACCCTCAATTACATACCCACAGTCCATTATCGATGGTATGGTTCCTCGGTGATGGTAGAAAACTCCTATAGATGAACCCATTGTTCATTACAAAATATTTGAGTTCATATGTATCTTCAATCCAATCGAGCAAGGACTAAAAGGTCCTCTTTGTTCCTAATGCAAATGGATCTCAACCAAACATACACAGACTTTGCAAACGGTGCCAGTTGTTGGTCAAAGAACTTATCCTCAACTGCTTGGGCCATTTACACCCCCCACAACACTTTATACCACATTGGTGAAGTTTGTCTAGGGTAACTTACTAATAATCAATCCAAATATGATGTCACTATAGGTCTACTAACCGATGCCATCCACTTTAGCATAGCTCATCTACAAGTCCACTTAGAATCCAACCTAGTGGTGTCACAACTCAACAATGTGTTTTGTGTCCTCAATCTGCTTCTCTTCTGCAAGTATCTCCAAATATGTCTCCTCATATGATGATTTGAACGCATTACCTTCACTCATGTCCAAAGGAGCACCAATATAGTCGTTGATGCAGTCACCAATGAAGTCTTGAATTGGCACTTAATCCATCATACCTAACCTTCACAGTCAAACAAGGTTAGAGCATACATGTATAAGTTCCTATCACTATGCATGTACAAATATTCATCATATACAATGTGTCGATAACCCGATATATATCATGTACTAGAAACATAAGGAACATATCAATGTCAACACATAACATATTCATCACATGTTTCTCACCACAATATCATGAATACATATCAAATATTGAACATCGATATGAACAATATATACATACAAAACATCATAAACATAGATACACATCAAACATCCATGAGATATCACATGTATTCCACCCAAAATGGTGTATATATATATCAAAAAATGGTCTGTCATGTACAAAATGTCCCTCATAGGGAATATACAAAAAGAATCGTAAACCTTATAGGGGATACATAATATAAAATGCCTCTCATAGGCTCTAACATCATACAAAATAAGGTCCCTTGGATCTGAATACAATAAAAAAGTGCGGCACTCAAGCTTCCCCTCCACCTGCCTAGTCCCATGCCCCCATAATGGCCAATGGATGAATAGCCTCCGCTTGGACTAACTCTAGCTCGAGCCCATGTCCTAGTCTTGGGTCCTATCGAGGCCTTTTCCTGGGAGGATACCTATCCTATCTTGGTGTTTCCCATGCCCTATGATAGGAAATAACAAGCCTCCTCATAACATCTTGAAGGCTCAGCCCGCATACTGTTGGAAGCTACAGAGTGAGGGATAGCTCCTCTTCATTGAGGTCACAAATATATCTATGATTGATCTCGACATCCATCACAACTAACCTATGCTCCAGCTCAGCTAACATTGCAGCAACCTCATCCCCTACAACACCATCGACATCTCCCCTAGGAGGAGCCCCGACCTCAGTAGCACTACCTGTAGCTACTATATCTACCCTCTCATCCTAACAACGACGATGATGATGTGATCCCCGAGGAGGGGGGGGCACTGGTCACACATATGTACCAATAGATACAACAAGCAAGGATTCAATACAAGCATACATCAACATAAGTACATAACATAAAATCAAATGTACAACAAAAATAAATAATACTCAAAATACTGAATGCATACATGTCTAGTCTCAACTCTCTAGGGGCTCGATAAGCTCTAAGTCACCTCTTAAGTCCATCCCATGCCAAGGGTACTCCTCCATCGGTCCAATCCTCTGCAACCACACATGCATGAGGTGAGGAGTATAGTAGGATCACACCCAACCTTCTCCAAACTAGGGCATCACTTCGCTCCCTAGTAGACCATCCAAGGCTCAAGCGGTACCAAGCAGTACAAAAACCATCAACTGCAAATAAGGGAACCTCTCCAGAAATAGAGCTTCTAGGACACTCCCATGCCAAAATTTCCTCTCCCTCCTATCATGTGGTGCTTCCAAACCAAATATTATTCTCTCTCGGAGGATCGATCCCCATGCTACTTTCTCACCAGCCACTGCATGCTCTATCAGCAACAACTAACCACTGACATCCTCTAAGTCAAATACGGTCCAAGAGCCCTCAACACTATGGATATCATAGCTAGACACTCAAACACTACAGATGAGAAATATGAATCTGTCCATGATCATAGGAAACATATGCCCCTCCACAATACTGGTCAATAAACTCCTGAATTGATCACCCCCTACTTATCTAGGGGTTGATGGACTCCCTCGTCCCTCAAGGGATCAAACTTGTCAAGAAATACAGGCCTCGAGCAGTGATAGGTGTATCTTTCCCACATACATGGAAAACCTACCAGTACCTATTCCATATATGTACTATCTCCCACAGGAGATAATACATCAAGCGTATAAATAAACACCTGAAAAAATTTAGAATCCCTACATCCTGCAACTGTTGGGTCACCTCTAGGTCCATCTGGACCGCATCCACCAATTTTCGGTAACTACACTCCCTCCACTCAACATATACATCCATATGCAAAAAACCACATAAACAAATTAGCAATTCGTTACTACAGCAATGTGACCCTTCAGTGTCGAAACACAATCCCAATCACCTACATCTTATGCTAAGCATGATTTTCACACTTATTCCATGCCTAAATAGTGCACAACTATTACCTTCTTCGACTGTGCATCAACACAATTGTTCCATGATTGAAAGGTGCTAAACTAGAGTGAGATTCCCCTGGAATATAGCACTAATTAACTATGCATGAGACATCCAAAAAATTTCCCTTATTTTAAGTATGACTGATAATCTCGTGCTACACTAGCATGAGATTCCCCCAAAATCTAGTGCTACGGCGTGTTAGATATTGAAAAACTCGCATGCATGGTAATTCCATCTATACGAGGGCTTGGTCCTATCCTAACCCAAAATCCCACAGGATAAAATAAAATAGGCTAATGTTTAGGCATACCTAGATCTCACTGCTCAAAAAATTGATCACTTAGGATCTTGAAAAACGCAAAAAGGCTCACATAGGAACAATGGGAAAATAGTACAAATGATATTTGAAAAGTGGGCCCCACTCCCTTTTTAAAACTATTTGGCCTCAAAATTCAAAAACTCGCCACATCCAAACCGTATATATGTTTGATGAACTGTTCACACCACCATGATCATCACTATATACTCTTTAGAATGATATGCTCATTTCCCACAAATACACCTTTAACTAAGAAGGAATTAATAGAAAAGCACCACTCAAGTGCGCCAACTCTTGATTTAATTTATGCATAGTCAATAAATTTTCCATGTCCTTTACTATACTTGGTTAAGTGTGTCATGTGAACATGAAAATGACCATAACATCCATGATGGATGCAGTCCTTATCCCAAATGTAAGGTACCATGTTCAAGTATGATCACAGAACTCACTTATCGGCACCAATGTTTCCCATTAATAACCATACCTGAAATACCATCCTCCATCAATAATATCCCAATTTTGATGTACCATCAACATCTTAACCGAGGACCACTCCAATTCCCCCATGAGTCTTTTCCCCAAGTAAACTTTCATCATCAACACCCATGATTTCGATCCCCCACAAGACCTAGGAATTTGTATCCTAACCTACTGGAAAAAAACTGTTCTATAGTTGCACATTTACTCCTCTACCTAAAGCAATGCCACAAAAAGACAAGTTCCTTGATGACAATCATGAAAGAAATTTAACCATGGCCTCCTAATACCTCCATGAGAATTTAACCCATCTATCTATTTCCTTCATATCATCATCATCTCTGCCAAGACACCAATGGTGCCCCTTCCCTCTGAGATCAACAACTCCATTCAGTTATTCCTGCAGGATCATTCTACATGCCATTGATTCCTAGGGAACCCATCTTCATGTTTTGAAAACACATACCCCTCACTTCACCTTGGAAAAGGTTCCCCGATTCACTCAAAACCACAGGAGCCCCTCCCATAATCATAATGACTCCTCAATCCACCGAAAACCATGCGAGTCTCACCCATCATTAAATTGGTCACCCAACATGCCCAAAATTGTGGCTACTTAACCAATTATTATTTAAGTACAAATACTTCCTCATTCAATCCACAATGAGAACCAATCATTCTTTCAACAACAATCCCTTGGTATCCTTTGATAGATGACATGAAAAGTATCCGAGTATCTCATCAGTCATGTCTTTGTCACTTTTCACTTCCTCAAGAATTGTGTCACTCATGAAGCCTTCATCTTCAATATGTTTCACTTTGTCACATCCTCACTTAAAGTATGATACTGTTAGTACCCCCCCATTTAATCATCAATCAAAGGAAGTATGAGCCCCACGCTTATCAACCAATCTTGTGCCAGGTCAGTTAGTCACCTTTGGTTATAGCATGATCTTGGTTATTCCAAGAAGACCCTTATCTTGTAAATATTATTTATCTTTCATCGATGCCAAAACACCATATTCTAAGAGTTAAATAATTAGCAGTGGTACCTTGGCCTTTCAATCACTAGAATAGGTTACCTTGGACTAAGTAAGGAGATTCATCATTGCTCCTTAATTGAGTAGTCTCCCCTGTACTCGATATCAAATCATTTATTCGCATCAGGGGGAGTCATACATTTTGAAGATAGTAGTGTTCATGTTTGAAAGTGATTAGTTGCAGTCATTCTAGTATAGCACAACCCCCTTGGATCCACAATTATTCCAGATCACCACTTACATGGGCCTCTTCAATTTCATAGAAATTACGCTTCTTCAACACCAATTACAACCATTTCAGGTTCATGTACTCTCGCATGGTTCAATTCCACCCTCCTCCATTCCCTTAGTAGTTTATGAGTGGTACCTCGATCTCTTCCATTTGTATCTATTCTAGCACCTTTTCACGAGCATGGGGAATACCACCTCATTTGTATAAAAACAACACTGAAAAAAATTCCCCCTTGGGATGTTCACTCTTGTCCACACACTTTGAAGAATTGCATAGGGAAAGAACAACAAAAAAGATGATGCATTATCATCTCTACAATGCCCTCTGAACCTCATACATCAGGGGGAATCTGTTATCATGAAAAACTCACACACCTATGAAAATTTCACGATATGCATAGTATAGTGTCATCAACATAAAACATGCACACAACCAAAGACACCTTCACAAGGTCTAAAGAGAAGAACAAGCCAAGATAGCTGAAAACCAAAAACACCTTTCAATTACCTTAATTGGAGGGAAGATATGCAGATTTTCTTACTCCCAGACTCCTTACACCTTTCAATTACCTTAATTGGATGGAAGATATGCATATTTTCTTGGGTAG
The DNA here is from genome assembly GCA_001517045.1 of Pseudotsuga menziesii. NCBI lineage: Eukaryota > Viridiplantae > Streptophyta > Pinopsida > Pinales > Pinaceae > Pseudotsuga > Pseudotsuga menziesii. Next base: position 278,061 of record LPNX011098402.1, read on the forward strand.
AAAGGGCTTGTATAGGATGACCATGGGAAGAGAGGTTGAATCCGAACAGTATATTGAAAAATCGAAGCATATGACTAATCTTGATGAAGCTTTTGGCTACATGTGCATCCACATCTATAGTGAGATGTTGTTCCATTTTGATGGACTCAAGAATCCAAAATAAGTATGGGATAAGTTTGAATCCTTGTTTGGTAAAAATTATGAGATGAGGGGCCATATCCTATAGAATGGGATGATAGCACTACAACCCAATAAATTCGAAACTATACAACAACTTTTCTCAAAATTCAAATCATTGGTCATGCAATGCAAGCAATGCAGGATTGAGAAGAAGGATGAGAAATTGGTGCTCTCCATACTGAGAAAAATTGGCTCAAAATTATCAGTGTTTATATCTACCTTTTAATCTCAGGGACTCACTACTCCTAATTGGCGAATTCCATCCCTTGATGACTTCATAGAGTCTCTAATCCAAGAACAAGACAAGCTGATACATATGGGAGCTCTCAGAACCTCTCCAAGTTAAGCTCTCTTAGCTAGTGAGATAAGGAATGTGCAAGCAAGGAGTAAGCATAAAGGTAAATAAAAGAATAACGTTGAATTTGAAGCTAAATATGAGTTTGATCCATTAGATGAAGCCTTAGGCTCAAGGAAGGACAAACATCAAAGGTCTAACAAGGTCAAGTGCTCCTACTGTAAGAAAGGAAACCATATAGAGAAATATTATATGAAGAAGACCATAGATCAGATGATAAAACTTCTTGAGAAGCACAATATTTCCCTCCCTGGAGGTGAAAGCAAGTCTAACTCTAGATAAAACACTGAATATCATGATGAGAGATGCCATGCACTGAAGGCTAGTTGTACAAAATCACATTCCTTCCTCATTGATTAAAGAGCCTCCAATCATATGGTTTCATCTAGAGAATCATTCTCGTCATTACAACTCACTGTAGGTCCGAGTATTCACATGGGTGATGACACTCAAATTCAAGCTGAAGGTAAGGGTACAATCAAGTTAAGTCATGGAATTCTCAAAGATGTACTCTATGTGCCCTCTTTAGTTGCAAATTTTTTATTTGTATACTAGATGACACATTCTGTCCCACCAAAGCGAGTGGTATTTGGTCATGTCTCAGTAGAGATATCATATATCTCAACTGGGAATATTATAGAGAAATGTGTTGCAAACCATGCCTCCAAGGAATATGAATTCTTACACTTTCTTCCATACTCATATACAGTGCAAACCCAGTTGCCATATGAAAGGGAATGTAAAACCATTCTACTTACACCTTTTGAATATGATAATGTTTCCCTTAGTTTTTTAGATTCAGAATCTGAAGCAGAGGACCCAATTGAATTAGTTTATGAAGTTGAAGATGAAGTTCAAACTGGTCCAGATCCAAATCTAGTTCGTACTCCCAAACCTAGTATTAAATGGGAACAAAAGGTTATTGAGGCAGCTAGGAACATGGCTGGAGAGACACCTGACATGAAGAGAACAAGATCTCATTTTCAAAAAGATAAACTTGCTCTATGTCAAGCAAATTCACTTCATTCATAGAGGCGCAACAATCTCCCACAGAGATTCTACATGATGGTAAGGTATGATCAACCATTCTGCTCGCTAATAAACAAATTGGATCATGTCACTTTTCCTTCATAAAGAAGAGACAAAGGAAATATTCCTTCTCCTATCTATCATAGGATTGGAAGAACATGGAAAAATTCACATGCACAATCCTAGGATAATAATGCACACAAGGACCATCACACTACTTTACTGCTCCACAAAGATGCAGGTTGCAGAAATATTTTCACAAGTTTTTTATTCAACAAGAAATTCTCTCTTGATATGAAAGCTTGATCTTGACTTTCCTGCTTATTTGGGGGGGGGGGGGGGTTCCATGAGGTTTTCCCCATTTCCTTGGTTTTATTAAGAAATTATTATTTTTTGCATTTAGATTGTATGGGTGACTTTTGGTCTTAGTTTCCAGGGCCCAAGTTGTCCAAATCAAGGATTAAGGGGGGTGTTTAGATTATTATTAATCCTCCCTTTGACCACATAATCTATTTGTTTATTTTCTTAACTTAGAAGGTCTTCATCACTCCACTAGTGTAGGGAGAACACACATAGGGGACACCTGCCACTTACTGCACCTGTATGCATAATTTTAGGTACCACAGAGACCAATCCCTATAATTTAGGAACCCACTTTGAGTGCCACCAACAATATCCTTCATTTGACCTAGGTAGGTATTCAATGAAGTCTAGTTATGCTATGATCCCCATCAGTTAGATAACTCGCAGTCATCCTAGCGCTAGTTTCCATTATTCAGGAGAAGTAGGGTGCATTTTCTCACCTACCGTCATCATATAACTAAGTGTGAATTGTTTTAGTGATCCAATGTTGCATTAGTGAGCTCCAGTGGTGATTTTCCCACACTAAGTTAGCTTCAGCGTCAATCTAGGTTGGTAGATTCGAATCCTATCTTAGGTATTCAAATTCTCCTATATGTATAACCATTGTATTACATATTAATTAATTATTCATGAATATAATCATATTATTCCAATTTTCTCTCCATGATTGTGCAATTTTGTCATGATTAATTAAACATCCCATGCTAAATTCTTCTCTCTTCTGCAACCTTCTCTTCTCATTTGAATTCATGTAGGTTTATGATCCTATGCTTCATTGAAGTTAACAAGGAGGAACTCCCCTAGGATGGGTTTTTTCCTCCATTTTTATCTCACCTCACCAAGTTTATTTTATTATCTTTTTTAATGACCCAATTTTAAATTTCTATACAAAGGCACAATTTGGGAAAATTCGGTATAAACTAGTCTTGACTCCAGGGGTTCTAAATGGCACCAAATGGTCCCAAATTTGAAATGGAATAATATGATGACTCTTAATACCTCTAAATGGACTCTATTATCACTTTATTACTAAATTCATACCTCTGAAACTTCATTTGGGGCTAATGACAAAAAGGGAAAAAATATTAGGAAATTGTGATGAAATCCCCCCTAGGGTGTAGGCCAAATTGGATTCCCAGGTCATGTACGACCCTAAAAAATTTGTAAGAATAGTATGGGCACTGATTTAATACCTCATTTATTTTCACTAATAATTTTTATTATTTCTTCAAACTGGTTATAGAGTTCCACATTCGTTTGATAACTTTCAGTGAAATTGCTAAGGAGAAATGACATTGATAGCTCGATTTTAACTCATAAAAAGTAAATGAATAGTCCATAAAATAGTATGATGAATGGATACCATATAAAAAATAAAAATAACTTCCTCAATATAATTTAACATCATAGAAACTCCTTAATACAGATCAGATTCATAACTCCTTCAAAATGGAAGCCAACACATGAAAACTAGTCAAACAATAGCTTGGAAATGTGGGCATTTTCGCATATGTATTTCTGATAATTCGAATTAAAGAGTGTAGGGACACAATATTATATAGAAAAATATCATGTACCAAATATTGGGAATCAACTAAGCTCATCCAAGTGCAACCGCCACTCCCACAAGTGTGCCATCAATGAGATCATGGGGAATAATGAGATAGGGATGAAAGAAGGGGGTAATATATGAGTCGCAAACTATACCAGATTTCAATATGTAGCTAAAAAAATTAATTCAGATCCAAATTAGAGGTATATATGGGCTCTCCAACAACTAATTTGGAAAGGAATCCAACACCCTCGAAATTGGTTCACTAACAGGGAGTGTGAACACTCACCATGAAATGGATAAGCAAGTGCTTTCCAAAATGCCAAAGGAAAGTTATGAAAATGATAAAAATACATTATCCTTCCTCATGAAATATTTTCATAATATTCATGTGGTCTTATGAGGTCTAATTTACGTCCATATCAGTCCTCCAATTCATCTTAGTAGTTTAGTAACTCATATGAAACTTGTCCTCTCCCTCGTGGTTCAATTATTTCCTCAATTTGAGTGGTTGCCTCTAACCCCCGAATTCACCCTCTTTGTGGCTATTTTTGTCCCCTTCATTTCATATTTTTCATATTTATACAATCATGTATGAATTTTTTATAGAAACTTTCATCATAGTTTCCATGGAATGCAGGAAATCTCCTTCCACGTGGCACACATTGTCTTCCTAGTCTCTTCCTCTTCCATGTGAGTTACTTCCCTTCACCAATTCAAATTCCTTGTCTCATGATATGTTAATTGACACCTCTTTACCTCCCAATAATTTTCCATTCCCCATAATTTATAATTTGGATGTAGGTTATGACAAGTATAGGGAGGAATCTAGCAACCCAAGGACTCCATGAGCCTCCAAGTGTCTCCATGAAGCAATGCTACTTTATTTTCTCCACATTTATTATTTATATGACCCAATTTAATGTGTATATGGTAAACTAAGGTCCTCTTAGGTCTCATATCTCCCTTATTACAATTTTTTATGCCTCCACCTCAACCTAGGTACTAGTAGGTTGGTGAAACATTATTTGCTAGTAGCCTTATTTGGATGGGGACATGCCAACTTAACCATTGGGAAATACAAGTGGCATGGATCATTGTTGAATTGTGCATGCTCTCACCCCTTTCTTTTATATTCCATTTTTGTTTCTATTTTGTTTTTCTTCTATTTTTCTTCTAACAATCTATTGCAGGAACACTTGGGGTCATCCATCATCACCGTTACACCCCTAAAAAGGGGCATGATACTGAGGCCTTGTTATATCCTACAAGTCCTAGCACCATCTAAAAGTGGGAAGCACTCTTGTTCATTATATCCCACAACAATGTTTCATGTACTCTTCTTTGAAGCTCTATTCAAACTTAGCCTTTAAACATTCAATGAATTCTTCTTTGAGCTTCAATGCATTCATAAGTTTTGCTTCCTAACCCACCACAATTTCTATAGGTGATACGTTCAAAACATTAGGCCAATTTTTCAGCTCATATTGAAGAGCCTATATGGTCTCTTCATATCCTTTAGTCAAAGCTTGAATACTTTTAATGGATTTTTCATACTCCTTCTTATTATCATGTAAAATTCTATCTACTTCTTTAGACATACCTTCAATAACTATGTCTTTGTTTTCTATTGTCTGTCTTTATTTTTCTCCAATATCCACAATTGTTTTATGTAACATTGCATTATTACGTAACATATTAAGAATTTGCATATCTTTAGTTGTGCATAAGTCACAACTATTTATAGAGGAATCCTCCTCAGTGGTAGCTAATTATTTTAAATGCATAATCTTATCAAAAAGTTAGAAAAAAATCCATCATCCAAATAATATATTGGTGCGGTTGAATCAAATTTGTTAGAGCAAATTTGTTGAAGTGAAAACTTTAGAGGCGCGACCCTATCAAATGGAATATCTACACAAGAAGGAATATCATCATCACTGGTATGCTTCCCATAATCCACACAATCATGCCTATGATTTTATATTGTATGATCATCATTGTGCTCATGTTCATATTCCACACAACCCTCTAAATCCTACCTTTGATTTTCGGTCATTACACCTCCATGTAGGCTTTCCAAAACTGAGACAACAATCTGATATTCACGGTTTGCTGAAACAATGTCGCTCCCCATACTTTCTATATAACTATCCATAGCCTCTTCATGTACTTTTGAAGTTGAGGGACCAATATATCCTTCCACATTGTTCTTTGGATAATGTAGAGGAACTTATTCATTATTATTTTTCACTTTAGGCCTTCTGATGTATGTTTTTTTACAACTAGTTAATCGTACGGCAATGGGTCGGTATAAGGTAAGAATTTTTTGAAGTGTTCCAGGGTAAATGAACTTCACTCTCTTGTTTTTTCTCTCCTACAGTGCAAATTGCAATTTATTATCCAATATATGAGGGACATCAATGGGCATGTCATTAACCCAGTGAATGACCAACTTCATGCATTCTCCCATATCTTGCTTGTGGTGATTCAAAATTTTCCCAAGGAAAATTTAAATCAAGGTTTTGCATAGTCATGAGGGAACATATTGCATTCTTAAACCATTCCTAGGAACATATGTGTTTTCCCCACATATATTTTTTCACATCTCATTCTTTTATAGATTAGGGTTTTTCCATGAGGTCAACATTACTTCGCCCCTGTGTGGAATTACGGTGACTTTGGAAAGAAAATCAGGGTCCAAAAAAACATTCCTCCCAAAAGTCACCAATTTCATTTCCCAAACATCAAAATCAAAAACTGCATCATCTATCTCTTCATTATTAAAATTGAAATCTAGAAACAAAATTTTGCACTCCTACTCTTTCAAGGGTATCAACCATACCTTTTGGTTGTGTGCTTCCGTTAGTCCATTTATCAACATTCCCTTTGAATTTATTCATAGTGAACCGTTCAACCTAAGAACCCTGTGTTTCATTGATTGTTGACATTTTACACCTTAGTTTCAATTACGACCGAAGTTGTCTTGCTTCAAAGATGAAATCACGGGCAACTAGCTTGTTCACAGGTAAATTTCAAAATCCACCCAACTAGTAATGAATAAGTATGGAAGGGAACGTAGAGGATGCATGCTGAAAATGCATGTATAGGATGCACATAGAAGATATTGCAGAAAGAGAATGAACACAACAAATTAAGTTTTACAATTTTTTTAAAGTACTTCAAAACTGGGCTTTATTCCACCAAGGTCACCACATGATTTCCTAATTGTTTATTTAGCTAACTTGGGAGAATGAATGGTATTTTTATGTGATTCCTAATATCCTATGTATGATGATCCCAAGTTCACTACTAAAAAATGAAATTACTAAAAGAAACCTATAGTTTTTGGTTGAGGTTTTGTATTTTATACCTTATGTTCTAGGGCTCTACTAAGTTTAATGAAGGTCAACTTCTTTGTATTTCTATCGAGATTGAGCTAGTTAATTTTCTTGCTATATAGAGTTATCAATATTCGTTCATCTATGTAGCCATGGGATTTTGATTGACAATATAGATAAAAATGAGTGGAGTCATATGATTATACCGAACCGAAGGGAAAATGAGATTTGAAGATTTTTTTTGCTAGGTACAAAAATAGAGAATGTGGGTTGTATTTTGGTGAAGAAAAAAGGTTGTACTCCATTAGGAGCTACCATGGAAAGATATTTTAAGGAGATAAACAAATCAAATATTGGTATTAACCTATATATCTGTTAGCGAAAAATATTAAATGATTAATAAACTATCCAATGATTTAAATTGTCAACCTGAGGAGAGCATAAACTTGTGAAGTACATGCAAAATATATGCAGGGTTAGAGTAACACTAACTTAATCTAATTTTTGAAAAGAAAACACATGCGACTGAAATGGAATTTAAGTCTAGGAAAGTGTGAAATTATGTGAAAGGAAACTAGTCTACTGTTTACTAATGAAACACACAGCTGAAATTGAACCTAGTTTACGAAAGCAAGAAATGGAATGAAAATAAATTTAATCTAGGAAAGCATGAAATTGCGTAAAATGAATTTAACTAAGAAAACATAAAATTGCATGAAATAAACTAATCCAAAACAATCAACATTTGGCATGTGAGCTCACATAAAATCAACACTACTAACTCATAATAAATAAATCAAAATCAATATGGAGAAATGAAAATGCTTGTATTAAACCATCAATCTATTACATAGCAACCCAATTCAACTTCATGACTAATTCCTACTAAATGACTAAAGACTCTCCCACTAACTACTCAATTTCTATTAGCTTCCTCCTCTCAAATGAAGAGAGAGCACTCTTATTTATATATGAGTTGCTTTGAAAAGAGGATAATAAACTCATAAATTTAGATCCACTTTTCTCTCAACATATTTTCCATAATTACAAAATATTTATCCCTTCAAATCCTCACAAGTCCTCTCACAAATATTGGATGAGATATTCTATCCATATTTCCATGATCCTCTCCTTGGAATAAATTTGAATAATTATCTCCTTCAAATCTACAAATGGTGGAGGAAATATTTGAAAAGATTTTCAATAATCATTTTGTTGAAAATATTCAAATATTCCTACACATTACAAATCTCACACAACTTTGAGATATATGAAAATATGTCAATTTTATAATATTTAATCATAAATTCTCTTAAAATACTTAAAATAAATAAATTGGAAAATAACAAAGTAACCCATATTTATTGATGAAAATGATATAAGGAATGGTTAATGGAGTGATGAATAGGGATGAATGTGACGAATATTGAAGGGAAAATAGGATGAAAATGTGACATTTGGGTGATCCAACAATATGCATGAGAATGAAGGCATTAAAATATTTCTAACATTATTTCTCCATCAAAACTAGTGTTTTATGGGATCAACTTCAATAGGTTTGGGGACTAGAAGTAGGCAATATTAGAGGTATATAAAATGTTATAAACCCATTTCTCTCATCAATAAAATTAAATGTATTCCCTCAACTATAATGTTTGGTTTTGGATATTGATATGGATCAGGGAGGAACGCTATTAAGAGGATAGTCTTATATTTACACCAAGTGTGACCAAATGCCAATGTTGTCCTCTGATCCAATTACCGCCCATGCTCCAACTTCCCAATTGTTTATCAATTCACTTGTGTATGGAATAATTTTGTGCTCTTATGCATAATTTGTCAATAACTTGGTCAAAGTAAAAAATTAGGACTAAAACCGCAAGTTGTTATGTAAAATCCCAAGTACAAATATTTAAAACTAGGAATAGAAAAATGCATGCCATAGTCCGTACATATGTCAATAATTGAAACATATACCATGGGGTTGAAGCTAGATATATTTTTGAAAAAATCCTCCTTCATATTCCCAAGATCTAGTTTCATTTTCCCACAGTTAAACTCCTAAAGTGGCAACTTTTCTGTTTTGAACCCAATGTAACACAATTCACAAAAATGCCCTCCCAACCCTCATTGTTGGGTCTTTTTTAGTGATTTTAGTTGGAAGTGGTGTGTTTTACTATTTGCCACCTTCTTGTACATTTGGTTCTTCCATTTGGGTTCAAAAAATTATCGGTGTGCATAAACACTTAATGGTTGTTTTGTATTCAAAAGTACCATTTAGAGTTAGATATGGCACATTCAACTATCATAAGTATAGAGTACCATATTTTATATATTACTTGGAACGAAATTGAAAATATTGTTTAAGATATAAATTTTCATTTATTGATGAATTATTTCATTTGTCATTGTTCCTAGCTTTGATTATTGGTTGATAATGTATTGTTTTTCTCATTATTCAACTATATAACATGTTTCCACCTAATCTATCAATGTCAAATTGGGGTTATGCCCAAAGTTCCTATCTTAGGAACTTTTGGAGCACCTAGACATATTTAGGCCATATTTTTCAAGTTTAAAAGAAAATCTGGGAAGAAAATAAAAACCATATATTAAGACAAGAATGTGCAAATACGAAAAAAGAGGAAATAAAAACCCTAGTAAAGAAGTGAGAAGATATCATTAAATCTCTCATGATGAAGTTATGGTTAAATCTAATAGCACAACTAGGATTAATGCATAGTTGATCACTAATCAAATCAATTAATGGTGAAGATGAAGTTGATGTTGATGATGGTGGCGATGATGATGGTGATGACAAAGTTGACATTGACTTTGAAAATAACAAAAAATAATATTTTTGATAGGATGGAATATGATGGGAAAATCCATTTATATTTTGACTTTTCCTGGAACCTCTAATATCTCCTTTGATCTTTTACAATTTAACAACTTTCTTCTTATCATATGCTTGTATCATATATACCATTTTCATCAAAATATATGTTGCTCATCAAAAGGGTTATGAGTCATAGTGGATATGGTTCAATACATGTAATGGGTTAATGTGTTTAGAGTGGTTATAGGTAAAAGTGTGTTGTGGGATAATTGTGTATGGGGTCATACTATGTCTAGGATCATAATTATGGCACCATAGTGGTTAATGGTTAAGGTGTGTGAAGGGTTCTAAGGTAGGTGGATCTCAAAATAATCAAAGGTAAAAATGTATGTTAATTAGGATATTATGGTCTATCAAGGTCAAAATAGTTCGATAAAGTGTGTTAATGGGTTATTTTGTTATTCATCATAGTGTGTTTGAGATCATAGTGTTTATGGAATTTTTGTGTTCAAGGGAATAGTGGACATTGGTTATAATGTATTAATGTTTTTTTTTTGTGGTCAAAATGTGTCAAGGGAATGTTTTTTCATGGCTCATAGGGACTAGGTGTCATAGTGGTTAGGGTGTTAGCATTCTTGGGGTCAAATTTTATGGTGAGTCGTAATAAAAATTTATAGGTATTATAGTGTATTAATGTGTTATTGTGTTTGGGTTTAAAGTGTGTTATGAGACAATTTTTTCAAGTTGGGTCATCCAACATCAATGTTCATATTGGTTAACATTGAAGGTGTTTGAGTGGTTAACATATATATAATTTTAAGCACACACACAAGAGTATATATATATAATAATAATAATAATAATAATAACAATAGTAAACAATACATAAAAATAAAACAAACAAAAAGTATTTCAAATTTCAAATTTTCATGCACACCCATTGATCTTCCTCTGCAACATACCATCGATTGGTGGAGTGGTGGAGTTCGTGTAAAGTATCAGTGACCTATGGTACATGGTATCAATGAGACATGATACATACCTCACCTTGAAAACTCTCGCACCCACACTTTTTTATCTACAGCCATTAGAGGAAATTTCAACTCAAAATGGGTCTCCTAAACAAAATTAATAAAATAATAGTTAAATTAAAAAATATATATTTATTAATTTTGGAGGAAGAAAAGAAAAAAACTACTTTTTTGTTTGTATTTTTGACATATCTCCTCGTATTTTTACTCAAACTTCAATCGGGAGAGCTCGTTGGATGTGGAATTAAATTCTGCATCCAACGAGCACCCACTTGGCATACTTTTGATAGACCCTGCTACCCAAATTTATATTAAAAAGGTGTTTAATACCTATACGGGTATTTCAAATTTAAATAAATTTCACTGGCTAACACATGATGACATGGAATTTGAGTTAGAGTTAAAAGTCCCATTTTGGGTTGAAATTTCCTCTAATGATCCTGCCATCTGCTCATATCAGTGACCAATGCTCTAACCGAGCTACTTAAACGCATATATTCTTCACTGCAAACCCCCATCCATTGGATCTTCCCCATCAACCCAAATTGATTGTGATTTCTATTTACCCCATCTTTGGTTGCAATACAAGATCAACGAACAAGCAATATTTATGGCTCAAGAACAAGCAACTCAACCAATGAGGATTTGAGATAACTATCTACCCACTGAGCAAGAAGTGGGAGAGGTGATTTGGACAAGAGCCTATTGAGGAGAGGAGAATTTGATTGCGGCAGGGCAGAGGGAGTTCAAACAAAGGAACTGTAAGAGGATCCAATGCCTCCCAAATATGTGAGTCAAGCCCTAAATCATTTCAATTTGACAAATTTATAAATTATTTTGAAAATCACTAAGGTTTCATTACTAATTCACTGTGCTAAGGGGGTTTCATTGCTATTTTCATTTTCCTTGGGGTTTCACCTCCTGTCACATGTTTGGATATTGGAAAATCTCAAGGATCACTTTATTTTTTAGGATAGATTCAACCATGGTCTTTTCTTAATATGATATAATTGTTCCTTAAAAAATGTCTCAAAACTCTACAAAGTTATTTGGGTAGCTAGATAACACTTCTTACATCCATACATGAAATCATTTTAGTTTTTTCTTCTCCTAATTTTGTTCAATGCACCCAAACACATAATAATAAATTGTAGCACTCTGCAACCAAGATTTGTCGACAAGGCTCCCACATATAAACAATGTTCAAAATGACTTGGATACTTTAATTCATAAAACTTTTGCGAAATTCAAGATATAAAGTACACATTATATTGATCCCTTTAGGGAGTTCGATATCAACCCAAAACTAGTGGAGATTAAGCTCCATCTATTTTGGTTGGAAGAACAACAAAAAATCAAATATGAAATGTACATCATTGGTTTTCAGAAAATGAAAGCACTTGAATTCCTAGCCAATATGTTTTCTATAATATCTCTATCGCTACCCAATGTGGAAAGAAATACAAGTAAGGTTTATAACTTAACTTAGATTGGATATCCTTGATGGGGAAAAAAAGTATTAACTAACTTATGTAGTAAGATATGGAACTTGGATTATTGGCCCAAGAACCATGCTGTGATGGAAACAAAATATAACATTGCCTTATATTTGTAAATGGGTTTTTTGACAATTTCATTGCTCAATGTGTCTAGGTGACTCTAAAACGATTGACCATCTTATCACTACTTCCAAACCCGAAACATTGAATTTTTTTTCTTATTGTAATCAAAACCCAAAACATTGAAACTTTTATCCCATGGTCCAGGTTTAACCAAACAGGTATTTGTCAGATTTGTCTTCCTCGAGCCAGGAAATTTTAGGAAGACTAGAGGAAAGTGATTCATCTAATATGTCTACAATAGGGAGATCAACTAGATGTCAAAATATCATAATAAAATTCCATAAACGCATGGAATTATTTCTTGCTGAAGGGAGGTCATATTCTTATCATGATGAGACCATATGTGACATCGAGCTGCCTATGATGTACAAACATCTAGTGAAACAATGGGTACCCAATGATCTTCCTCAAATAAACAAAAAAAATTGTGTGAATGCAAGGATATATTGGATTGCATCAAAAGGGTTCAAATATTGTTTCTATGGGAGTGGTACACATAAAATTTTACCCAAACTTTAATTAATGAATCTACTATCTTATGCTTTTTTCATGAGTAGATTGTTATAATTTCGGTAATTTTTTTTATATTTTTGTCGTCAGGTAGTGATCAAGGAAATCCCATGTAGTTAATAAGAGGAGTACACCATCCTCAATGCAAAAGGTATACCTCATTGTAATTATATAAATATAATATGAACAACATGTTTTTTTATTATGTTTTTTTTCGCTAGTATATTGGTTTCATTTCGATAATATTTTCTACACTTTTGTTGCAAGGTGCTCATCAGGGAAAGTCCCCAACAGTAGATCAGAGGAAAATAGCCTCAAGTAAATAGGTATACCTCATTGTAATTGTAAAAATATAATATGTGAAATATGTTTCTTTATTGGGTTTTTTTTTGTTGCAGGGTGCTAATCTGAGCAAGTCCTAGGTTGTCGATCAAACAATACTAGCCTTGAGGAAGCATGTATATATCATCCTAATTATATAAGTTAAATATGAGCAATATGGATTTTGATTAATTTTTTTTATTTCCTCGGTATATTGGTTTCATTTCGATATTGTTTTATATATTTTTGTGGCAGGATACTAATTCAGGGTTTGATCTAGCAGTAGAGAAACCCATAGATACTGATGTGGATGAGCTCATGCATGATGATGACATCTCATCTTCATTGGAACCCATTAAGATGATATATAAGAGATTAAAATAAATAAATGAGGAAATCGTTTGTCTTCTATTCATTTAGCCACAAACAAATGAGAATAGAGAAAAGGTTGATCTTTTGGTCAAGATATATTAGGGCTTGAATGTAAGTTGCAGTCTCTTTAATTAGAATATAAATCCATTTAGGATTTTGTATTTTGTACTTATATATGATCATGAACTAAAATAGGGTTTATTTTTACAGGATTTTTTGTGTCCAAATACTAGTGGTTAGGGGGGTGCTGGTACTAATGATGCCCATTGAGAGTCATCACATGGGCATATGACCCCACTTACATCTTGTGTTCCAATATTGTTGAATGAACAGTCAAAAACACATTTTGTGACACCCCCGAGGCCATATGTGAGTGCACCCTCTAGATTTTGATGCATTCCAGATCATGCATAACATGGGTTCGATGTAGATACTACTATCAATATTGCTTAAGCATCATTTCTTGGATATTCCTATATCACTAGCATGGGAACATTGTTAAGATTAATTTATCCTCCTTTATCCAACATAGTCTATTTGGTTATTTTTCCTAACTTAGGAGGTTATTATCACAGTACTAGAGTATGGGGGAAACACATAGGGGTTATCTACCACTTACTGCATCTTCATGCATGATTTTACACACCCCATGGACCAATCCCTACATTTTAGGATCCCACTATGAGTGCCACTAGCAGTCTCCTTCAATAGACCTTGGTAGGTAATCAGTTATGTTGAGTTATGTTCCAGTTGCTATTAGTTAGATCACAATCAGTTAGCCTAGCCCCAATTTTTTATGCATGTAGGGAGTGTGGTGGCTTTTGTCCACCTACCTCATTAGTTAACTAATTGTAGACTGATTTAGTCATCCAAAGTTAGACTAGTGAGATATAGTTGTGATTTTTCCACACTGATTTACTTAATCAATTAGTTAGAGTTGATAGATTCGAATCAGATATTTAGCATTCAAATTATGTTTATTGTAGTATCATTGTATTACTTATTAATGAATGAATATTATTGTTGTGATTATCTGAGAAATTATTTTCTGATTAATCTAAAATTTGGGTCATGAATTATTTGCTAAGTGTACATTGATCTTAATTATTCCACTACATAATTCATTTCTAATAGCTCTCATATTGGCCTGTCGATATATGGTTCTCAAATTTAACATGCTATCAAAGCTTATGTTCATCCCAATAGCAAAACTCTGATACCTCCATGCTTGCACTGGAAGCAGTTGAGTTTCCACATAATTCTCGGAATCATAACATTGCTCCCTCTGGACTCTGTCTAGAGAAGTCTATCCAGGTGTGACGGACTTTGAAAAAGTGCACATGTCGAGGTGGAAAGGTTTGAATTAACAAATTTTTCGGCCTCTATTCTCTCAGATGAAATTTTTCAAGATGAAGAAGAAGCAGAACATTCAACTATTGTTCTAGATATCATCTTCTTCTTTCTGCACACCAAATCCTCTATCTATATTTCTCCAGAGCTCAGATGGATTCTCAACATATTCCATGAGATAATGCATATCATGAAACATTACCATACCCATACTTCCATATGCTCTATCACAATAATTAAGCCAATCTCCTTTCTCTTCATAAGATTCTTTACCAGCTCCAAAAGACACACCAAGGAGATCATGGATGTCAATATATGAAACCATCTTCAATTTCCACTTAGCATAATTGAATGGTGATAGATGAGGAACTTATCTCAAATCCATTTTGAAGTTGTGCCTGCAAAAAATGCTACAAAACAATCAATTCACAGACATTTTTCAGTTCAAACCTTTAATCCTCCTCATGTGTTCTCCCTTCAAAAGTATCGACCTATATTCTCTCAGATGAAGTTGTTCAGGATGAAGAAGAAGCATAATATTCAACTCAATCAATTTGAATTGTTGAAAGTATCCTTGCAGTGACTCCTTCTCTTGTTGCTCCATAATTTTATGATATCTATGATATCCCATCTTCTCATAGAGTTGATCCAGAAGAAGACATTAGAAGACATTTGAATATCTGTTCTTGAAGAAAAACTCTCCTTCCATTCAACTCAATAATTCTTCAGAGATTCTTATATTCTAAATTATGTGCAAAGTTTTCCAGTGAAATCTTAAAGAGATGAAGAGAAATTCAATTCCTCTCTCTCCAATCATGCTACTAGTGTGCATAAAAGTGATACTTTGTATTTTTTGGAAGAAATATCATATTTTAGGACTGATCCACTCACCCTCATTGATCTAGAGCTTCCAGCGAATTCTTACATGATTGCTTGCACCAATACTCTGGGTTTTTTTTTAAAGAAGGAGAAAATTGTGCATCTACCATCTCAATGGAGCACTTGGAACCTTTTTCCCACACTCTTGGATCTGATATTACCTTATTTGATTCCAATTTTAAGTTTCAAGAGCCTCCAGTCATGCCTTTAGCTATTCTCATTATTTTTGGTGTGAAAAATCAAGTACCTCAAGTCTCTTTCAAATTTGTTGTTGGGGATTCAATGTTAGTTTTTTCTCGTGAGTTTGATGATATTAACTTTTGTGAATCATTGGATATTTTATAAGTTATATCAAATTATGGATCTCAATAATTTTCTCTCCATGGTCCCAGGACTTCTCTACCTTCCTACTTGATCACATGCTCATCTCCTCACAATACTAGTAAAGATGGAGACATACTGCATTCACTTGGACACTTGCTCCTAACAACTGGAGCTGATTTTACCTCACATGGTTCTATGTTCAAGGCTGCAAGATATAAGTTTATTGAGATTACCTCACATGGTTCGAATTATCGAGCACTTTTTCTCTCTCATCAGTTGATCTCAATTGCTCTATATGGGTACAGTTTTCATCTCACAACAGTCTATTTTCCTGATTCACTTGAGTATATTACTCTTCTTCCAAAGATGAAAATTCCTCTAGAAATAATAATTTAGTTTGGACAGGTTCAAATGCACAATCCTAGGATGTTGATGCACACAAGAACCAATATTTTGCATTGTTGCTCACAAGTTTTTGCTCGAAGAGAAATTTTTTTGTCTTAAGTATAGCTTGTTTCTCGTTTCCTGCTTATTTTGACGAGGGGGGTTTCCCATGAGTTTTTCCCATTTTCCTTATTTTATTAAGAAGTATTTTAATTCATTTAGATTGTATGGGTGACTTTTGGCCTAGTTTCCAGGGCCCAAGTTGTCCAAAGTTAGGATTAAGGGTGGGGGGGAAGGGGGGGGGGGGTTTAGGATTAAAATTTAATCCTCCTTTATCCAACATAGTCTCTTTGGTTATTTTTCCTAACTTAGGATGTTATTATCACTATACTAGATTATGGGGGACACATCTAGGATTAACTTCCACTTAATGCATTTGCATGCATGAGTTTAAGCACCCCAGGGACCAATCCCTACATTTTAGGAGCCCATTTTGAGTGCCACCAGTAGTCACCTTCAACAAACCTTGGTAGGTAAGTATTTATGTTGATTTATGTTCAAGTTACTATTAGTTAGATCACAATCAGTTAGCCTACTGCCAGTTTTGCATGCATGTAGGGAGTGTGGCACATTTTTTCCACCTACCTCATCAGTTAACCGATTGTAGACTGATGTAGTCATCCAAAGTTAAAATAGTGAGCTCCAGCTGTGATTTTTCCACATTAAGTTAGTTAATCAGTTAGTTAGAGTTGGTAGATTTGAATCCTATATTTAGCATTCAAATTTTATTTATTGTACTACCATTATATTACATATTAATGAATGAATATTATTGTTGTGATTATATAAGCAATTCATGTCCGATTAATCTGAAATTTGTGTCATAAAGTATTTTCTTAGTGTGCATTGATCTTAATTATTCCAATGAAATATTTCCTTTCTAGTAGCTCTCATATTGTCCTGTAGATGTATGGTCCTCAAATTTAACAAACACTATAGACCACATTTTTGGTAGATGAATATCTCGTTCCCATAAATATAGAGAAGATCCCAGGTATTTAAAATTTGTTTTAATCTTTGTATATTATGTGATTTAAATTTATTTATAGAACATTCTTTTTCAACTAATGATTACATGGTCATTTTGTAGAAAATGATGTTTTTTATAAACATCTAAAATATTTATCATTGGGGGTCTTTGGGCCTACTATCCACTCAAGGTGGGATAAACAAAGTAAAAAATTTAAAATATGGGCTCACTAATCGCTTAGTTGAGTTGTTCGATAGTGAGACCTTCAACCGAGAATCAAGGAATATGGCCAACATATAAATATTGTGAGGGGACAATATAGGGTTTATCTAGAAATGAACCCTAGGTATGAGCACCCTCTAATAATTCTAGCAAGGGAGTGGAAGTCCCTAGCAAATGATGGAAAAGAGAGGGCCTTGAGAAAAGAAGGAAAGATACCATCGGGCACAAGGAGGTATGAAATACTTTCAACAATGAAATTATATGTTTATTACTCTTTATTTTTAGAGAAAATTTGCAACGTCTAACATATATGAACTTTCTCATAGGCTTCAAGACACATCAAAGGACACCAAGATAAGACAAGAAAAATTTGGCCAACACAAGCTTGGGCCTGGTGGTTATTCGAATCTAGTGGCACGATTTGTAAGTATCAATAACTCAAATATTTCATCCAAATAATAAATTGCAAATAATTTGTTTTCATTTCCATAAAAGATAAATTCATGATCTTATGTAAAATTGCATGCTAATTGGTTTAAGAAAGTGCCCATGGAGGAAGACTTGAAGCCTAGATTCTTGCACAACTTTGAAGTTGTTGTTGAACATTGAAAATACATGTCTAGGAAAACATAGTCCTTTGATAATTGATCTTTCGCGCAGGTAAATAAAATCAACAAAGTTTATTTAAGATTGATAACTTATGCAATATATTCGTTATAAATTTTGGTCTTAAAATATTGAGTCTGTTTTAAGCAAGGAAGACACGATCCATATAATTCCTAGGATAGAGAATAGTTCTATGAAGGTCAACCTTTGCATCCTGATAATGAATGTATTCATGTGCTGCAGAAAAAGTAGTATGGATTATAGTTTAAAATATTGCATTGCAAATTGTGTATTAATTGTAATTTTTCACATTTCAACTCTAGAGCATGTAGAGGGTCATCCTATACAAGATGAGGCTAGACAGGACGATAAAGTGCATGATGTGGCCCAATTAGTTAAACAAAACCTCTATAATGTTTTATTATTAAAGAAATACTTGTAATAATATTAACAAAATATATCAATTTAACATTTCTTCATTTTTACAGCAAATCCCAACCCATTGCACCAGTGTCCATGTCATGAGCACATGACCAGGAATACATTAAAACCGCTGCAGATGCCATAAGAATTGAACAATAAGTAGTAGAAGATGAGTTGATTGCTAGTTTTGTCAAAAGAGAAAAAAAGAAAAAAAAAGTGTTTGTAAAAACATTATGAAAGAAACTTATTTTTCAAAATATAATGTCATGCAATATTTTTGTGTAATGAGTGAATGAGTGAATTAATGAATGCTAAATGTTTCTTTAGGATAAAAAACACATTTTTTCACATAAATCCATTTATTTTAAAGTACATGCATTGGGTATGGGTAATTGAGAGTAATGTGAGGGGGGGACGGGTCATAATAGCTTCCACATTCACATGGTTTCATTTGTTCAGTAGAAAATATTAAAATATTCTTAAAAGAAAGAGAAGTTCAATAAGGTTTTGCACTTTATTATTATGTATTATAGATTCTTGTAAATTTTGAAATGCATGTCTATTTCTTAAATTATTTGTCATGAATCAAACATTTAATAGTTTTTTCATTTCTACAGGACTTCGCACTAGGAATTGCAATTTATCAGTAGAATATGTGGGGAGGTTGCATCAATTTCACTCAAAGGTACATTATTATACTCATGAATTTATCTTTTTGAATGTTGTTTTGATTATTTACCTTTTGTGTGTATTCTGTTGGTTTACTTCATTTATTCTATGTAGTTTATTTCATTCATTCAGCTAATGGTATTTTAGTTGAATCCATGAAATGTTCCATTTTCATAAGATTGTATACAATTGGACATCTAACTAATAAAATATTAATCGGTCTTGGTGCTTCTCACAAGAAGCCATTCACGCTAATCATTTTAACTTCTTCCCATTCAATTAAACATTTATCACTTGTACCAATTCGAGAAACATATTAACCATTGCTTGTTTATTAGATTGATCATTGATTAGAATCATATTTTACTTTTCATTGCAATGGATTTCAGTCCAATTCTTAATAAATTTACATTGAAAGGAATAAAAGACAAGCTTGTTTGCATGATCGTCGAAGAGAACCACCCACTATCAATTTTTTTTAATAGTATAGGTTGTCATCATATATTCGACGAACACTCTTGACGACCCCCATCATATATCTGAGTATACCTCTAACGATAAACCTCATCGAATGAATAGAATACTTGCCAGATATTCTAAAAAAACAACTTAAAGATGGAGTTAAATCCGACAAACAATAGTATGAAATCCGACGGAAATAGGTTCGTAGGATTAGCCGATGAAATCCCATCGATGACCAAATAATTCTAAGTTCATTGCAAATCTGACATAAGTTTGTCAAATATCCAATGAACGGTTGTCGAATTTTGATTTTAAATGTTGTACTATTGTTGATCCCATGTTTGTTACTATTTTCGAATGATAAATTACTCTTTTGACATCTATTTCGTCACCTTTTTGACATATTCCTGTCATACAACTTATCATTCAGCCTCAGGTACGAATACATTTGGGATTTATGCAAATTCTGGTTCATTCTTATTATTTTGTGATTTTATTAATCAATTCGATGATATTTGAAAATATGTTTGATATATGAAATTGTTTTGAAGGTCATAGTATTTGCATGAGCTGATATTGGACACACACCCACGCTAGAGATGAGTAGATCGCATCTAACTCACCATTCATCCTGCCGATCAAACCACACATTGTTTGTTGGAATATTCCCAGACGTTAAAGCGTAGAATGGTTTTCAGTTGCTCCATTGCTCACATGTCTGATGATTGGATGACCCTCACTCTAGAAGGCTCACCATCCTACCTTCTCTGTTCGACACCACAACTCATGCCCATGTCAACAAGAAACTATATGCCACAACCCGCATGAGTATAACCATCGCATGAAGGAGAAGGAGGATTACTATGCATTGTCATATGGTCATTTGTTTGTAATAATGGTTGAATATTTTAGGAGCGGTTGACCATTGAAAGGGTCGACCTACTCATCCTTGTAAAACGTTATATATACCTGCCTCCAAGCGAGAGCATAAGTTAGCATGTTAATCAGTCAACGTTAGAAGAGAAACTTTGTAACGTTGTTCTGAATTTTAATATGTTATATTTCTTTTGTTCATCTATGCTCCTGTCTCTATGAGTGATTGAAGCGCAACCCTGATTGCTGAGAGGGACCCTCAACAACTAGTGGTCTCCATTTCCCTGTGTATTTTCATCATTTCCTTTCTTGCAATTAGTATAGTTTCATTTCCAGTTTGCTTATGTAATTTAGTTTCATGTAATCATTTATTTCATTATTTCCTATAGCATGTGTTTTATTGTGAGTATTACTTTGCAGTTAGTATAGTTTCATTTCCAGAATTAAATAACTAGTTGGGCATAGTTAGTTTCCTTTCCAGTATTTTTATAGCTTGTTGTTTAATTTTATATCGATAGTTATATAGATCTGAATTAGTTTATATCTTAGATTCAATTTACAGTAGGCTTAGTTCTGTTAACTCTTGTTTTGTTATAAATTTACTTTGGTTATACTTTAGTTTGTTTTATAGACAATAGTTCCTTTATAATCATGAATTAGCATAAGTCTTTTCACTATTAGTTCGATTACTGAATAAGTCCACTTACTTTCCTTTATGCATCTTGTTTCCATATGCACAAAATTAGCTGATAATTAGATCATTTAGGCCATTTTCCATTGTTTTCTTTATACAGACTGCCATTCAGACCGCCTGTTCAGCCTTTCATTCAGACCATCCATTCAGTCTGTTATCCAGTCCTTCGTTCAGCCTTCAATATTGCCATTTTGTTTTAAACCTATTTTAAAGGTTTTGTTTCTTTGGATTTAGTATTATGTTTGGTTTTGGTAATTAGATAATGATTGCATTTACCATTATGACCTTAGATTAGATTATTTAAAGTATTTATCAATTTTCACCCTTATCTTTCACCTCCTCTTACCTTAGTATGCTTTGAATTATGCTCTGCTTTGTTTCTTTTGTTTCTGATCTTCTCACTTATTATTGTTATAACGTTTGATAAGTGTATCTCTAATATAGTTTATATTTGTGTTTAGAGGATATTTCTTAATCAAATTTTCTTTATTAAGTTTTATACTTACTTCTTTCATTAAGTTCTTATTTGTTTCTAAGTTAGATTTCCCTTGCATTCGTTTCAAATAAGAAATGTTTTATTTATAAATGTAATCCTTAAAAATAATCGTGTTTCTTAATTAGTAGATTAGTTGTTCATAACATCTTCCTTAGTTAAGATTCATTTGCTTATGGAATAAATCACCATGTTTACCATCACCTGTAATTGGACATTCCTTAGTTTGCACATATTTGTAGAAGATAAATTAGATTTAATCCCATTTAGTTTCTTTACTTCTTTTGAAAGCCATTTTGACACTACTCCTTCTTCAGTTCCGATCACAATGAATGCATATCCTCAGACCCCCCAAGGAGAGTGGAACTAGATAGTTTAGTTTAGCCATTATGTACATTTTTTAATTGCATGTATAGTTTAATTGTTGAAGTTCTTAAAGTATACCCAATTGTTGTAATCGTGTTTTCAATATTATAATTTCTTGTATAAGTTAGTTTCTGAAGTTGTTTATGAAGCTTTCTAATTCTTAGATTAAGAAGTGGAATAGTTAATTAATAGGTAGTTTACTTTCTTAGAGTAGTATTGTTTATATCTTTACCTTTCAGTATTTGTTTATAGAGTAGAGTAGTATAGGTTGATATTGCTCTAGTCTAATACTATGTTCCAGTTTAATGACCTTAATAATTGAATTTCTAAGAGTTTGACTCGGTTTTTCATTTTGAAAGATCTTTCGGTATTTTCTTTGTTAAAATATTTCCATGAAAACGTAGGAACCCCTCTACCTTTGCATATATTTTGTGTCAACTATAAGTTTACCAATCTCGGTTTATAATTGAATATTTGATTAATTAATTAAGACATTATAACACCCAACAAGTGTCATGACTATAGATCGTGTGAGTTAAACATCATGTGGGCTGCAAATCACACCACACCACACACATGGATTCATATCAAATTACCATGTGGAATGAAAGAGGGACAGTTACAACCATCCACCTTCCACATAGGAAAATGAAGAGGAAGAAAGGGAAAAATAAAAAGGGAGAATTTCGAAGGAATTGAGAATTTTTTTTAGCTCTGTTTAACTTAGGAATTTTTGTTCAATTGGGATCAGTTCAAGTCAGCTTCATTCATTGGGTATCATCAATAGAGATATTCAATTCTATTAATATTGATTCATAGTTTTATGTGCATATAAAGCTTCTAGATGCTTAGCATCATTGATGCAAAACGAGTGAGCGATAATTTTTGAATGAATTATGCTATAGAGAATGAACTATTATTCCTTTGTGTGTCTTCTGAGAAATGTTAAATAAAGGAAGACTCGAAATTTCTATTCCGTTGATCATTTCAAAATCTATTTCTACCATTGCTATCGTTTTATCTCTATTATTAATTAATACGTGCTTGTAGTTTCTCATATGATAGGAAGAGAGGTTTGTAAGCATGTAGAAGAGAGTTATAAACTACCCGATCTGCATCATTACTCAATAATGGTTCTCTCCCAAAACATTAGATGGATTAGGCTAACCTCTAAAATATTTTCCATTAATAAACTGGTTGATTCTTAGAAACTTGTAGTTATTTATATCCATGAAATATTGGCACGCGTTGATCTTTTTCTAGCAGATATAAAGTTGTTACTCCCAGGATGGGATTTTTTTGTTCAGATGCTTTAGGTATATTAGGAGGATTAATGATTGGTTATAAAACTAGTCTCATTTTATGTACTAATAGTTGGTATTTCTAGTCAGGCCTAGGCATAGTGCTTTTTTGAGAGAGATAGGACTTTCCTTAACTTTCATAAACATTTATGGTCCATACAGACAGAGGGTGATATTTTGGGAAATACTTTTCAAATCAGGCTTGCTTGAGGCTAAAAGAGTGATTTTGCAGTGAATCCTTAATTTTTCTATTGGAGAATCTGAAATACGGGGACCAAATTCTCATCAAGATAATATTTCTTCTTATGTCATTATAAGGATGGCATAGAATCCTCTGTATGGCATTCCCCCTTTAAAGCTAAAACCCACTTCAAGAAATATGAGAGTTGGATAGGATTAGATAGCAAAAAGGTTGGACAGGTTCTTGGCTAAAAAATGAATGTTGAGATCTCCCATGAGAATTAACGAATGCGTTGGGGAAGAGGGGGAATTAGACCATTTCCTCATTTTCCTTGAGATTGGAGTGGTCAAAGGAATGCCTCCCAATTCCTTCAAGTTCAACTAGGTTTGGCTGGAAGACGAGGCCTACAAGGATGTGATCTCAAACTTACAAATCCCCTATTTGTATCTAAATATAGAATCGATAAGTATTCATTTTTACAATAAATTCAAAATGGAAAAGACCAAAAAATTGCTCGAGTTGTGGCACAAAAGGAATTCCTAGAGGTAGATATCTAAAGACCATTGAAACATATTTGCACTCCTTTCACTCAAATTATCCAGAGGGATTCATAGAAAGCACACAAATTATTTATGGCATATTGATCATCTAGATGGAATTCAGGTTATAGGATTCAATGAACTATCCTTTACAGGAGTGAACCATTTTTACTCCCTTTGCAAAGAAGATGCAAGCTCTTTAGAAGCACAAATGATCTGGATGAATGCTTTTTTCCTGGCTTTTGTTAATGAGAATAAAAAAGAAGAATTATTGAAATATTGTCTCTAGAAAAGTTAAAGAATTTGTTCATTCCTTCCAACAAGACAAAATCCTTGGCCTAGATGGTATTCATGTAGAGTTTTTTAAGGTTTTCATGGAAGTGCTTGAGGATGACCTTCTAGCTATTATAGAGGAGTCCATATGCAACGATATATTTCTAGAAGCATTCAAATATATGTTCATATCCCTCATACCCAAATCAAACAAAGCAACTTCTCTTGAGGATTACATGACAATTTCACTTTGCAACTCCATCTATAAATTGATCACAAAGGTTATAGAAAACCGCATAAGCAACATTCTTTTGAAGCATATCTCTTAGGAATAATTCACCTTTTTGGAAGGAAGGAAAATTATTGATGCAATAGGAACAAATCAGGAGGTTATGCACTCTACAAAGTTGAGGAATATTTTGGCCATCATATTCAAGCAATACTTATCCAAATCCTATGGTCGAGTGAATCGATTATATTTAAGTTTAGCGCTTCCTCAAGTGGGATTTCCACTTGTATTTTTCAACTAGATCCTATAGTGTTTGCAAACCATATATTTTTCCATTTTGATCAAAGAATCCACTTCCCATTTCTTTATACATGGGAGGGAAATCAGACAAGGGTGCTCGATGGCTCCTCTCCTTTTCCCTATAGTGGTGGAAGACCTTGGAAGAATCATCAATCAAGAAAATTCACAAGGCTCCTTCCAAGGGATTAAGATTGGTTTTAATGTTTCCATCGCTCATTTATTTTTTGTGGACAATATAATGATATTTTTTAATGGATCCATACGGGAAATTGAAATTATTAAATAATTTATTCACATATTTGTCGATGCTATGGGGATGGTTCTAAATGTACATAATTCACATGTCTCCTTTCTGAACCTGGATCAATTGTCTATCGATTGGATAAATGATCATTCCGAGTTCTCTATAGTAGATTTATAGATTGGGTTAAAAAATTTGAGCCTTATTCTTAAAGAAAAATATTATAAAAAAAATAGATCGCTCATGGATAATTGGAAAAATTGAGAAGATATTGCACATCTGGTGCAATAAGTGGATCTTGAGAGCGGGTCAACCAGTTTTGATGGAATCTATCATCGAAGCAATATATTGGGTCTCCTTGGACTTTTTCCCTTTGATTATAATGAACCATATTATAAATCTATATTTTGATTTTTTATGGCAGGAAGACATAATTGAGAGACCCTTCAATTTGGTTTCTTGGGAATAAATTTCTCTGCCAAAGGACCTAGGTGGATGGGTTCTGAAGCATCCAGATCACTTTGTAAAGTCCCTAACATCCAAGGGGGTTTGGAGAATCCTCAAATGATAATCCTTATGGGTCAAGGAGGTCGTCCAAAAGTATATTCATCCCCTATCCACTTAGGATTGGTTTAATATCAAAGACAAACAGTACATGGACATATCTATCATGTGGAAGGATATCATTTTGGATTTTCATTTAGTAGGTGATTGGATGGTGTGCAAAAGTTGGTAATCGTCAAAGAGTGAGAATTGGGAAGTATCCTTGGGTAGGTAGTATAGGTGTTCATAGGTTACCCTTTGATATGATTAAGTCCTTAAGATATCAAGGAATTACCCATTTGAGTTAGGTGGAAGACTTCAACAATACCTCTCCCTTTAGTCAGGAATGGATTTCAACTAAAGATTTGGGATTTGAGGGTGAATAGTCAAAGATATGAAAAAAAATATGCAAAGTCCTTAAAGGACCTTCTTTGGTATAGGAATGTTCAAGGTGGATATTGTCTATGATCTTGTCTTAAGAAGCATGAGCCAGTTAGCACTCTGATTGTTGGGAGGGCCCCCGTCAACCAGAGCCTTTTATTTCTGTGTATTTTCATTCTTCCTTTTCTGCAAGTAGTATAGTTTTATCTATAATTTGTTTCTGCAACTTATTCATTGAAATTGTTTATTTTATTTATTTCTTGTAGCTTAAAATTTGGTATTATGCTATTTATGTAATTTCCTTTGTGAGCTAAGAAACCAAATTATGCATAGATTAGTTTTTAATTTCCTTTTTAAGTATTTCCAGTTCATTTGCTTAATGTCATATTGATAGAATATATTGCTTTGCTCAATTTACAATAGGTTCAGCCTTATTTACTTTTTTTTGTCATGAATTTGCTTCATTAGATTTCAGTTGTCCAATGATGCAATGAATAACAATCTTTTCTTTTTAAATTATGAATTAATTTAGATAATTCTGCTATGAAATTTGATGACTAAGTAGGTTCAATTTCCTCTCTCTACATTTTAGTATCATATGTATGGGTCTGTTGTCCTCAAAGATCATAATTTAGATTAACTGTTTCTTGAAGTTTTAGTATTTTCTTCAAATAGACTATCATTCAGACAGCCTGTTCTGTCTGTCATACATACCTCTGTTTTAGTCTATTTTCTAATCTTCCATTCATCTCTTAGTGCTTTTAACTTGCTTTAAGCCTATCTTCTTATCTTCTTGATTATTTCTTGATAAATGGAAATTAGATAATGGTTGTGTCTCTTTTTACAGCTTTAGATTAGATCATGTAAATGCTCATTTGGTTTTATTCTTATTTCTTCTTCCTCCTCATTTGATGTTTGAAATTGTGTTTATTGTGTTGCCTTGTAATTATGTCTTCAGTTTGATTTGATTTGTTCCTTTGCATGCGAGGTTTAAGCTTAAATGCATTAATAGATTAAGTATCTTATACATTGTTTATAGCAATACGATTTTTTCGCTCCATCATATAGTTATTAAAGGAATCTATAGGATAGAATTTAAATCATATTTATAAGTTCTCTACTTGTTCATAAATTATGTCTACCTTCTTGTAGTATTACTTTATCTTTCTCAAGTAGGAATTATTTGTTTATAAATCATCATGTTTACTACAACTTGTAATTGGATGTTTCTTAGTCTACATATTTTCGTAGATATTAAGTTAGATTTCATTCCCTTTAGTTTCTTCACCTCATTTGAAAGTCGCTTTGACACTGCTCCTACTCTTGTTCCACTCATGATGAACCCTTATCCTAAAAATAATCAAGGAGAATGGAACTAGATAGCTAGTTTCAACTATTATGTACATTTGTCAGTTGCATGTATAGTTTTTTAGAGAGCATAACTAGTTGTTGTAAATCCTTCTTTTTATAATCATTATTTAAAGTTGTTTAGCAGTAAAATAAATCTCCTTAGATAGAATAGTTCATAACACTGTTTATATCCTTATGTTTATAGAGTAGAGTAGTATAATGTGATACCGCTCTGGTCTAGTACTTTGTTCGAATATCCTAATAGTTGAATTCTTAGGATTTTGACTCCATTTTTCATTTTGAAAGATATTTCGATATTTATTTATTTTTGGTTAAAATTATTACCATGATACCCTAGGAATCCCTCTACCTTCACATATATTTTGTAACAACTCTAATCCTACCAACCTCGGTCGATAATTAAATATTAGGTGAATTATTCAGGATGATATTTTACCCAACATTTTGGCGTCGTTGCCTGGGAGTTGTTTCTAAGGTAGAATAGATATAGGCTGGTGGTGGGGGAGTGGTAAGATGAGAGGTAACAACCTGCACATCTGTTATAACAGGTGCCCCCAAATCCAGTAGTAGCAGTAGCATAGATTTCCCTTTACGTTTTTATGAACAAACCTAGAGATTCTCAGGATAGATTCATTAAGATAGTAAATTTTTGTTAAAATTCTTATTTTTTTTTACGGGGGACATAAAACCCCAACTATAAACTTAGTAAAAAGGCATTGAATAAAAAAAAAACTATAGGAAGTAGTTATGTTGGAAACATAAAAGACTCTTTCAGGAGATCTTAGAGGAGAAGCCATAGAAGAGATCCTATTCCTATAAGACCCAATAAAAGAATGGGTGGTTGGAGGAATATTTATCCTGGGAAAGAACATTGGGATGCCCCATTCTCACCTCAAAAAAATTCTTCTAGATATACTCACTTTAGAAACCAAAATTACATGAAGAAGCAGGAAGAAGAATGAGCATCAAAGAGCAATTTCTGTCCAAAATGTGAAACTAAACATCCCTGACAGGAATGTCCATTAAAAAAAACCTTTGCATGTCACATTTGTATGGGGCATCATTTTTTTCCCCAAAGGATCAAGATGGATCCTACCAAGATAGAGGTAATCATTGGACTCCCCTCTCCAAAAACTCTTCCTCCTATTGATCCTTAAAATTATTGTGGGTTATCATCACTTGTATATATGTAAATATGTGTATATTTCTTTGAATAAATAAGTCATTTTTAATCATTTCTTTGCAAGGGACTCTTTTTCTATGTTTTCAAGAATAAAATAAATCATCTAACAAATGGTTTTGAAAATTGGTTACAAATGGGTATTTCTATTTCTTTGAGCAGCTCATGGGATATTACCTGAAAAAGAAAGTACGCTAAAAAACACTCAAAACATATCTTAACTTTGAAGTTTTAGAATTCTTGTACATCATTTTCAAACCACTTATTTTATGATTTTGTTATGCTTCAGACATGTACATTTCCGATTATTTGAACAGTTGCTCAAAAGACTTACTTTAATTATCATGTTCTTCAGAATTTTCGCACCTATGGATTACTAGCTCATCTACACTTGTTATCAAAACTTGACTCTTAAATATTTTTGAGGACACTCCAAGGTAAGTGGAATTTCTGCTTGTGGGAAACATTATCCTCTATAAAAAAGATAGACTGAGAGGCCCATGAACATCTATAAGTTATTCTCTTTTGACATGATCTATAGTTAAGGCCATTTTATGAAGAAAAAAAATTATAATATATAAATCATGTGTTTAGCAGGGCTTACCACGCTCTACTACAAATCGACTTCCATATACTCAGAATATTTATACAAGGAAAACCTGTCGAGGTACTAAACAGGCCTGCTGGTAGCAGGTCAATGCTAAGTAACAACTTAAAAACAAGGAATTTCGATAAATTCAAGTAAACCCGTCGGGGTACTAAAGTGGATCGCTGGAAGCAGGGATATGCTTGCATGGTACCAAGATAAACCAACTGAGGTACTAAACAGGCCTGCTAGAAGTGGGGCAATATCGGGTAAAAGAGATTTGGTTAATGCACCGCTAGGAACATGGTTCAAAAGAAAAATATGTTTACGCCTATTTTTTATGAATACATATAAATATATGTTTAGGGCTATCGTTTATGATGTCATTAAAGAATAACCGTATGTTGTCCTTGGATCCGACAATCTAAATTCAATCAATATCTAGGATATGATTATCCTAGAAATGGGACCCATAGCTATAAACTCCCACAAATTCAAAGGTGAGCTCAAGAATTCTTGAGATGACAAGATATCCTTACAACAAGGCAGGGATGACTAGTTTTCCCTATGGTACTTTCACTTATATCTTCATCACATGATAAATGATAAATTCACATATCCACATATTTGAGCACTGTTATTTTTGAATAAATGTATATATCTGAATTCTTTCCATTTATTAGTTAGTCTTTCTTTCTTTTACAAAATTACAACAGCATGATTGAACTTCTATTAATTTATTTTGAAATTACTTAGTTTTATTGTATGGCTTGGGGACATGCCATATCTTTGGTTTGGGGGAGATTAGACTGTCTGTCTTTATTTTTTACTTATAGGAGACTCATTGCCAAATGACAAAGTGATTGCAGGATAATGAAAATAGAGAAATTGGTCTTAAAATCTTGGATGTATATGGAAGAACGCTAGAGAATTATTTCATATGAATTCTTTATGGCCTGGAAGCCTAGGGAGATCCATGATTAGCAACAGTCTGATCCAACAAATCTCATTTTTATAGAAATCTGTATGAAGGATCATATGAAGGGTCAAATGTCGGTATGAATAAAAAGTCAAATGATGATCTTAATAAAAAAAATATGAAATTTCGGTATCTATGGTTAAGTGTTAGTTTAATTTTGTTTGGGAAAAAATTCAAGTCATATCATTAGAGTCACATCCATAGGATATTATGACTAATCTCAATTCATGACAATACAAATAAAATCTAATATGATTTCATTTTACCTCCATATGGATATGATATGACCGTAGGGTACTTCCTAGTCATCATGACTATGCCATCACCCTTATCCTTTTTTTCACTCGCACGCATTAGCTATCAAATAAGTTGACCCTCTTGTTAAAATAAGGCTATGGTTATGAATATGGTTATGCATCCATATTAAGTTAAACGATCAACCTGTTCAGCTGGTGTGCATCACCGGCCCCGTTCGATAGGGCTTCAAGCGACTCCCGTTAATGAGATTTGGTAACACAACACCATCTAATTGCTGCAACAGCATAGCGCCTCTAGAGGTAATAGACTGAACAAGATAGGGACCTAGCCAGTGCATTTGTAACTTACCTGGGTGCTTGGTAAACTTACTATCATATAACAGCACCAAATCTCCTATCGCGAACTGTTTGTGCTTAATATGGCAATCATGCCATGCCTTCTGTCGATCTTTCACAACCTGTTGCTGGAAGCCTGTGATGAAAATATCCTCGTCGATATGAATCAACTGTGCAACATGTGCTTCTAATGCCTATGCATCCACCATGCCCATTGTCACAACAATGTGCAAGATAGGAACAATGTACTCCATCGGCATGACTGCCTCTTGCCCATAAACCAACTTAAATGGTGTCTAACCTATGAGTCATTTGCAGGTTGTACAATAGGCCAATAAAACTATAGGAACTTTCAGATCCCAGTCATCGTGGTTGGTGTTACATACCTTGGTCAGCGTTGTCTCCAAAATTTTGTTGAAGGCCTCAATAGTGCCATTTTCTTGCGGATGGTAGGTATTAATTCGCTTATGTTGTACCTGAAGCTACTCGGCTAGTGCTTTTATTGTCTGGTTGACAAAGTGACTACCTTAGTTGCTCATCAAGATTCGAGGACACCCAAAGCACATCACAATGTTCTCAAAAATAAACCATGCTATTGTCGTGGCGGTACAATCAACGACTGGTGCATCCTCTGCCCACAGAGTCAGGTAGTCAGTTGCAGTGATAATATAATGGGTGCCAGTGCACTTACTTGGTGGATTTATAGGACCTGTAAAGTGGATGGCCCATTTAATGGTTGTAGACTACCCTGCGGTACCAGTGGCATCTCGTCTCTCCGCAATGGTATACCAACCCGTTGGCATACATCATAGCTCCTGACATAGTTTGTGGCATCGTTATGCAACGTGGGACACCAAAGCCCAGAACGCAGCACATTCTGGGTAGTGGCACGGCCTTTGTGGTGACCTCCCGCAACACCTATGTGTGCTTCCTCTAGAATGGGACCCTACTCATGCGGTAAGATGCATCGTCACAATATCTCATACGGTCCAAGTTTATAGAGCTATCCTACAATGAGTGAAAAATCGGAAGCTTTGACGACTAGCTGCTTCTTCTGGCTAATCAACATATCTGCAGGGGCGATGCAAGTAGATAAAAAGTGAACAATGGGGGTATAGTAATCGTCAATGATTTCAACTAAAAATAATTGTGCATCAAGCAACCCATCGTCAATATTAGTTGGTTCTTCACCATTCTCAATTCGTGACAGATGATCCGGGCCAACATTCAACTGTCTTTGCTTTACCACTATTTCAAAATCAAATTCTTGGAACAAAAGAACCCACCTACAGATTCTTCCCCCCAACACAGGCTTATTTACTAGGTATTGCAAAGCTGAATTATCAGTGAACATCTTAAAGTGTCCACCCAACAATTAGTGCCTGAACTTTTGCAAAGCATATACCATCGTCGGGCCTTCCCTTTCAATCCTGGTGTAATTTCGTTCAGCAAATGATAACTTCCTACTGGAACACATTATGGGATGATCCAAGTCACCTTCACTTGGTTGCACAAGAAAAACCCCCAGCGCAGTAGAAGAGGCATCAACATGTACATGGAATTCCTTATTCCAATCAGGAAAAACCAATATTGGTGCAAAGGCCATCTTGGCCTTCAGGGTTTCCAAGCTACCTTGACATTCTTGAGCCCATTCAAATGCAGCATCTTTCTTTATCAACTTCTCCATAGGAGCGGAAATAGCAGCATATCCCCTGATAAACTTGCGATTGTAGTCGATCTGGCCCAGTGTTGCTCGGAGCATTTTTACATTCGTCGGCGGTGGTAAACTGAGGATCAGCGCAATCTTTGCCAGATCTACCAACAGATCTTCTTTGCAGATGATGTGCCCAAGTAATATGCCAAAGGGTGCACAAAAAATACATTTCTTGGATTTCAAGGAAATATGATGCTATCGACACCATTCCAACATTAATCGCAAATTTTCCAAGTGGTCTTTAGCCAAGTCGTAGATGGTTCAATCATCCATATAGACATGCAGGAACTTCTGAATAAAATCCTTATAAAGACTGTGACAACAACGCGGAAGAATACGGTGGGGGAATTTTTCATCCCAAATGGCATGACGGTATACTGGAAACAACCCCACTCGGTGACGAATGTAGTCTTATGGTGATCCTCCTTCATGATCCAAATCTAGAGGTAGCCTGAAAAACCATCTGTGAAGGAATATACCTCCTAGCCGCCTACACCTTCTAGTACTTCATCTGTGAAAGGGGTCAGGAATGGGTCATGCATACATGCATCATTTAATTTTCTTAGATTGACACGGATGCAGATTTATCCAGTCTTCTTGTCTTGGACCACCATCCAGCTTAACCACTCTGATTCTTATACCATCTTGATGATCCCAGCATCCAGCATCCTATCAATCTCAGTTTTCATGCGATACTTATACCACGGGTTCAGTCTATACGGCCTCTGGCGAACTAGTTTTGCATCTGGCTTAAGTAGAATATTCATTTCTCCCAAATCACTAAGGATCCCCTTCATCTCAAAAAAACACATGGGGAACAGATCCTAGAATTCATGTTGTAGATATATGATTTTGGCTATCGTCTCTTCGCCCCAGTAATCCCCAACATTGGCAAATTTTGGGTTTTTTGTCCTCCCAATGTCAGTTTTCCTAATGCACAGCGGCTAGTTCATCGAGTCTGTCGGTATCTCGGGAGCTACAACACCGCAACCCTTAGACTCTGGGATATTAACATTTCACAGCTCGTCATTGCCTTCAGGTTCCCCGGACAAGTTGTAGCACATCATCATGGATTGGACAGAGCAATTTGCATGGGGATCAACTAGGTATGCGACAGGGGTGACTTTTAGTACTATGTCACAAATAATGTGTAAAGAATTACATTCCTCAGCATCAATGTCCTGGAAGTTAAAAGTCTGCATGAAGTAAAATGACAAATCCTCCTAAGTGGTAATGGTTCTGTGCAACTCTGCTGCTACATACCAGGACCGTGGCATTTCTTTGAGAGTATGAACAAAAGCGTGAACCCACTCATCTCTGGGTCACAATGTCCATAATGTCTAACATTCAATCAAATGACTGGCAGGATCATTCTATCCATCATATCTCTCAGCATGGTAAACCTCTACATCACCAAAACGGACCATCATCAATCTACGGCACTGCTCCTAGTCTTGGATTGTCTGTTTGTGTGTCTCCCACCAGTGTGTCTTGGATTGTCTGTTTGTTTGTGAGCCAATATCCTTTGCGGTTCTAGCACTTTCTTTTCAAATTCTTGAAAGAAATCACAGAGTCCTGGAAGTCCTTCATAAATGGGCAAATCGACCATCTTAGTTGCAACATGTCAAAGAGACTATGTAATTAACCCACACTTCCGGAATCATACCTCATACAACCGAATCATGGCCTTCAATGTCAACAACCAAATTTGAAACACGGCCGATGGGCTGAACCTTCACCTGATTTGCTAATCGGAGCTGCACTGGTGACCATCCTAGCGTTGGATTCCCCATTGATTGCTAGGTTTGCGTCGTCAAAATGTTGACATCAGACGCAAGGTCCAAAATGATCAAGTCAACCTCATAATCCCCAATATGGATATCCATCCTCATTTCCTTGCCTATGTTTCTTTTTTGCAAGGAATTCATAGCAGAATCCTTCACTATATTATTCAGAAGGTGCAGCAATGTCTCAAGCTCGACAAGGGTGTTCGAGTCCCTTTCCAGCGATAGACAACTTTCAAAAAACTTACGCATAGTGCCATGCTACCACAATGGTCCTGCTTCTATAGATGGGTCAAAAGCAAAAGGCATTTCAATAATTGGCATCTTACTTGGATTCCTTCCAATCGCCTGCTTCGCTTCAAAGAAAGCATCCTTTTCTGTTGCAATATCAAATGAAATCTTTTTCTTGCCAAGTCGAATAGGTTTCTGTGGTCCGTCATCACCAGCTGTCACGCCAGCACAAGTGACAATCCTGACATCAGCATCCTTCATCATTGGTTCTGCATGGATTGCTGCAACTGTCAGTCCTTGATGCAAGTTCTGGGCTCGAGCTCCTGATGTGTGTTGATTCAACGGCTGATTCGTAGCTTGATTCATTGGTATATTCTGAGCCTGGGGTGGGTTCTAAGTCTGAGTCTTATTATACGATGGGATCTGACCTTACAGGGGTGGATGATTCTGTACCTAGAACAGAGGCTGATTCTGATTCTGGGTGTTCTACAACTGGGGAATATGGCCCGCCTGCCATTTTGTGATTAACTGAGGACAATTTTTGACGTTATGATCACTGGTTGCACAGTATGTACACTGTGCATGAGGACATTCTCTCTGATAGTGCCCAAATACCCCACATGTATAACACTAAATGGATTCCCGACCTTGGCCACTTCCTCAACCAAAGCCTCTGTCACGGCCCCTAAAGCCTCCACAGAATCCTCCATGGGTTCCTCCCTATTGGAACTGCTGTTGAGCCAGCTGCTACTATGGAAGGTTTGATTGCTGCTGAACATATTGTGCAGCTTGTGGCTTATTATACTATGGTCGTTGCACCTGGATATACTATGGTTGTATGACTATTTGCGGCTGTGCTACAAACTACGGTTGAGGTTGTGCAGTGACGAACCGCAATGGAGGAGGTGGTGTGTGCGGTACCTGTATTGTTGGATGCGCTACTTGTGGTAGTGCTTGCGTTGTCTGGGGTTCCTCCATTTTCACAAAGTATGAATCGTGTCTCCTTTCTTGGAGCAAATCATAAGCACAACAGTTCGTGTCTTCATGTCAAACTGACTGACAAAATGTACAGTACAACCTCTCTGCTTTGGTAACCATCTTCTGCATATAATCACAATTCTTGTGTCGATGCCCATAGACTTGGCAGATATGACACCATGGTACACGAGCACTACTCAATGGATTAGGGGCTCCTGATAGAAAATAATTTTGAAACTTCGGACATGTATCCTTGGTATGTCTGCCTGCATGGCAATGGGTACACTGAAGATCATCATGATCCTCCTTGGCATTTTTTATGTCTTGCAGTTGTAGCATTAGATTGGCCAGTTGTGCCTGAATCTGATTCATTCCAACAGTAGTTTCTCCTACTGGTGATGCTTCCAGTTTCATCGTGATCTCCAAAGCCTCGCTCTGTGTCACAATATTTTGCTGCATTAATGGTTGTCGAATATGTGGGACAAGTGCTGTAATGAACCATTCTTTGTGTTGGACATCGCTCATTTGAAAACTGACCCGAGCCATCAATGTCTTAAATCGCTGATCAAAACCCCAAATCATTTCATTGGGGAATTTTTTGATCTCTTTCAATTCAGTAATGTACTGTTCTAGATCATTGGTGCCATTTCCAGATAGCTTCACATAAGAACCAGTACTGTTCTGGATCACCGGTTCCATTTCCATTGAATATTGGTAACTTTATCTCGTCACACGCCATTCTGGGCCTTCTTCCTCCTGCTGGTGCTCTATTACTAGACTGTTGTTGACACATCAGGCAAGTCAACGTAGAATGCACATTCCTTCCTTGTGGTGGAGTAGTGCACAAAGGGTTAGGCATGCTACTACTGGGGTTCGATCCTATCGTTCTTCCGAGTGTAGCCTGGGCTTGTATATCCTCGTCGTCACAGAAATTTTGCTTCGTCCTGTGTGGTTTTTCTTCACAGTATCGCACTTCGACTTCAGTAGGACCTTCTCTCGTCCTCTTCCTCTTTTCTTGAAACCTTTCTCCTCCCCTCGTACAACCACTTATTTCTTCAATGACCTTTATATTCTCACCAGAACGCATGCCCATCTACCCCTTATTTCCTTATGAATTTCCCCCCTTTTGATCACAGTGCCTACATCCCCCACACACCAGAGGTGCACTACTCTTGGTCCATCTTTAGGATACCCTTTTCATAGACTAGTTGCTTAATCAA
Source organism: Pseudotsuga menziesii (assembly GCA_001517045.1). NCBI lineage: Eukaryota > Viridiplantae > Streptophyta > Pinopsida > Pinales > Pinaceae > Pseudotsuga > Pseudotsuga menziesii. Next base: position 314,975 of record LPNX011098402.1, read on the forward strand.
CAGTTGTAGCGACAATAAGAACCGGCCACAAGGTCCACTGAAAAATTCCCTTTATGTTTCGCTAAAATATTTATTAGTATCAATAGAAAATTCAGTGATGTGTCCTTCTAAGATACTATCCAACCATACCTCAACTTCCCGTGATGCCTTGTTGCTAGTTTCCTGTAGCGCCTAGATCAATTCTGGGGTCCAAGATGTCGACTCTCCTCCTTGGGAATTCATCTTTCTCTTAGCAAATTTGGTCAACCATTCATGCAAGAGTACCGAAAATTCACAAAAGTACCACTCATGAGGACCATCATGGATATATCTAGCCATCCATTGACTTGTCGACAACTTCAGGTTCTAGTTTTCAGCTTTAGCAAACTCCTGCAACTTCTGATCAAACCACTCCTCGATCTCAGATCGAGTTCAATGCCAGAACATATCCCCCTCCTAGTTGTAACTCGATCCCGGCAACAGAACCATTTGTTGGCACAACCCACCAACAAAGCCTCGTCGACAAGGGTTCCAACTCTGTTGTCACCTTTTTGTATATTTTCTACCATACAGTTCGCCATTCAACAGCAAGTATGATCATATTTTGAATTTATGCAAGTTATGTTTTATTTTTATTATTTCATGATTTTCTTGGTTAAATTCGATAATATGTAATGATATCCTAATGTATGAAATTGTCATTGCATAATCATGGTCTTCAGCAAACCAACTAGCAAGTATTTCATCCATGTTATATATGCGCAGAGCATATCCAGCACATTGTCCGGCTCACCATTCGAACCGCTGAGCCAACCCCACATTGTTGTTAATTGATTCATGTGTGTCAAAAGCATGAAATGGCCTGTAAACTCTTGTTGACCATGCACCATCATGATAGCATGAACCCCCTTCTAGAAGATCGCTCGTATGATCCCTCTGTGTGACACCTTGACACCAGTTACGATTAAGTTGAGTTTGTATGCCACATCGCGCACCAGAAAAGAACCAGATTTGCGAAGATAGAGGAAGACATTATGAGTTGTCCTTTGTTTAGTTACTTGTCATAATTGTTGGTTGATCTTAAGAGTAGTCGACCACTTAAAGGGTCAACTTTCTCTCCCTTTGTCAAACATTATATATACAGACACTGATATGCGAGAAAGAAGTTGATAATAGATTATTTTTAATTGATACATGTAATCAGTCAATTCAGAAACTCTGTAACACCTTTTTCTTTACTTTAATGGAAGTTATGTGGATGTTGTGTATGATCTTGTCTTAATCAGCATGAGTCAGTTAGCACTCTAATTGTTGAGAGGGCCCCCTGTCAACCAGAACCTTTTCTTTTCGTGTATTTTCATTCTTCCTTTTCTGCAAGTAGTGTAGTTTTATCTAAAATTTGTTTTTGCAACTTAGTCATTGAAATTGTTTATGTTATTTATTTCTTGTACCTTAAACTTTGGTATTATTCTATTTATGTAATTTCCTTTGTGAGCTAAGCAACCGGTTGCGCATAGATTAGTTTTTAATTT
>LPNX011098404.1:0-123368 GCA_001517045.1 Pseudotsuga menziesii
ATCGAGGTGTTGGATTTTCACCTGATGGTTTGTTAATTGGGGAGGGTGAGTCCTAATTATGCTAGTCACCCAAGTGCTTTTGATATAGCTTGACTGATCGAACGAACCGCAGCCAAGTGCAGAGCATACACACTGGAGTCTTATAAATTTTAATAAGTTATTAAGAGATGTGTTCTTGTTTAAAAGAAAAGCCTCCAAGAACCTCTTTCGATCCAAGTGGATCTCAATCGGGGAATCGAGGAGGGGTTAATTTTAAAGCTGCTGATAAACAAATGATAGAAAAAATAAAACAACTACACAAATATGGTTTTCTGATTAATCCTACCACGAATCTCTTTCCCCTTTCGGGTCACTCGGGAAATCGTGGGGTAAGTATTATGATTACTTTTGAAAGTAAGATATGGAATATGGAATTAACAACAAGATCAAATATACTACTGTGCAAATCATATCAATTCTAGTAAAAGGAAATAAGCAGAAAACGTCGAAAATGGCACCGACACGAATCCCCCCAGGGGGGATGGGGAATGGGCTCGAAAGAGCCTATTCAAAGGATGATTTTATTACAGAGGTTACAAAATCAAAGAAATGATAAAATAGAGCTTTCTTGGTCCTTATATAGGCTGAAAACAAGATATTACAGTTTATGCAAAAAAATTACAAATTATGTGACAAAAGAGAGACCCCTGGGGGGGTTTGAGCGCTCCAAAAGCCACTTTGGACAGAAGCTTCCTTTCTTCTCTGTCAGACCTGCTAAATGAGAGTGATCGAATTAGAATAACAAAATCCCCAAATCACTTTAAGAGTGCCTTTGGGTCGGCCTACTTTATCTCAAAAAATTAATGAAATTAAACTAGCTAAACCGACGAAAAAGGAACCAAGGAAAGCAAGATTTCCTTGGGATCTTGGCTTGCTGTTTGTGAAGCCAATTAAAAGCACTTATTTCAGAATATTGAAATTATTGAACAGCAAATGAAACTACCTTAACAGCAAGCTATGAATTTTTCAATAAACTACTTGCGAAACTAAGGCAATTTAGCTAGATCTCTTGAATTTGAACTTTATGTGCACAATGAAACTAAGATCTAGAAATTTGAAGGGATCTTGCTAATTAGATCTATGTATGCTTTTCTTTATGAGATAGATCAGACTTAAAAAAGAAACATTAAAGTAACCAGTTTGAGCAAAGTTTAATAATTTTTAAAGGAGGAAGAGAGAGAAAGAGTGTTGGTTTCCTTGAAGATCCACAGTAGAGCTTTCAGGTGGAATGCCAAGGGACTATGCCTTTGAAATTTTTTGAAGAGAATGAAGAAGCAAACTAGATCAGTATCCTCTCCAAAGTATGAAACTACAACTCAGCTGAAATCAAAGAACTTGCCAAGAAACTTGTGAGATCCGATTAGTACATACAAAGAGATTCAAGATAACATGCATATAAGCTTATAGGACATGCTAAATATAGATCTCTAAACATGCATCAAAGGAGAGTGATATTCAATAAACTTATTGAACAACACCTTTCCTATCAAGATTGTAATAAGCTAATTACCAATCTTAACCACAGATCTACAAGAAATTAGCAAAAAATGACCACAGATACAGGTTACCTCAGTAAAACAATGGCAATAATCATCCACACATGTAATGGCACCACACCGTATTGCCTCCAAAGCTTTTAATTATTTCAAATGAATAATTACAACAATACAATAGCAGCAACACCTCAATCCCAGTTCTAACTAGCTTGGAAGAGGAGGTTGTGCCTCGATATATACAATTTATAGGCCATCCATCCCAGGAGGGGTGCAATTACTCATGGAATCAAGTGAAATAAACTGATGGAGAGTCCATCAATGCCTGATCTGTGTCTACCTGAGCCAGATCTGAGTCTCACTGAGTGCAACTGTCAATCGGGGGGCTGATCTAACTGACACCTCAACCTGTACACTGACACATCGGCCCACAGAGCATCCAGGAGAGCCAAAACATGTTGAGGAGAGAGGGAGGGCGCAATTCCCCATGAAGACCACTGTAGATCAACTCTGGATCTGATTTGATCCCCTCCTTCAGTCAAGGATTTGTCAGATCCAGTCAATCTGCTTTAGATTTGACTGATTTCAATCAAATCGGCTGAGAGTCCATTGATTTATGATTTTGGATTTGCTCCATTATTCATCAATTTATTAATTAAAATAATCAATAATTGATTTTTGGGGCTTTCTGATCTGATTGATGGAAAATCACTCAAAACTAGGAAACAGTGGGTCCATGGGTTTACATGGCGCTCTTAGCTTTAAAATGAGCACCTACATGACTGAAACTGATTATTTGGCCCACTTTTATTACAAAATCATTTTTTCCAATTAAATTATTAAAAAATAGCCTAAGTTTTGGAAAAATTAAATTTTAATAAAAAACATTGAAAAAACTAAAAAATTGAAAAATTGAAAAACACCTAGGGGGACTTAGACATGTTATATGACTCAAAAATGATGTCTAGCATGTTTATACATTGACACATAGACTCTAATAACCTCAATAGGCTTAAATTCCAAGCCGACCACCCCAACTTTGGAGGTATGGAGTGAAAAACTCAGAAATTATCAGTCGTTTGTTCAACAACCAATAATAACCAAGGGAAAAAACACCCTAGGCTGATTGGATTGACAAATAAAGTCTAAGAGACCAAGTCTTTTACAGACACTATCATGCTAGAACATTTATTACAATTCCCTCATGGGGTATGAACATGTGATATAGTACAACAAGCACTTCCCAGAAGTACTTCCAAAGGTCTTTTTGAAGTCCGAACAAGTTAGCCCTGTCCGGTTCACTGGGCTCACTTGATAAAAACCACTAAGTACAACTTAGGTGGTAACACATGTAAATATGCATTTTAATTAAATGAACCCAACTAGCTATGTTCAATGCAACCATATTGAAAGGGGCATGATTTTCTTAAGGATAGGGAGGGAGAATTATCAAACCTTGAGCCTATGGGGAAAATCCATGTGTCAGTTGTGAAACCCCTTCCCTTGTCACCCACCCTTTTTGAATTGTTGACCTTCCCTTGTCCTATCCAACTACCACCTTAATGTTCTACTGTTAGTTTGGGTAGTTATTACTAAGGGGTGGAGTGTGGCAGGACTATCAATTCTTTCCAACATGCACACTCCACCAGCAGGTTGACCCTCACGTGGGCAGGGAAAGACCACTACTCCCATCACTCCATTCACACCATGACTACAGGGGCACTCTCCTACTGGTGATTGTTCCTTGTTCATACTTACGTGTAGGGAAATTCTATTTATCCATGCACCATTTGGCATGGTGGATCACTCATCCTCACATAGGAGGGGGATCATTATCCTCACACACCGATTGGGATTTCGATTGTTTTTCCCATGCAGCAAGGAGGAGAGCCGTCTTTGGCTGCCATTCACGTTTTCTATAGAGTGGCATCTGGTGTGTTTTCCATTCAGATTTTGGTGTCTGTGTGTAAATTTCCCTCATGTATAGATTGGGAGTATGTTTTCTTCCCCATTGCAGTCTGTGTAAGTTCCCCGTGGTTTCATTGTTGAGAACAGGTTGTTGTTTCCCCACGTTTGTTGGTTTTGTTTGCTTTTATGTTTTGGGTTGTTGTAGGCTATTAGGGAGTCGTTTTGGCCACGATTGAGCCAAGAACGACTCAGGAATTGTTTACCGTATCCAAGATATAAAGTGCTTGTTGGACTACGTGTATGCAATGGTTGATCTTCAGACTATATTGGAGTAGGGATGAGGGCTTGGTTTGCTTGATAAACCTGGTGTGTTTGGGAACCACACAGATAGAGCTAGAGGGTTGGCTTTCTTCTGCACAACCCCCGAATAACAGTGGAAGGGAAGTCAGGTCCTGAGGGACTGTGTAGTAGAGAAGGGACCGATTCCTTGTGTTGGGTGTGTGTGGGTGTCTTAGAAGTCAGGCTAGTTCTGGTGTAGGTGTCCCTAGCTCTGTAATGAGCTCACCATCTTAGCATACAACTTTTCCCAGCTCCTATATGGAATAATAAACCTGACCATGTTGGCTTGGCTGTCTTGTTGATGGCTTGATAAACCCAACTGTGTTGGCTTGGCTGATTTGTGTAAGCTTTGCTATGTGAAAGCCTATTTGTTCCTTATTCCTTGGGGAATTCATGCCCGGCTCAGGGGTGGCAGCGTTGCTAAGAGATTAAGGAGCACGCTGGCCTATGGTTGAGTGTAACGTTGTAGCGACATAGCTGGTTGTGGGACAGTTCTTATAAGATAAGTATTCTTGACTAATCTGTTTTGCAATAATATTTACTGTTAATGAATTATGATGATGGACATGTTGATTGCTGAATTGTACGTTTTGCTTCCACTGAGTATATGTATGATTATGTATCCTAGTATGTTTGATGTCTGAAGCATTTTATTTCATTCTATATGTGTGTACATGTTCGTGGGGCCAGTTTCCCGGATGTTTGGTGTATGGTAGAGTCCTCTTCGTCGGTCGGTGGGTTGGGGACGTTACAGTGTGGTATCAGAGAAAAGTTTTTCAGCATGGGCCTGAATGGGCCATGATAACCATTGATAGAGGTACGTTGCCAGAGCGTAGCATGAAGAAATCTATGAATGATAGAAAATTTCATTGAAAATTTTGTAAGTGTCGAGCTCGTCGAGCCATTGGAGGACTAAGAGGGAAGCTCCTCCAATAAAATGGAAAGCATAGTTGGAAGGCCACCTGACGAGGGGCAGGCAGAAAGGATTTCAAATTTTTTTCCAGGTATTAGACCGTCGGCCCATCGAAAAACTTAGTGGGAAGCTCTTTCGATGCAGTGGAGAGCTAGGCGGAAGCCCACCCGATGGAGGACAGTCGAAAGAAAAATTTGCTGATTCGTTGGCTGCCAATTAAGAATATTGGTTGTGGGAGCCATAGTTTCGGTGGAGATCAGTTGAAGACTGACGAAATGCCGGCCCTTTTTAGTTGAAAAATCGCCCGAAACAGGCCATCGACGATCGTCGAAGATCAGTTGTTTTGATCGCCGAGGATTAAAATATTGAAGCGCTGAAATGATAGCTCTGTATGGCTAAGGACCACCGAAACGTCGTCGGAGATTAGTTGAGTGGATCAGCGAAAATTAGATGGACGAACCATTGAAACGTCACCACCGTTAAAGAAAGTTAGAGGATGAAGGCGTCGATGTCGGTGAGAAAGAAAAATAAAATTTTCAAAAAATTTGTCTAAGTGTTGAGACCATCGACGATCAGAGAAAGTTAGTGGCTTGGACCACCAATGCATCGGAAGAGTTTTGTTGTCTCGACCAATGAAATGTCGAAAAATATTAGAAGATTGGACCATCGAAACATCGACTCACTTAGTTGGGACCATCGATGAAATTTAGGGGATGGAGCCGCTGATGCGGCGGCTGATGTCGAAAGAAGTTAGTTGTTCAGATCGTCAAAACGTTGGCGCAAAATAGCTGTTGGGTCTACCAATGCATCGGATGAACTTTATCTATTGGTGAGTCCACCATTGCAGCCGCCATGTGGAATAGCACTTTGACGATCAAAATTTAAACCACTGATGCTCCGATCGTTGACACACAGCACTTAGTGTTTAACTGTTCCGATAGCCGATGAGTTATGTTCTACGGAACTCATAGTGGGATTACTACCTATAGTTGTGGATGCCTAATGGACTACCCACCCAATGGATAGCACTCCTATTGCTGACACATATCGCTTATTGGTTCTTCCCGCCGACAGGGTTATGGCTTGCGGAAACCACAGTGAGTTTCCTGCTCACCATTGCGGCTGCCCAGTTAACTATCCACCCGATGAACAGTGGTTTTGACCATCAATACAGCATTATAGAGTTAGTCTCCTCACCGATGCCGTAGTGGGTGACATTTTCGATCGTCGACATATTGGAGGAAATTAGTTGATGAGGTCGCCGCCGGCAGTAGTTCGAAAGCTTAGATGACTGAAGATTTGATATAGCGGAAAACTTTAGTTGTTGAAGCCATCGATACATCGAATGATGTTAGTCGAGAGGGCCGTCGATAAGCGCCGGAGGAATTTGTTGTTTTGGCCACCGAAGTGTCAGAAATTATGTTGGGATGAGACCCAATTTTATACAAGGAAATTTTTGGGTTTTCAAGTGAGCTTTTAGCAGATTGTCAGTGGATTACAGGGCTGAAAAGGAAGAAGATTTTGTGTTTATGCGAAATTGTTATTTTTGATTTTTTTTTTTCTAGGAGAAGGTAAGTACTTCTGATTTATATCAGTATTATGCATTTAACAGTTGTGTTACTAACACGTTTGCAGAATCATAGACACCTTCAAGGGCAGTATCCTAGATAGTGCTATTTGGTAAGTAAGTTGTGGTTCAGTTATGAGAACCCATGATGGATATGATGCTTGGGATTCCTATGAGTGTGCGCGAGATGCCACAGGAGAAAATGTTCGTAATGGAAATGATGACATAAAGTCTAATGGAAGGAGATTCCAAGGGACACCATCAGATGTTGCAGCCATCATGAGAAACTTGATTAAAGCCTAGGAAGAGCAGCATCAGTTGAATGCTGCTATGTTGTAGAGTCTGACAGACTTGCAAAGAAAGATAGACTCAGGACGAGGTACAGAAAGACTGGAAGGCAGTAAGAGCAGTACTAGGAGAAGGAGAAGGACTTCTAGTGGGTCATCTGACTCTGAAGAATATAGTTGGGATACAAGCTCTTATTCTTGTAAAAGAAAGAGAAAGAGACACCATAGGGATCGCTCTCGAGATGAATTTAAGAAGGCTAAACCTCCTATATTTGATGATGAGGTAAATACTGGACAAGAGGCTGAAGCTTGTCTTCTTGGGATAAAGAAGTACTTTCATGTTCAGGATTATTCAGGAAACATGAAAGAAAGAGTTGTCATATTCAATTTGAATGGAAGAGCATCTATTTGGTGGGAACACTTCAAGCAAGTAAAGAGGATCAATGAAAGGAGACTGAAGTGGAAACAGTCACAAGAAGTATTTCAAGCAGAAATACCTCTCTGACAGATACTATGATGAGAAGATTAAGGAGTTCCATGAGCTGAAATTGGGACAGAAGACCATGGAAGAGTATTCAAATAAGTTCTTGGAACTATTGAGGTATGTTAGGTACATCAAAGATGAAAAAGTGAAGGTCCAACAGTTTTTGAGTGGATTGCCTCAGTCTTACAGAGATAGAATTGAGTTTGATGAACCTAGAACTCTTGAAGAAGTAATAAGGAAGGCTAAGTATTGCTATGAGCAAAGCAAAAGTAAACCTAATTACCATAAGGCATGGAAGGACAAGAAGAATGAGAAGTTTAACCAAAGAAGGAAAGGTTTCAAACCGTCTAGCTTTAGGAATCAGCAAAAGCAGCCATCCCAAGCTGCAAGTAAACCAGTTGGAGTGAAAGGAGAAAATCCTAAGGATCCACAACAGAATAGAGGACCACTTCAATGTTGGAGATGTGGAGGACCCCACATGTGCAGAACTTGTCCACTCGATAATGAGAGTGCAAGGCCAGCTTAAAACACTCATGAAGCAGAAATATTGGGTCAAGTAGCAAGGGCAGTCCCTAGGATTTATGCAGCACTAGAGGACCGTCAGGAAGATCACTAGTCGACTGTGGTTGAAGTTGTAGGTAATATTGTTGAGCAATTTGTTTCTATTTTGATTGACCCCGGTTCTACTCACAGTTACATTACTCCTAGAGTAGTGGAGATTTGTGCTTTTAAGAAAGTAAAGCATAGAAGATCTTAGTTAGTTCAGCTAGCCACAGGCACTAAGAGAAAGGTTAGTGAAGTGGTAGAGAAATGTCCATTGGTTATGAATCGATTGGTCACTTGTGAAGATCTGAATGTTCTACCGCTTGGTTCCTATGATGTTCTCATTGGAATGGATTGGTTAGAAGCTCACCGGGTGAAGCTTGGCTGTTATAATAAGACTTTTGAATGCATGGATGAAGAAGGGAACCCAGTAGTTGTGAAAGGTATTCCAAAGGTAATTTTAGTAAGGCAGGTTTCAGCAATGTAGTTGAAAAAGTTATGTAGGAAGGGTTTCCAGTTGTATTTAGCTCATATTTTGGAGACAACAGGAGATGAAACTCCTAGGTTGGGGGACTATCAGGTGTTATAGGAATTCAAGGATGTGTTTCTTGATGAGATTCCAGGTCTTCCTCCAAAGAGGGACATTGAATTCACAATTGAACTTGTGTCAGGAGCAGCACCAATGTCCAAGACACCCTATAGGATGAGTACACCAGAGATGCTAGAGTTGAAGATGCAACTGCAAGAGTTGTTGGAAAAGAAGTTTATCCGGCCAAGTGTGTCTCCTTAGGGAGCACCAGTTCAGTTTGTAAAGAATAAATATGGTACACTGAGGTTGTGTATTGATTATAGACAATTAAACAAGGTTACTGTGAAGAATAAATATCCTTTGCCTAGGATTGATGACCTCTTTGATCAAATGAGAGGAGCAAAGGTATTTTCCAAGATTGACTTGAGGTCTAGTTACCATCAAGTGAGAATCAAGGATGAAGACATTCATAAGACAACCTTCAGAACAAGGTATGGACATTATGAGTTTGTAGTGGTACCATTTGGTCTCACAAATGCACTAGCTACATTTATGTTCCTTATGAATAGTGTCTTTGGCAGGTATTTGGACAAGTTTGTTCTTGTTTTCCTTGATGACATTCTTGTTTATTATAAGAATGAGGAAGAACATGAAGAGCATTTGAGGTTGACATTGCAATTGCTCAGGGAGCACCAGCTGTATGCAAAACTAAGCAAGTGTGACTTCTATAGAGATAGAATTTAGTATTTGGGTCACATTATCTCAGAAGAGGGTATATCTATGGACCCTGAAAAGATTGAAGCCATTATGAATTGGCCTATTCCAATAAATGTGACAAATGTAAGATCTTCTATGGGAATTGTAGGATACTACAGGAGATTCATTAAGGGATTCTCCAAAGTTTCACATGCCATCACTTCTTTGCAAAAGAAGGGGATAAAGTTCGAATGGACATTAAGGTGTGAAGAAAGCTTCCAGCAGTTGAAGAAACTTCTCACCAGTGCACCAGTAATGAAGGTTGCAGACGTAGATAAATATTTTGTGGTATGTACCAATGCATGCAGACAAGGGCTTGTAGGGGTCGTTATGCAGGACAACTACGTGATATTTTATGAGTCGATAAAGCTTAAAGAGCATGAGAAGAACTATGCCACTCATGATATAGAGCTTGCAACCACAGTACATGCACTCAAGATGTGGAGGCATTACTTGATGGGTAGAAGATTTGAAATTAGGACAGACCATTGTGGTCTAAAGTATCTATTTGATCGGCCTACTCTAAATCCTAGGCAAGACAAATGGCTGGAGTTTTTATGTGAGTTTAGTTTTGAAATCAAGAACATAAAGGGAAAAGAGAATAAGGTAGTTGATGCACTCAGCAAAAAGGTGCAGGAGATGCATGTGGCATCCCTTAGTATTTGCCAATCAGATTTGAGGGAGAAGATTGTTGATCGTACTACCGAAGATGAATTGTATGAGCTGGTAAAAGACAAATTACAGCAGCAAAGTCTTGAGAAGAGGTATGAGGGATATAGACTAGAAGAAGAGGGACTTCTTACCTTTAAAGGTAGGATTTATATTTCAAATGTAGCAGATTTGAGGAGAGTTGTTATGTATGAGATCCATCAAGCTCTGTATTCTAGTCACCTAGGATATTAGAAGACGATTGCTACCGCCAGAAAGTAGTACTTTTGGCCAGGAATGAAAAAGGACATGGCTGAATACATTTCAAGATGCATGAAGTGTCAGAAGGTAAAGGTTGAGCATCAACACCCAGTAGGTTTGTTGCAGCCTTTGCCAGTTCCAGAATGGAAATGGGAAGTTATTTCCATGGATTTTATTACAGGATTGCCAATGACTTGGAGACAATATGATTCCATCATGGTTGTGGTAGACAAGTTGACAAAGGCATCACATTTTATACCGGTTAAGTCTACGCATAAGGCTGATGACATTGCAAAGATATTCATGAAGGATATTTTCAAATTGCATGGATTGCCGAAGGAAATAGCTTCTGACTGAAACGTCAAGTTTACTTCCAACTTCTGGAAGGGGTTATTTGCATATTTGGGTACAAAGCTAAACTTCAGCACTACATACCATCCTTAGACAGATGGAGAGACAGAGAGAGTTAATCAGGTTCTTGAAGGCATGCTCTGCATGTACATGATGGACAAACCAACCAGGTGGGAAGATTACTTACACTTGGTAGAGTTTGCTTATGATAATGGATAGCAGGCATCCTTGGGGATGAGTCCATATGAATATTTGTATGGAAGAAGGTGTAGGACACCATTGACTTGGGATAATCCAGTGAATAGGGTTGTGATTGGTTCGGAACTGCTCAAGGAAATGGAGCAAGAGGTTGTAAAGATCGGGCAGAATATGAAAGCAGCACAGGATAGATAGAAAAGATATGTGGATAAGCATAGAGTGAATAGGGAGTTCAGTGTTGGGGATCATGTCTACCTTAGAGTGAGGGAAAGGAAGAGTTCCTTGAATCTTGGTAGTTGTGCCAAGCTCTCACCAAGATATTGTGGGCCATTTGAAGTGCTTGAAAGAATAGGGCTAGTTGCATATAGACTTGCATTTCCTGCTAGTACTAGGGATCATAATGTTTTGCATGTTTCTTTACTTAAGAGATATGTGCATGATCCTAACCATGTGATAAATTGGGATGTGATTTAGGTGGAACCCGAGGGAGAGTTCCAAATCGAGCCAATGCGCATCCTCGACAGGAAGGTCACAATGCTCCAGAACTGAGCCATATGGTAGGTAAAGGTGCAATGTGAGCACTACATACCTGAAGAGGCTACGTGAGAGCTGGAGGATGCCATGCGATTGGCACATCCATTTTTTTTCAATTCTGCGGAACACGGATGCGGTATAATGTAGCATTTTGTTCAAATTTTGTAAAGCACTGAGGACAATGCTAGTAAAGGGGGAGGGGAATGTTACGCCCTAGTTTTGACCCCGATGCATTAAATATACATGATACATATATATTGTAAATAATCATGGTGCAGAGCTAAAGGAAAAATCCCCACCATCGATTTGGTTGTGTTATGTTTCAACGAACGAAATCATTGCCGATGGTATATTGTGGTATACAGAACCTATTAAGTTTTGTCATCATGTAAATATGCATTTTAATTAAATGAACCCAACCATCTATGTTCACTACAACCATATTGAAAGGGGAGTGATTTTCCTAAGGATAGGGAGGGGGAATTATCAAACCTTGAGCCTATGGGGAAAATCCATGTGTCAACTGTTAAACCCCTTCACTTGTCACCCACCCTTTTTGAATTGTTCACCTTCCCTTGTCCTATCTAACTACCACCTTAATGTTCTGTTGTTAGTTGGGGTAGTTATTGCTGAGGGGTGGAGTGTGGCAGGAGTGTTAGTCCTTTCCCACATGCACACTTCACTAGCAGGTTGACCCTCACGCGGGAAGGAAAATACCACTACACCCATCACTCCATTGGAACCATGATTGCAGGGGCACTCTCCCACTGGTGATTGTTCCTCATTTATCCTTGCGCACAGGGATGTTCTATTTACCCATGCACCATTTGGAATGGTGGCTCGCTCATCCTCACGCAAGAGGGGGATCATTCTCCTCATGCACCGATTGGGATTCTGATTGTTTTTCCCACGCAGCAAGGAGGAGAGCTGTCTTTGGCTGCCATTCACATTTTATATAGAGTGGTATCTGGTGTGTTTTCCATCTAGATTTTGGGGTCTATGTGTAAATTTCCCTCACGTATAGATTGGGAGTTTGTTTTCTTCCCCATTGCGGTCTTTGTAAGTTCCCCATGGATTCATTGTTGAGAACGGGTTGTTGTTTTCCCATGTTTGTTGGCTATGTTTTATTTTATGTTTTGGGCTGCTGTAGGCTATTAGGGAGTCGTTTTGGACACAATAGGGCCAAGAACAACTCAGGAATTGTTTACCCTATCGAAGCTGTGAAGCACTTGTTGGACTGTGTGAATGTAGTGGTTGGTCTTCGGACTATATTGGAGTAGGGATGAGGGCTTGGTTTGCTTGATAAACATGGTGTTTTTGGGAACCACACAAATAGAGCTAGAGGGCTAGATTTCTTCTCCACAACCCCCGAATAGCACAGGAAGGGAAGTCAAGGCCTGAGGGACTGTGTAGCAAAGAAGGGACTGATTCCTTGTGTTGGGTGTGTGTGGGTGTCTTATAAGTCAATATAGTTCTAGTGTAGGTGTCCCTAGCTATGTAATGAGCTCACCAGCTTAGCATACAACTTTTCCCAGCTCCTAGATGGCCTGATAAACCTGACCATGTTGGCTTGGCTGTCTTGTTGATGGCCTGATAAACCCAACTGTGTTGGCTTGGCTGATTTAAGTACCCTTGGCTATGTGTAAGCCTTCTTCCTTATTCATTGGGGAAGTCATGCCCGGATCGGGGGTGGAAGCATTCTTGAGAGATTAAGGAGCACGATGGCCTATGGATGGGTGGAATGTTGTAACGACGTAGCTGGTTGCGGGACAGTTCTTATAAGATAAGTATTCTTGACTAATTTGTTTTGTAATCATATTTACTATTAATGAATTATGATGATGGACATGTTGATTTCTGAATTGTATGTTTTGCTTCCGCTAAGTATATGTATGATTATGTATCCTAGTATGTTTGATCTCTTAAGCATTTTCTTTCAATCTATATGTGTGTACATGTTCATGGGGCCAGTTGCCCGAATGTTTGGTGTATTGTAGAGTCCTCTTCACCAGTCGGTGGGTCAGGGACGTTACAATTGAAGGCATAAAAATTAAAGCAAGATGATGCGTAAGTATCTTATCCTATTACAAATAAACAAAATAACTAAATATTTAGTGGCTATATATGTGAAGAAATTATTGCTAGGACAAAGCCTTGGGCCTATTTTTATGGTGCCTTAGAAGGTGAGTCACATTTGAGAGGATCAAGAGGCATTTTATGCATCTCTAATACTCATCCATATACATTTCAAACAATGTAATGTCAAGCTAAAACCTATGACTATAGGAATTTGTGACTGATATAGCAAATTATTATTTGATCTCTTTTAGAATTATGTTATACTTTTGTCATTTGATTTTCGAATTATTGGTTCCCTTCATATTTTAGGGTATGAAAACTACCATACCATTATCCCATGGATCTACTCTAACCATGTGAATTTCAGTGGATACAAGCACAAACTGAAAAAAAATTCAACGTTGGCCCCATTCACAAGTCACTTTGTGCAAGGTTGCAAGAACATATTTGGATACACACTAGGTTACCAAATTTTATTATTATTATTATTTGTGTGTGTGTGGATTATTGAGTAAATTGCTGGTCATTTTTTGAGGACTTACTTTTATGTCTCCATCATGGAATTTTTTATCTAGATTAGTTACTCTTTTATCTTTGGACAATGTAATGGAATTTTATAAGATGATATCTCACTAAACTGAGAAATCAGTGCCATGGAATGTACTAATTTTACACTTGAAATACAATGTAAGTACTTTTTCCATAGTAGAACAAATTTAAAAATATGATTAATGAATCATAAGGACAAATTTACGATACTAGAACAAATTTACAATACCAATACAATATTTTCAAAAGAAAATATAGAGAGAAAAGAGAAAACAACAATTGGGAGGGAAATCAAGTGAGAATCAACATCCCTTCTCAACAAAAATGCATCATTAAATATTCCCAAAGTAGACAAAAAAACAACAAACAATATGTTTCACCAATATACAAATATATACACCAAAGTAATTACCTTCGTGAAGGTATTCCAAGACTTCTATGGACGAAGACTTCCATATTAGTGGAATGGTTCCATGTATTGAAAACATGGCCTACTATGGATAAGAGGAAGTTGATTCTGCGAGGACCCTCTTGAAGGTCTACAAAGTTTTGGCAATTTCCTTAGAGAGAATATCATGATCATCTAAAAACCCTTAGTCAATGAGCCATACTCAACATTTCTCTGGGGTGAAATATAGGGTTACAAACCTTTTCCCAGGAAAAATGACAGAAGTTGTCAATTCACCTTTACATGAAAAACCTGACATGATGACTGTTATAGACCCATCGCTTTCCTTGGTAGTTAGACCACTAGACCTAGTTTTGGGAGGAAGCTCGTTAACCTTGTTTTCAACATAGGAAACACTCGGTTCAATGTTTCTGACTCTAATTGACTCAACCATTATACACATAGATATTTTTTGTACCCAGACTTGTAGCATTCATTTTTCATGAACTTGACCCCCTAGCATTTATTTTTCACGAACTCGACCCTGTAGGAATTTTTTTTCACAAATTTCGCCCACTTCACTAGTTTTGAAATATTGGAGGTTGGTTGGACCTGGGTCTACCACTCAAGCTATGACCAACAATGGTAGTTTCCAGTGGAGGAATAATTCCAAAAAATCTTAGAAGGGTTTATCGCTTCTTTCCTTCGGCCATTGGATCAATAGGGAAACCACATTGCATTGAACTCGGAAAAAAGCAATGGCGTGGAAAGAATATGATTGAGAAGAAGTAATGGAATTCTTGGGGATCTGGTTAGAAATCAAGAAATAATAAGTGTTCAAATATCCCAAATAGCCCTCTCAATTTAGTTTGTGGGGTGAATGTTACAATGGCCCTATCCATGGAGATGGTGGAAATGACAGTAGTGGAGAGAGATATAGGAAGATACCCTAGCCTTTAAGGGTTGGAGGACTAGGATAGAAGAAAATGGGATGAGATGATAAACTATGTGCCCAATATCAGTGTGATGGGAAAATTTTAGTCCGTCTTCAAATTCAAATGCGTAGGTGATGCAAATAGAGTTCTATAGACCCAATGGAGTCTTGGAACCACTCCCATCATTTTCAAAAAGTGGACTCCAATGTTTGATGCTTACTACAAAAGATAGGACACAAAACCAGTTTGGGTTCATCTACCAAGGCTCCCATCAGAATTCTTTTACATTGATTCCTTTAGGGATATTGGAAATTCCCTAGGTGTTTTCATTGATGTTGATATGTCATTTAAAAGAACCAGAATAATATTGGTGTCCTGCATCTTGGTTTCCCTAAATGTAAGAACCAGGCTCAAAGAGAATATGAAGATAATTTAGGGAGACAAAAGGCAAAGGGAGAAGCTGGATTAACGAAGAATCCCTTTCCAATGTCACATACTCCATGAGAATGGACATGTATTTGGGAACTACAAAATGTGCACCTCAAATAACCCTCCAAGAAAATAATTGGGAGTGCATGGATCCTCGAGGATGGATGAGGATAAACTTAAAATGGGAAGAAAGTAACAAAACATTAATGAGGATTCAACTTCCCCAATACAAGAAGTGTAATTCAACTCAGTTTCATATAGGCCAACTCATGAGGAGAAAGAACAACAATGACATGCAACATATTATGTCAAAGAAAAGGAAGAAGTATCACATCAACCAATGTCAAATGGGAGAACAAATCCGGGTAAGAAACATGACTTTCTTAATAGTATTATTTCTCTTAAACATTGTCTAAATGATTTTAGTTTTGAGAAAAATGTTGTAGAGAATGCTCCTTCCACTTCACATACTATATCAATTTTCTCATCCACTCCATTGGAACTCCCACATTGTACTTAGGCATAAACCTCCCCATATCTTAACTCAATCCCCTTCCCATCCACTACACTATCATAATTGGATTCCTGACTTCTCTCTACAAACCCACCTATCTATTTTCATTTGATAACTATGTACATTCTTGAGTGGTCGGACCACCCTTTACATGATGAAATATTAGGGAAAAATGATCATGTATCCATAAATGTAAAAGGATGAAGGAGATCTTCACACCTCTCCTTGGAACAAGATAGGGCTTTAAAATAATAGGAAAATGGAAAACAAAAACCATCTTGGGGACGCTTAGAGTAGTGAGATCCTTGGAGGGGGTTTCTCAAACAAAATTTTATCCCTCAATTGCAGGGCTTAGCAAGTTCCTACAAAAAAATTCTATCAGAAGGTTGGTAACAATTTACGAGCCGGAGGTTATCCTTTTTCAACAAACTTTAGATTCATAACCAATCTCAATTTTACTAAATAAATCTTCAAAAACCTTGAATTTGTAGCAAAAGATGCTAGAGGGCACTAAGGGGGCATTTCCATTGGTTTGAACCCCAAATTTGCGAAGTGTATCAATTCTTGGGGTTTCAACTCAGGCATTGGTATGCAGATCCATCTTGCAGTTGTGAACAAAATTTTCTGTATCTTTAACATCTATGGGACTCATGAAGAAAGAGTCCCTTTATGGGACATGATCAAATAGATTTATTTATTCAAAGAAAAGAATGTAATCATTGGTGAGGACCTAAATTTCACCCTGGTTGTCCATGAGATTTGGGGACCATAAGCAAGGGGTGACCCCTTGGCGAGTTATTTTAAACAGAAACTATAATAGTTCCATCTATTGGACCTAGACCCAATCAAATTGAATCCCACTTAGAAAACATTAGAACTAGATTAAACATAATTTATAAGAGACTAGACCATTTTTATTGCAGAAGGTTTATTGGATCAGAATTTGGTGATAAGGAAGTGGGCAGATTTAGGAGGGGAATCAAATATCTACCCATTTTTCCTAGAGATTCTAAGAAATCCTAAAAATCCTTTCAGCCACTTCAAGATGTGTGTAGATTGGATAAAAAATGAGAAGGTCATTCACCTCATCCAATCAAATTGGATTCTTTACAATCAAGAGTAGGAGACACATGCTATCATACATTTCTCCCAGAATTTATCCAGAATAAAGAAGAAATTACAATATTGGGGCAAGATCAAAAAAGAAAAAGAGGAATATGAATTACAGAAGGTCGAAAAATAAATATAATAAATTCATAACTATGAAGGAGGAGGGTTTTTCTCACAATATGCAAAGGAAAGGCTAGGAACCCTGGAATCTAGGAGAAGTCACATTTTGAAAGAATAGGAAGAGGTATGGAGTATAAAGAGTAGAGCCATTTGGGTTGAGAGTGGGGACGAGACAACAAAATTATTCCAATCTTTTGCAGAAGGAAGAAAGATTCAGAACACCATCTAGAGATTAAAAAATGGAAATAATGAAGAGGTATCCACCTTTGTTGATTTGGCCAACATGCAAAAATCACATTTATAGTCCCTATTTATGGATGAAAATAGGGAAACTATTGCTGAGGTTATCCAACTCTCTCAACTTTTCTTTGGATTAATTTAAGAGGAAGAAAATCAATGGCTTATGGGAACCCTACACAAGTTTCAGAAGGACAAAATCCATGGCCTGATGATTAGACCATAGGTTGTTTTTTGGATTTATATGATATAATTCGATATGAAATCCTCCATCTGGTCGAGGAATTTCACTCCATGGGTTATATGCATCCTCCCCTAATCTCCACCTTTATTACCCTTATCCCAAAATCAGTTCATCTGAGAATGTTGGAAGAATACAAACCAATCTCACTATGCAATATCACTTACAAGGTGGTGGCAAAAATCATTGCAAGAAGATAAAAGGAAGATAAAAGAAGCAGTGACCAAAATTTATTATTGAAGTTAATTGAACTCCTCCATCATGACCTTAATAAAAAAATGTACCCTTTAGTCAAGTACCATTCATTAAGCATGGGAATCTCTTTCTATCTTATTTTAACACTTGGATTAACAAGTTTCATCAAAATTTTAGGGTGTTAACTGATGTACTCAAAGGATCAAATTCAAGGTTCGAGGTCGAGGTAATGTATAGAGCCTAGAGGAGGGAGGAACATGGTATTATTGATGCATAGGGTCCCAACATAGACAATGATTTGATAATTATGTTTTTCAAATTTCAATTTTGATTTAGATATGTATTGCACTCGGTGTCGTCTTGATATATTCACCCTTAGATGGTATATACATGACTAAAATTTGCATATTTTGTCTCTCATGGTTTAGAATCAAAGCTTGGAATCCTTAATATTTATTTTTTCATTAAAATTGTAGAATCTTATGTATTTTTTATTGGTCCGATTCATTGAAATCAAACCACTCTGAGTTATTTGCATCCACTGCATCTATATATCAATGTTTTCTCCATATTTATGTGCCAATGTGTTTATATGATGTTTTTGTTGCTTTATATGTTTATAATTTTGAAAAAAATGAATATACTTTTTATTTTTAACAGTTTTCCATGATTTTCCAAATTTTATCGAATTTTTTGTAGATGTTTCTGAGAAGTTGTATTCGGGACCCTTACTATTTTTTTTGTCAATTATTGACACACTTCTGTTGACATGGGTTCACTCCACATATTTTTCGACACCCATTGACGCAAGCTACCTAAACATCATCTTGGACATGGTTTACCCTATCTAGCAACACCTGCGAAGCAGATGTAGTATCACCTGAGATGGCTGAGGGAGGGTTGTAGGAACCACATTTCTGTAGAGGGAAGCGAAATTTCACACTTTCTCTTACTCTATAGAAGTGTTACTTAGAGATCCATGGTTAACGCACATCATTTATAAGATCTACTTGACGGTATTAGGACCTACTTATCATCATTTGCAATTATTATTAGTCAGATATAGATAGACACAGATGCCACAATAACATAATTCAGATTCATTTAACTCAGAATTTCCTTAATGAAGACATCAACATGTATTAACCCAATGAACCCTGCAAGAATTCACATCATTCAGTTCAAGCATGTAAATTCATATATCGAACCATAATTAAGTTCACAAGTTTTATAGACACACAGATAAGAACATGAATTTCATCATCAACATCATCCTTATATTATTTCTACAAGCACCTTGAAAAATTAAAGCATTCCTTGGTCGAATTACCTTAGACCAGAAAATACATTCATTCACAGATAAACTCACGTACAACATGATCAATCACATGGTCTATGAATCATATCCAAGTATCCAAGATATCTCTTCCTATCATCCTTATCCCCTAATGAATCTACTCCTAATTCTATTTATAGGCTTGAGATGTTATAAAATGGTCCATATAGCTGAATTTCTAACTAATTTTGACCAAAACTCCCTAACAAACTCAATCATAATGATCACACTTGTCGGTATCTTCTTTTGTGTAGTTGACTCTTTATCCTATCGATGTCTTACTTATTGATGGTGGAAGTGCAGCTTCTGCATCCTATCCCATTTCCAATAGGTCCCCAACACAAACTTGTGGTTCATCCTCGATCCATGTTAGCTGGAAAATACTGGTGTATCCAACTTTGTCTTGAATTCATTGTATATAGTTCTTACTCTATTAACGACTGCTTTGACCTTCTCTTTGATTATTGCACACTGCTCCATTTCTTGCTCCGTTGGGTGTTCCTCGTTCATCTATTGTATTGTGGCTAAGTTGTCCTTTGTCTTCATGGTATCTTCCATCGTTCTGAGTGCCACTTCATCTACGTTTCCATGTAGTCCATCTAACTGTGTCAACCTCCTATTGTTTCTTATATGTGCCTTATTGACGCATTGTTGCATCTCCTTAAGCTCCACTTCCATGGTCACCTACTGGGGGCATCTGTTTGTGAGGTCCCCACAAAGCTAACAATTTCACTTCTACTTTAGTCAATTGTGCTTCCAGCTGGTGTAGCTACTCATCTTGCACCAAATTCCCCCAAAAATTGGTGATATCCTCTGCAATTGTTCGTACTACCTTATCACTCTATACAATTTCTTCCATGGTATCCTTAGTGACTCCTCTTATTTCTGTGAGCATATCTAGCGGTGTGCTTGGTATAGCTCACACTTGCAACTCCACGTTCTCTTTCCTCAAATCAACGACTATTTTTCCCAGTCGCAACACTTTTTCTTCAGCGAACATTTCTAGGGTAATTCCTAGAATCTCTTCACATGCCATCGATATTTATCTCTCCAATCATTGTTTGTCATCAAAATCCTTGGTCCTTTCATTGAAAAATTCCTCTGCTTCCTTCTCCTTCTCAGTCTCTAAAGTTCATCTTCCATGCTCTTTTCTTTCTCTTGAGACTTGACCAATTGGTCATGCACCATCACCACGCGGTCTCTTAGTTCTTGGCTCGCTTCATTATGGACTCGGGCCAACATATGCATCGGAATCTCATTAATGTCAAGATCGAACAAGTTGAATTGTTTCATGGTGGAGTCAACATATTTATCCCCTGTCGTAAGTGCTTGTGATGAAATTTTTACAATCCACACTTTCTTTCCAATACTTACCTCAAGTTCTCTTTGTAGTGCATCTATTGAATATTGTATCTTCAAAGGATATTCTAACTGTATTTTACCGATGTAACCCAAGGGAGATGTTATTATTCCTCCGTCAGGGTGTTACTATTGTAACTGGTCATCATAGAATCATGAGGTAAAGCCTCAATTGTAAGTCAGGTAAATTGTACCCTAATGAATATAATATAAGATTGTATTGAGTCTTCCTAAGTGAAGTCGTTCTAGTTAGTTAAGTGGGGCCAACTTGTTAAATAGAGGAGATGTGTTCCTCATTTGAAAGCACACTCACTTATGTATAGCGCATAGGAGAGAGAGATATCTGTTGGAGGAACGTGCACCTTTCTGGGGTCTTGTCTTATCATTTTGATACATATTATACAGAGGAAGTTTTGCTAGGATTTCTTCCCCATGATGGTTTCCCAGGGTAAATCTTTGTGTTCTTTTGTGTGGTTGTACTTGTCTATCTTTCATTGATCCTTTTGCATATAGTTATGATATTATAATGCTAAATGTTATCATATATTATATAACCATTACAAAATTAACATGGTATTAGGTCTACTGTGAAAGAATTCTTTGTGCAACAGAAACACTGCTACAACTACAACTATTGAAGATTAGGGTTTCATGCTTGAAAACCCTAGAAGACTAAAGCTATTCATGTTGGTACTTTCACTATATCTCAATATTGGAGAAGGATTGGGAGCCAAAATTTTGACATCCTTAATATACAATCCTAACGTACCCTTTGTAAATTTTTCAGCCTCATATTCTCTATAATATAGGAGATATGATTCCTCCAACTCAGGGTTCCAGACTTTCCCACGATTCAGCCTTAAACAAGTGACCTAAGGAGAATTTCTATATATCAGTCTAGGAAGGTCAAAATTACATTTCGTAAGATGTTCAATATAGGGAACAAACTTTAGTTTTTTTGGTAAAAGTTTCAAACCACGAAGGTGAAAAAGTGATTCATGGAATTCTGTACAAGTTCGATATGATGAACAATCTTGAAATAAGTCACCTTGGAAAAATTCGCATAAGTCCCAATTGGTGAAACCAATTATGTTCTAAACTATGGGAATGGAAAGAAAACAGACTAGAATACTTGAGTGTGAAGTTTTAGACACAGAGGAGCAATGTTTTTTCATATAAATAAGAAACAATATCATGAAATTTTGTAGACGAAATTGAAGAAAACTAGGGCATCAAATATTTTGCAGTTTTGGTCACAGTTTTGGGAAAATGATTATGCTGTTCAGCTCTCTTTAAGGATGCACATATTTCTATCCAATCAGATATGAAAGATACCTAATTTGAAAATTTATGGTTTCTCTGTCAAGCCCTAGTTCCACTAGAAGCAGCATTCCAAAAAAGCTTTCAAGCAAGAATCAGATCGAGGAAATCTCATTGGTTAAAGGAGAAGTTGGAGATCCACAAGGAGATGAAGAAAAAGAAAAAGAAAGAGTCTACCAAACAAAGAAAGATAATTATTTGAATTATCTTACCTATATATGTTGTGTATTATGCATGATAGAATGTTTTCATTAATGATAGTATACTACTAATATGCATGTTATGGATAAGTATCCCATGGTCTTATACAACACTCCATTGCTACTTATATAGCCTATGAAACATCGTTGCTGACATATTGGATTAGGGAACAATCTCAATGATGTTATGGTAGAGATGGAGAAAATCTAGAAAGTTTCTATGAGATATGGATGAGTGTTGTATTGGTTAAAATAGTTGCATGATTATATCGTTATGCATAAGAATTTTTCATTTTGTGTATGAAATGTTCTAACCATGCAACTAGTGCATTTGACTTGTAGGAAATATTGCATACAATCTCCTGCAAGTAAAGCATGATACTTGTTCCAAATGATAAGTGATGACAATTCAATATTCACTCCAATAAACATGAACCTAAAGCTCCTAGGGTTAGAGACACCATGATAGAAGAAAGATCTTTAGAAGAATATAAGAAAGCGGTAGATCCACCTGGAGAGATGAATACCATATTGGGCACTAGAGATAGTACAATATAAGTGTGAAGAAAATTCCAAACTAAAGTAATAGTCATTACATACACTCTAGTTATGTGGCACAGTTGAGTGACATTATTGATACAAACCCTTCCAGCTATATAAGAATCTATGATCAAAGACTAACAGTTGACCATGGGGAATGATGTCTAGGATATGGTTTCAAGACATGAATGGAAGTCTGTAGTGTCTTCCATATGGATCTACAAGAACAAGTATGCAAAACAAGGTTTGTGTTTTGTCTCAGAAAGAATAGAATATGGCATGACATACTATATTTATTAGACACAATTCTCGAGTAGAATTATATATCGAGCAAAGAACCACCTGTGAAGAATAAGATTTTTATGAGATCAAAAGGCACCCATCGATAAGCACATCTAGGATCTTGAATATCACCTAGAGTGATGACTATCTTAGCATTTTCCACAAGGTTCAACATGGAAACCTATAGAAGATAACAAGATCACGGATGGTATCTTGGCATCTAGTAACCTGAGATCGATACATAGAAGATCATAAGCAGAGGATGCTACCTGCCACTCTGGTACAGAATTTAGAGGGAGGATGATTCTTCACTTCAAGGGGAGTAACTGCAGAATATATCCAAGTTCAACATGGTATGACAGTATGGGAAACTCCTTGATAGAAGTCTTTACCAAGACTAAAGTGAGTTCCAACCTTCAAGGTTGAATCCGGAAAACTGGGATTTGTCAATGACCTGTCATAATGAATTCGTGATAGAAGAAATGATGGAAAAATACAAAAATAATGTTTTAGATATAGTACCCAAATAGGAAAGCAAGAGTGTGGTATCTTCCAAAGTGGATTTGCAAGACTAAACATGTTGTTGATGGAAGTATTGAAAAATACAAGGAAAGATTTGTGTCTAAAGGATTCTCTTAGAGAGAGGGAATTGATTATGAAGAGACATTTGCTTCAGTAGCAAGGTACACTTCCATCAGAACCATCATAGCACTTGCTTCCATGATGAAGTGGGACTTACACTAGATGGATGTAAATACAACCTTCCTTAATGGTGTGATTAAGGAAGAGGTTTACATCAAACAACCACACAGATTTGAAGTTGAAGACATAGTGACTCATGTATAAAGCTCTGTATGGACTGAAGCAAGCTCCTAGGGCTTGGTATGGAAGAATAAATAACTTATTGACAAGCTTGGGATTTACCAAAAGTAAATATGATCCCAAAATTTACCTCAAGTTTATGGATGATGAACCTGTCATACTATTGCTATATGAGAATGATATATTTCTGACAAGAAATTAGAAATAGATCATATATGGAAAGAAGAAGCTAGCTAAAGAATTCAAGATGAAAGATATTGGATTAATGAATTATTTCCTAGGGCTGGAAGTGTGGCAGAGCCCAAAAGGAATATTCCTAAACCAGGGAAAGTATGTTGTGGAAATATTAAGAAGATTTGATATGTTGGATGTAAAGCCATGGAAAAATCCATGGACACCAACCTAAAGTTGTTGTTTGATGAGACATCATATTTAGTGGATATGACTGAATATAGATAGATTATTGGTTCATTAGTGTATCTAATGAACACAAGGCCATATATATTCTTTGTTGTGAACACCTTGGGTTAGTATCTATTTAAAATAGACAAGTTCACTTGATAGTTGCAAAGCATGTGATGAGGTACCTAAAAGGTACGATAGAATTGGGGAATTACTGTGGTAGAGATCATGACTTTATAGATTCATATTGGGCAGAAAGTCCCACATAGATGAAGAGAACCTCATGTGGATGTTATTATATAAAATACACCATGATCTCATGGTTTAGTAAGAATCAATCCATTGTTTCTCTTAGCAAAACTAAAGTAGAGTACACAGTAGGTTGCTCCACTAGTTGTGAAGCGATGTGGCTTCAAAAAATGATGTGAGGACCATTTGACATGGATTTGGATACTAGAGTGATTTTTAGGACAACCATAGTTTCATAAAGATGACAAAGGATCATGTGGGATATGATACTGAAGGGAGATATAAAACTCCAGTATATGATTACCGATGAGCAAGTTACTAATGTCTTGACAAAGCTTCAGAGACAAGCTTGGTGTAGTTCGAAAATACTTTCCTCGCAAGAAGGAAAAATTATGATAATACTACATAATTTCCTCACATGGAGGAACAATGATGATGATACATAATTTCCTCGCCAGAAGGAACAATGATTACATGGACCCTTCTTGGAAAGAAGAAAGAGATTGAACATATAGACTCTATTCAAAAAGGAACAACAAGTCAAAGATATGGACTCTCTTTAGAAAGGATGAACATGTTGAAGATATGGAATCTCCTCGAAAAG
This sequence comes from Pseudotsuga menziesii, assembly GCA_001517045.1. Classification (NCBI taxonomy): domain Eukaryota; kingdom Viridiplantae; phylum Streptophyta; class Pinopsida; order Pinales; family Pinaceae; genus Pseudotsuga; species Pseudotsuga menziesii. The sequence continues at coordinate 24,762 of LPNX011098404.1, forward strand.
GAAGAGCAGGTCGAAGATATGAACCCTCCTCGAACAAAGGGGGAGCATGTTGATAATATGGATCCTCCCAGGAAAAGGGTAGTGATCATGATTGACATCAATGATGGGATGTTAGTGATGCTCCAGCATGAAAGATGCCAAGTGCACCTAAATATTATGACAAGGAACAACATTTACTTGTGGATGATAGTATCTTCTCTTGATGATCACATGTATAACACTATGTTCATGAGAGTGGTCCTTATTAGCTAATGATGGCCCTGGAGATGTTAATCTCACATGGAGAGTACCCACATTCAGTTGTGGATACCGTAGAATAACAATCGCTCAGGAGTGGTCCCAACCTTAGTTGTATGAATGCTCTATGATGAGTCCTCATGGACGATAGGGCCAACATTGGTATGTGTTTGAGATCTACTCTGTAGACAATAATCTTGTATGGAGAGTACGCCTACATTCATATGTAGATCCATTAGAATAACATTTGCTTGGGAGTGGTCCTAACCTCATTGGTATGGATGCTCTATGATGATTCCTCATGAACTCCATAGTATAAAAATCACTTGGTAGTGGTCCTAACCTCAGTGGTAAGGATGTTCTATGATGAGGGTCAACATTTTGTATGTGATTGAGATATTCTCTGCAGACAATAATCTTGAATGGAAGAGTCTTCCTACATGTGAGTCTAGGCACTGTAGTATAACACTCACTTAGGAGTGGTACTAACCTTAGTGGTATGGATGGTATACGATGAGTCCTCACAGATGATAGGGCCTACATCTAGGTGTGATCGAGATATACATTTAGTTGTAGATGATTCAGTTGGTTCATATCATGGGTCAGGATGATGGAGGATTGCATAATCCTTGGAAGTATGTCCTAAGGATAGGGATTGATCATCCTTCAAAGCGATCATATTTATTGTAGGTAACGTGGCAGAAAAAGGATCAAGTAGATCAAAGTATTATGACAAAGGATAAAGTAGACTGAAGTGCAGCTGCAAAGGATCAATAAGAATTGAAGTGTTGTTGCAAAGGATAAAAAAGAACAAAGTGATGTTGCAAAGTATTGAAAGGATAGAAGTGATTGTATAAAAGATAAAAAAGATCAAAGTGTTGATGCAAAGGATTAAGAATATCAAAGTTCTACTGCAAAGGATTGAGAAGATCAAAGTGTTGCTGCAAAGGATCGAGAAGATCAAAGTGCTGCTACAAAGGATTGAGAAGATAGAAGTGCAGTTGCAAAGTATCAAAAGATAGAAGTACTGCTAAAAAGGATCAAAAGATCAAAGTGTTGTTACGAAGGATCAAAAGGTTGTGTTAGAATAATCAACCCATAGTTAGCTACCTTAGACATTAATTTAACCATTTTTGTCTTATTTGCCTAGTTCATGTGTCCCACCTTATGCAAGTTGTCATTTACCTATCCATAGTGGTCAAAATTGCCTTATTTGACTCATGTAGCACTTGGGAAACTTCAAGGAATCAAATCTGGTTTATTCCTAGCCTCCTAAGCGCCCTTCTGCTTTTTCTGCTTTATTGCTTGCTTTTTCAGTGTTTTAAGGCAAATGGAAAAGCTTGATTAGGTGAGGTTGACTAGTTTTTTGTCCTACACATGCTCCACTCTTTTCTCCTATGAGAAGCATGTATGAGTTGTCATTCCATCACTCTTTAGCTTGCCTAAGTGCTTTTTCCAATTCGTGAGCTCCATGACTGATTTGGAATATGCTTTATGCACCTATGGGGGATTTGCTTATTTTTAGTAAGCCTACTTTTGACTAGATTCGAATTGCCTCCTCATGCATTCGAATCCCTTATGTAATTATTTAATGCAGAAGCCTATATTATTACAAGGTTGGCTATTGTACACTAAGTTAATACAGTTTAGTGTTCAGCTCCATATTTAGTCTCTTTTGTGAGTGATTTTGCATGTGCAATTGATAATTGTTGTGAGTAAAATTAATCTATCATTGGGTTCAATTTCCACATGGTATCAGAGCCATTGTAGATCAATTTCTCTCCTTCAAAATTGTTTTGCAGGTTCGACATCAGTGACTGGGAGCCTTCTAATGACAGCTAGGACAATTTCTGAGCTATGGATCAATCTCAGAAGATCATCTTGACTCCCTTCAACTTCTTTGAATGGAAATCCAAGATGGAGATACTGTTGAGAGTGAAAGGACTCTACAGAGTGACTATGGCAACAGAAGCAGAGCCCAATGCAACTGCAAAGAAGATAAAATGGCACAACAGGAGGGATGAGGCCTATGGTCTCCTGTGTCTGAGCATATCCAGAGACCTCCTTTTCCATCTTGATGGATTGACATCACTGAATGAAGTATGGGAGAATATGACTAATATTTTTGGAAAGACAAATGAGATGAGGGGACATCAAATCGAAAATGATCTGATTTCCCTGAGTCCAAATAGCTTTGAATCCCTGCAACTCTATTTCTCCAAGTTCAAAGCACTTGTTTTGCAGCTAAAACAATGTGGGATTGAAAAGAAGGATGATTAGCTGGTCTTGGCCATACTCTTGAAGCTTGGCCCTAACTATTCAGTCTTTGTTTCGACCTTCTATGCCACAAAGTTGGAAGCTCAAACCTGGAAGATGCATAGTCTTGTAGATTTCATGGAATCTCTCACACAAGAACATGACAAGCTGGTGATGATGGGCACCATCAAACCTTCCAAATACCAAGATTTGGTTGTTGGAGATTCAAGGGTGGATTCAAAAAGCAAAAATAAAGCTAAAAAGCCACCTGAGCAAAAGAGAGACAAGAACAAGTCTCCGGAGGAGCCACAAGGTTCCAAGAAGAACTACCAGAAGAATAAAATCAAATGAGAAATGAGCAAGTGTGCATACTGTAGTAAGGGCAATCACATTGAAATCTCCTACATGAAAAAGAAAATAGATATGCTGACCCAACTCTTGGAGAAGAATGGGATCTCCCTTCCAGACAGCTCAAAGAAGAGGGAAGGAGGATCAAGTTCAGAAGACAGAGAGAGAGTTCATGCACTAGTTGCTGGCACATCAAGATCACCTAGTTTCATCATTGATTCTGGAGCTTCAAGACATATGGTTTCGACCAAGGAGGCCTTCACCTCTCTTGACATGTCGAAGGGTCCATCAATAGTACTGGGAGATGACTCTCACACTGAAAGTTTGGGAAAAGGGAGGATTGATCTTGATCATGGTCAGTTCAACAATGTGTTGTATGTGCCTGGTCTTGCCTCCAACCTCTTATCAGTGTATCAGATGACTCACACTGGGTATCCAAAGAAGGTCATATTCTCCCCTAATGAAGTTGAGATCACAGAGATCTCAAGTGGTAAAGTCATTGCAAAAGGAGTTGCAAATCATACTTCGAAGGTATACATGTTCTCACACTTCCTACCCTACTCAAACCCCTCTACTCTTTTGTTTCATGCTAATGAGGCAAGCAAGCTTTGGCATGAAAGATTTGGCCACCTTAATTACAAGTATATTTCTGATCTTAGTGAAAAGGAGATGGTCATAGGGTTTCCCAAGATAAAATTTTCCAAAGGAGTCTGCCAAGGTTGTATCCTAGGAAAAAAACCAGAGCATAAATTTGAGAGAGCTAGTCATGAGAGAACCTCTGCACCCCTCGAGTTGATCCACAGTGATGTTGTTGGTCCATTCCCTCATATGTCCATGAGTCAGGCCAAATATGCATTGAATTTCATGGATGACTTTTCCATGTATTGCTGGGTTTACTTCCTGAAACACAAGTCTGAAGTTTTTGGCCTCTTCAAAGTCTTTAAGGCTTTGGTTGAAAACCAGTCTGGGAGGAAACTCAAAGTCCTCATATCTGACAATGGTGGTGAGTATGTCAAGTCTGAGTTTATTAATTATTATGTAGATGTAGGTATTTAGATGCAGCATTCTATCCCTTACACACCACAACAGAATGGTGTTGCTGAGAGGAAGAATAGATCACTGAAGGAGATGACAACATGCATGATGGAGGCCAAAAACTTTGCCACCAAATTATTGGGCTGAAGATATAAATTGTGCAGCATATATTCAGAATAGGGTGCCTCATAAACATCTTGAAGGTATGACTCCTTTCGAAGCATGGAGTGGGCACAAGCCAGATGTGACCCATTTCAGGATTTTTGGCTCAAGGGCTTGGGCTAGAATTCCAACAGAAAAGAGGAAGGCTTTGCAGCCCCAAAGCCAAGAGTGTCTATTTGTTGGATACTCTGAAGATTCAAAATGGTACAAGCTAATAAATTTGAGCACAAACAAATCCTTCATTGAAAGGTGTGTTCAGTTTCAAGAAGAACCCCTTGCAGCAGTGGAAGTTGGAGAAGCCTCTTCACCACCTGAACCTCTGAAAGTAAGTGAAGAGATTGCTGAACATGATATTTCTGATATGTCTGATAGTGATGAGTTTATTGCAGATCCTAACATCCCTACAAGGCCAAAATGGGCAGCCAAGAAACTACATGCAGCAGGAGAGCTAGATGGGAATCCCAATGACCCAAGGAGGACTAGATCTCAATTTGAGAGTGGTTTGTGCATGAAGGATCTTATGTTTGCTGAGAAATGCTATTTGATGGTGGAATCAGATCCTCATACATATGAAGATGCAGCAGATGATCCAATATGGCAAGAATCCATGAAGGAAGAGTTCAGCTCACTCTAGAAGAGCAACACTTGGGAGCTAGTGGATCTTCCCCCAGGGAAGAAGCTAGTTCAGTGTAAGTGGGTGTATAAGACCAAATTTGCTGCTGATGGTTCACCTCTGAAGTACAATGATCTGGTGGATTATTCCTCTGTAAAGATCCAATATGGTACATGGTTCATAGAAACGACGGTTGGAAAAATCGGACAGCGAAAACACAAAGAAGCCGCGCAGATCGGAGGTCGAAAGAGATCTCCTTCCACAACATCGGAGGTCGGAAGAGCATCTCCTTCTGCAATGGTGGGCGGCCAAATGATTAGTCTATCCGCAAAACAAATTGAAGGTTGGAAGACATTCTCTTCCACAACGTCGGAGCTTACAAGCTTTTCTCTTCCGCAATGGCGGAAACTTAAAGACGTTCAGAAGCCGGAGTGATAAAAGAGCCACAACGGTGAAGATAGAAAGGATCGGAAGTCAGAGTGGAACGGCAGCCGCAACGGCGAAAGTCTTCCGCAATGGCGGAAAATTAAAGACGTTCAGAAGCCGGAGTGATAAAAGAGCCACAACGGTGAACATAGAAAGGATCGGAAGTCAGAGTGGAACGGCAGCCGCAACGGCGAAAGTATAAACGCTTCCAGCAGCCGCAATGACGGGCACAAGCTTGATCGAAAGAACAAAACTTCTGGCAGCCGCAACGGTGGAAGCCCAAAACTTAAAAGATCGACAAAATAACTCGACGAAGTCGGAAAAAGAAGTGGTTCCCCATCTGCAACTACGGAAACCAAAATACCTAAAGCCTCCGACTCAAAAACCAGCTGACAGCCGATTGAGACCATCGGAGCCCGTTGCTTATCTTCTTCCGCAACGGCGAAGCCCGTATAACAAATTTTTTTGACTCAAACACTGCAATACGCATGGCATGGTGACGTTTCCAAACGATTGGTAGTCTGTGCACAGTCTTGTTGTGGCAGGATTTCATCATGAACAGCTTATTTGTAACAGTTGGCAAGTTTTTCTTGGCAGTTATGCCACAGCTAGAATAACGACGAAGGGCATATGAACAGCCTTGATGCGGTTTTCCTGGATGGTGAACAGTCGCATTTCTTTGAGCGTTTTGGATCCTTTGTAACGGTAAAGATGAGGAATAAAGGAGAGGAGTTCACTCAGAGCAAAGGGGGAAACGATTAGAGGATTTTTTAGAGAACGACAGTGCAACAATTCTCTGGGAGGAGAAGCTTGGAGAGAGCATTTTTCTATGGAAAGCTATCCATGTGCTGTTCCTTTTGAGGTCAACCATTCTCAGTCATACTTGGCTTCTTTTGACTGTTGAAGTCCAGTTTTGTAACTTTTAGAGAGGAGGTCTTGAAGACTTTACTGTTTCTGTCCAGCATTCTATTCCTGTAGTTGCTGAATTTGTTTCCAGAACCATTTTGTACCATTTTAAGGCCATTAATTGGATTGGTACCCATTGGAGAGGGGACCGGAGACGTAGCCTAGTGGAGGGGGTGAACTCCATTATCAACTTCTGTTTGTGATTCTGATTCTGTGTTTTCTTCCTTGTATCTGTCTATTAGTGTTGTGGTTTTCTTTCCTGTTCTAAGCATTTAATTTCTGTTAATGTTGTTCCTTTAATTAACCTGTTGCATGCATTCTTTTACAACAAACTTTTAATGCACTAAAGTTGAGGTCCTACAGATCATATTATTTGGTATCAGAGCTAGTTGACTATTGTGCAAGTTTGTGAATGCTTACCAGGTCCAGGTTAAAGGTTGGTGAAGGAGAATTAGTTGAATGAGACCCTAAGATTGGCTCCAGGGGAACATTCTCAAGAACCATGTCTTCTTCACGAGGGGAAGAAGAAGGACATACCGAACGGGAAAAACCTGTCATTTCTGAAACTAAGTTTCTGGAGGCTTTTATGAGCATGAAAGCCATGATGGAAATTCTACTCGATGAGCGAGCAGAAAGGAAGAAGAAAGAAGAAGGATCTTCATCCAGAGATGCAGAAGTGAAGCCGGAAGAAAAGGGTAAAGGAGTAGGAGGTGATGGTGATCCTCCTAACACTAATCAAAATTTTTCTTCTTCTCATACTTCTCATTCAAATAATGCAAGTCCTAATATGCCTTATTTCAAATTGGATGTAAAGTTTGAATTACCTATTTATAATGGAGATGTAGATGCTGAAAAATTAGACAATTGGATCAAGCAGCTTGAAGTATATTGCAGGGTGCAGGGCATTAATGATTACCCTTCCAGAGTCCAGTTGGCCACTTTGAGAATGAGTGGAATGTCTCTTACTTGGTGGGAGAGCAAGATTCAGCAAGATCTTCGAAAGAATGGTAAAATTATTTCAGTTTGGAATGAATTCATTGAAGTATTGAGGAAGCAATTTTATCCTTTAGGTCACATGCGAAAATTAACTATGAATTGGAAAATGTTTAGACAAGCTAAAGGACAAAGCATTCAAGATTATACTCATGAATTCAGAAAGAGGGCTATTGCATTGAATGTTTCATTAGATACACAGGAAACTCTTCTTAAGTACATTGGTGGCATGCATTCTTATTTGAAACATACCTTGTTGATGTTTAATCCTAGTAATTTGGATGACGTATGTATTCAAGATACCCATTTAGAAGCCAGGGGTAAGCATGCTAATGATACTTTTGTGAAGAAGTCATTTAAATTTGACAGCAAATCAAAAGGTAAAGATAAGGGGAAAAAGAAGATGGCTACTGTTAAGAAAGAAGGTGAAAAGCCTATGTGTTCGCATTGTCAGAAGGGACATGATGCCTCTAAGTGTTGGAAACTTCATCCAGGGTTAAGGCCAAAGAAGTATGGAGGAAACAAAGACAAAGGGAAAGCAAAAGCTACTGCAGCAGCTATTCAAGACTTGGGATCTGACTCAGGTGATGAAACAAAGGTTACAGTTGTCGGAATCCAAGGTAAGGATAAAAGTATCTCACTTCCCATTGATGCACCATCAAGTTTTAGTGCAAGTACAAGTCTACCATCTACTTCTAAGCAAAATGATAAAGATAGCAGTGCACTGTTTCATGTTCGTGTCATTGCAAATCACACAAAGATTGATACATTGTTTTATAGTGGTTCACAAGTAAATCTGATATCAGAAGAAGTGGTTAAGAAATTGCATTTAGTTACTGTGCCTCATGAAAAACCCTATCCTCTAGGTTGGGTTACTAATGATACACGATTGCAAGTTACAAGGAAATGTGTGTTAAATTTGCAATTACTGAAAAGTTTAGGGATGAGGTAGAATTAGATGTAGTACCACTCGACATTTGTGGAATTGTACTTGGGAGTCCCTATTTGTATGACTGGACTGCAGTCTTTTATAGAGAGCAGAATAAGTATCATCTTTTTAAAGAAGGTATGGAATATATTGTACAAGCACATAAGATGAAAACCAATCTAGCAATAGTCTCTGCAGGACAAATAAAGAGGTTGGTAAATGCTAGTAAGAATTTTGTGTTGATGATGGTTAAGATGAAAAATTATGAAGTCTCTAAATATTTTGAAGAATGTGACCCTAAGCATAAATATGAACTGATTGACATCATTTCTGAGTATGATGATTTGTTTCAAGATCCGAAGGGGTTACCACCGAAGAGAGAGATTCAACATGAGATAAATTTGCAGCAGGATGTGCCACTCCCGAACATAGCCATGTACCGGATGTCTGTAATGCAGAATGAGGAAATCAAGAAGCAAATTCAGGAGCTGATTGAGAAGGGGGTCCTCAGGCCCAGCACTTCTCCTTGTGGCTCTCCTATAGTCTTGGTTCCGAAGAAGGATGGGTCTTGGATAATGTGCATTGACTATAGGGCCCTTAACAAAATCACCATTAAAAATAGGTACCCTCTTCCTCGTATTGATGATTTGCTTGATCAATTGAAACATGCAACTTACTTTACAAAATTGGATCTGCGTAGTGGGTATCATCAAATCCGTGTTGCTGAGCATGATGCTTGGAAAATAGATTTTAAGACGAAACAGGGTTTGTATGAATGGCTCGTGATGCCTTTTGGGCTCTGTAACGCACCTTCTACTTTCATGCGGGTCATGAATGATGTCTTTCGGTCATTCATTGATGATTTTGTAATTGTATATCTAGATGATATCCTTGTGTTTAGCAACACTTGGGAAGAGCATGTTGTACATGTGAAAAAAAATTAGATGTACTGAGAAAGGAAAAGCTTTATGTAAAAATGTCTAAATGTGAATTTCCTAAAACTTCTTTAGTATATATAGGCCATATTATTGGTGGAGGCCACTTGCGAGTGGACCCAGCCAAGGTTGCTGTCATTGTAAACTGGCCACGGCCTAACACCGTTACTGAAATCAGAATTTTTCTGGGTGCGGTTCAGTATTGGAGGAAATTCATTTCTGGGTTTTCTTCCATTGCTGCTCCATTACATGCATTGAAAAGCATTAAAGAAATTTTCCAGTGGGGAGGCAAGCACCAGAGAGCCTTCGACACTTTGAAGGAAAAGATCAACACAGCACCAGTTCTGACATTTCTAGATTTGCAGCAGCCATTTGAGATCGAAACCGATGCCAGTGGGTTTGCCATGGGAGCAGTTTTGATGCAAGGAAGGAAGCCAGTCTGTTACCATTCAGAAACATTCTCTACTGCGGTAAGTAACTATCCAACCTATGACAAAGAATTGTATGCTTTAGTACAGAGTGTGAAGAAGTGGAAACATTATATCATGGGAAAAGAGACAGTCATACATACTAATCATCAACCACTTCAATATTTACAATCTAAAACTAAAATACAACAAAGTAGGCATTTTAGATGGATGGGGTTCTTACAACAATTTCATATTGTAATCAAGTACAAAAAGGGAATTCATAATAAAGTAGTAGACATGTTATCAAGGCCACCTATGAATGCTTCAATCATTCTTCAAAACAGTTCATTAACACATGAAAGTTATATTGAACAGTATGCAGAAGATAAAGATTTTAAGGAAGTATATGCATCACTAATACATGGTAAACAGGAAGAGAACTATTTTTTGCATGATCAGCTCTTGTATCATCTCGGTAAACTCTGTATTCCAGAGAAAGAAAGAGTGCATGTGATCTGAGAGGCACATAGTTCATTGATTGCAGGACATTTTGGTGTAAGCAAAACATTGTCTGTATTGCAGAATCATTGTTATTGGCCTCAAATGCAAGAAACTGTAGCTAAATATATAAGGGGTTGTGTTATGTGTTCAACAAGTAAGCCTAGCAATAGGAAATTGGGTTTGTACACTCCTCTTCCAGTTTCTTCTCGTCCTTGGGAAAGCATTTCTATGGACTTTGTAGGAGGACTACCTATGTCTAGAAAAGGGCATGATTACCTATATGTTGTTGTGGATAGGTTTAGCAAAATGTGTATCTTAATGCCATGTAACAAGCAGATCACTGCTGAACAGAAAGCTCTTTTATTCTTTCAGAATGTTTGGGTACATTTTGGGCTACCCATGTCTATTGTATCTGATCGAGATTCCCGGTTCTTGGGAAAATCCTGGTCAACTTTATGGGAGCTTATGGACACTAAACTGAAGAAAAGTACAGCTTTTCATCCACAGACCGATAGGAAAACAGAGGTAGTGAATAGAACAGTGGTTCAGCTACTCAGAGGATATTGTATTAAGCATCCTAAAATTTGGGATGAGCAGTTGCAGTATATACATCATGCTTACAATCATGCAGTTCATTCTTCCACGAAAAGATCTCCTTTTGAAACTTGTTTTGGTTATCTGCCAAAAATACCGATGGACTTCTCTTTTGGCAAAGATGCAGTAGATGGAAATCATGATGTAGATAAAGCTTTAAAGTTCATTCAGAGAATCCAAGTAGTGCAGCAGGCAGTTCAAGAACAGTTGGAGAGGAGCCAGGCAAAGTACAAGGCCAGGCATTATAAGCATCGAATTGATCATCAATTTCAGGTAGGTGACAGATTTTGGTTACATATCACCAAAGAAAGGATGAAAGGTGAAGGTAAAAATATTAAACCTATCAGGTATGGTCCTTTTGAGATCTTGGAAAAGATCGGTACTAATTATTTTCGCTTGAATTTACCTCCATACATGCAAATTTATTCAGTTATCAATGTTGAGAATCTTAAACTGTATGAGCCTCCTATGATCATGGATGAGGAAATTAACGTACAAATTCCTTCAGTTGATGATTTGGCACCTGAATATATGAGAGAGTTGCAGGATGATGTTATTCTTGACAGAAATGTAAGAACTTCACGAAGGGGGAATGCTATGTACCTTCGAGTGGGGCTGAAAGGGATGCATCCTAGCAAAGCAAGATGGATGGAGATTGGTAAAGTGAGGGAACTGTACCCTCACTTGCAGAATAATTTAGGATTTTGGTGGTCCAAAATCTCTCCACTTGGGAGGATTGATCTGGCGGATTATTCCTCTGTAAAGATCCAATATGGTACATGGTTCATAGAAACGGCGGTTGGAAAAATCGGACAGCAAAAACACAAAGAAGCCATGCAGATCGGAGGTCGAAAGAGATCTCCTTCCGCGACATCGGAGGTCGGAAGAGCATATCCTTCCGCAACGGTGGGTGGCCAAACGATTAGTTTGTCTGTAAAACAAATCGAAGGTTGAAAGACATTCTCTTCCACAACGTCGGAGCTTACAATATTTTCTCTTCCGTAATGGCAGAAACTTAAAGACGTTTGGAAGCCGGAGTGATAAAAGAGCCGCAACGACGAAGATAGAAAGGATCGGAAGTCAGAGCGAAATGGTAGCCACAATGGCAGAAGTATAAACGCTTCCGGTAGCCGCAACGACAAAAGTATACTACACTTCCGGTAGCCGCAATGACGGGCACAAGCTTGATCGAAAGAACAACGCTTTTGGCAGTCGCAACGGCGGAATCCCAAAACTTAAAAGATCGGAAAAATAACTCGACGGAGTCGGAAAAAGAAGTGGTTCCCCATCCGCAACTGCGGAAACCAAAATACCTAAAGCCTCCGACTCGAAAACCAGCCAACAGCCGATTGAGACCGTTAGAGCCCGTTGCTTATCTTCTTCCACAACAGTGAAGCCCGGATAACAAAAAATTCCGACTCAAACACTGCAATATGCATGGCGCGGTGACATTTCCAAACGATTTGCAATCTGTGCACAGTCTTGTTGTGGCAGGATTTCACCATGAACAGCTTATTCGTAACAGTTTGCATGTTTTTCTTGGCAGTTATGCCACAGCTGGAATAACGACGAAGGGCATATGAACAGCCTTGATGCGGTTTTCCTGGATGGTGAACAGTCACATTTCTTTGAGCGTTTTGGCTCCTTTGTAATAGAAAATATGAGGAATAAAGGAGAGGAGTTCGCTCAGAGAAAAGGGGGAAATGATTAGAGGAGTTTTTAGAGAACGGCAGTGCAACGATTCTCTGGGAGGAGAAGCTTGGAGAGGGCATTTTTCTGTGGAAAGCTGTCCATGTGCTGTTCCTTTTGAGGTCAGCCATTCTCAGTTATACTTGGCTTCTTTTGACTGTTGAAGTCCAGTTTTGTAACTTTCAGAGAGGAGGTCTTGAAGACTTTACTTTTTCTGTCCAGCATTCTATTTCTACAATTGCTGAAGTTGTTTCCAGAACCATTTTGTACCATTTTAAGGCCATTAATTGGATCGGTACCCATTGGAGAGGGGCCCGGAGATGTAGCCCAGTGGAGGGGGTGAACTCCGTTATCAACTTCTGTTTGTGATTCTGATTCTGTGTTTTCTTCCTTGTATCTGTCTATCAGTGTTGTGGTTTTATTTCCTGTTCTGAGCATTTAATTTATGTTAATGTTGTTCCTTTAATTAACCTGTTGCACGCATTCTTTTACAACAAACTTTTAATGCACTAAAGTTGAGGTCCTACGGATCATACAAGGCCAGATTGGTAGCCAATGGATACTCATAGGTTCATGGCATAGATTACAATGAGACATTTGCACCAGTGGTAAATATGGACTACATCAGGCTAGCCTTAGCCATTGCAGCTTCAAAGCAATGGGAGGTACATCACATGGATGTAAAGTGTGCCTTCCTTAATTGAGATCTCACTGAAGAGATATACATACAGCAGCCTCAAGGATTTTCTACTAACCCATCTCTTGTGTGCAGGTTGAGAAAGTCATTGTATGGGCTAAAGCAAGCCCCCAGGGCTTGGTATGCCAAGATTGATAGCTTCTTGCTATCACTGAATTTTGTTCGATGAAAATCAGATCCAAATGTCTATTTGAAGCTCATTAATGGTTCATTAATGATCATTGTGTTATATGTTGATGACCTTCTCATTACAAGAAGCTCAAAGGATGAGATTGCCTCCTTGAAGGGTGCAATGAACCAAGCCTTCTCCATGACAGATTTGGGGCTCTTAAGCCAATTCTTGGGGCTTGAGATTGCTCAAACCAAAGCTGGAATCAAGGTGCACCAGTCCAAGTATGACTTGGATTTGCTGAACAAATTCAGAATGAAGGATCGCAAGCCAAGCAAGACTCCTTTCCCTTCAGGAGTAAAGCTTGAAGAAGCTGATTCTTCACCTATGGTAAACAATACACTGTATAGGAAATTGATTGGATGTTTGTTGTATCTTAAACATACTAGACCTGATCTTTCTTATGTAGTAAGTGTGGCTTCTAGATTCATGGATCAGCCTCATGAGATCCATTGGAAAGCAGCCAAAAGGATCCTTAACTTTGTTTAGGGAACAAGGACACATGGGATCTTCTATAAAGCTAAATCTGATCTTGATTTGATTGGGTTTACTGATAGTGATTGGGTAGGTGATAGCACAGACAGAAAGTCCACATCAGGATATGTGTTCATGCTTGCAGAAGGGCCAATCAGCTGGTCAAGCAAGAAACAGAGTGCCATTGCACTCTCATCTACAGAAGCAGAGTATAGAGGAGTTGTTAATGCAGCAACTCAATGTTTATGGTTGCAGGGGTTACTTGGAGAGTGTGGTTTTGAATCAGAGTACTCAACTACCATCTACTATGATAACCAGGGTACCATTCGAATCTATAATGATCCAGTTCAGAAGCAGAGAACCAAACACATTGAGATCCATATGCACTACATCAGAGAGCTTGTGCATGATGGCACCATTCACCTACTCTTCTGTTCATCTTCAAAACAAGTAGCTGATATCTTCACCAAAGAATTTTGTTAGAAGACTTTCAGCAATCTCAAATCACTATTGAAGATTGCTGATCATGCTGTGAAGCATGAGTGAAGAAAATATTTCCATATTTTGTTTTACAGTCCATGTTTAAGGGAGGATTTTCCCATGTGGTTTTTGCCTCTTTCCTTGGTTGTATGGACATGCAGTATGTAAAGGGTGACTAAGCCTTGTTGCTAGGCCCTATAATTTTCTGATATATTACTCATAAGTCAGTATTAAGGGGGGGTGTTAGAATAATCAACCCATAGTTAGCTACCTTAGACATTATATTAACCATTTTTGTCTTATTTGCCTAGTTCATGTGTCCCACCTTATGCAAGTTGTCATTTACTTATCCATAGTGGTCAAACTTGCCTTATTTGACTCATGTAGCACTTGGTAAACCTCAAGGAATCAAATCTGCTTTATTCCTGGCCTCCTAAGCGCCCTTCTGCTTTATCTGCTTTATTTCCTGCTTTTTCAGTGCTTTAAGGCATATGGAAAAGCTTGACTAGGTGAGGTTGACTAGTTTTTTGTCCTACACATCCTCCACTCTTTTCTCCCATGAAAAGCATGTATGAGTTGTCATTCCATCACTCTTTAGCTTACCTAAGTGCTTTTTCCAATTCGTGAGCTCCATGACTGATTTGGAATATGCTTTATGCACCTATGGGGGATTTGCTTATTTTTAGTAAGCCTGCTTTTGACTAGATTCGAATTGCCTCCTCATGCATTAGAATCCCTTATGTAATTATTTAATGCAGTAGCCTATATTATTATAGGGTTGGCTATTGTACACTGATTTAATACAGTTTAGTGTTCAGCTCCATATTAAGTCTCTTTTGTGAGTGATTTTGCATGTGCAATTGATAATTGTTGTGAGTAAAATTAATCTATCACTGGATTCAATTTCCACAGGTTGAATCATTAGTGCAAAATGATTAATTTATTGTGTGATGTAGAAGATAAAGACATTGAAGAGCAACTATTTGAGTTATTGATTGTGAAAACTTCGTATGACGTATAGATCTATTACCTCTATGATGTTGCAAATAATATCTCTCATTACTCATATTGTCTATGATGATGTTGAGTCAGTAGAATAACCTTATCATTAAGGGGAAGTGTTGAATACTGTAACTTCAAAGGATATTACAAATGTATTTTACTGATGTAACCCAAGGGAGATGTTATTATTCCTTCTTCGAGGTGTTACTATTGTAATTGGTCATCATAAAGTCATGAGGTAAAGCCTCCATTGTAAGTTGGGTCAATAGTACACTAATGAATATAATATAATATTGTATTGAGTCTTCCTAAGTGAATTTGACCCAGTTAGTTAAGTGGGGTTGACTTGTTAGGTTAAAACTCAAGTGCCAAAAAGAGTATAAATAGAGGAGATGTCTTCCTCATTTGAAAACACACTCACTTGTGTATAGAAAATAGGAGAGAGAGAGAGACATATCTTCTAGAGGAAGGAACACTTTTTTGGGGTCTTGTCGTGTACTTTTGATCAATCTTATACAGAGGAAGTTTTGCTGGGTTTTCTTCCCCATGAGGGTTTCCTGGGATAAATCTTTGTATTTTTGTGTGTGGTTGTACTTGTCTATCTTTCAGTGATCCTTTTGCATATAGTTATGACATTATAATGCTAAATGTTATCATATCTTGTATAGACATTAAAAACTTAATAGTATCATGTTGTGATACCCTTGTCTCAAGTACTGCATTTGGAAGTGATTGCAACAACACCTTAACTTGGTGGAAATACCCAATCGCATGTTGTGCTACTTTTTTTTCGATTTTGTTGTTCATCGTAGTAATTGTGAATAGTATCTTGATTACTTGCTTGTATGAGAGCTGCACGGTACTACTCCCTTCACCTAGCTCAAACTGGTGCTTTGATCGTGCCTCTTCCTATTGCATCTTCAGCTCCGAGTGTGTTGGAGTTTCTGAGGATTCCTCCTATGAATCCTCTTCAGATTCCTTTGGATTATCCTGATCAATTGCAATATCTGATGGTGATCCAGTTTCCGTGTCCAGAATTTCTTCAACGCGGACTGGAAATTTTCACTCTGGTGGCCATTCGTTAATGATGGCATCCAACTCTTCGTCAATCAATTTGTATTGTGTTGTCAACTATTTATGCTCTGAATCCTGTCATGCCTGAATATGGATGATAGAATGTGGGACTATTTCTAATCATGAAAGCCTCTGATAGTTTGTCATAGCCTCGGTTGTGAGTCATAGTATTTTTGTTGTCGCATCTCATAGTGCGTCCAAGTACAAGTAGAACTAGGTGTTGTTATCAGTTTGTCATTCCTTGTGGTTGAACACCCATAGATTCTTGTATCGTGATCCTCTATAGATGTTGATGACGTCAATATCCATTCCTTGATAGTAATTTGGTTCCATCCAAATGACAAGTGCAATAAGTATCAGTAGCCAGGAGTAGGTAAATGGTCTTCTCCCCTCTTGCACCAATACAACGTCTTTTGTCAATTGGTTTAGAAAAAATAAGGCCCAATTCATCTGAACTCCCATTGCGCATTGCAATAAATCCTGAAGTGCACTGGTTTGTCCTGTTCTTTCACATGATTTTCATGACTAGTAGCTTCGATGCGATTCAAACTCCCTAGTCATTAATGGTGTCAATGACATACGCTCTCTTTCCATGTATCACATCATACTTCTTATTTATCCTCATTTCCATATTCTTGTCATTTTCCTTTACTCTAAAGTATTGGGATGGATCAACCCCTGCCTTGGTAAAGCCAATGATTTGTGATATCAAATCAACAATGATGGGGATCTTTGAATCCAACCATATATACCCACCATGGAAACACGATAGAAAATGATTTACATAGGAATTAACCTTCATCGAGTGCCAAAAATGTGGCATGTGGATGATGGACGTCAACCCATACCACTGCAATCCCAACTCCCATTGTGCTGGTTCTCCAGTGATGGGGTCGTTGCCTCCATGTGCTCTATGTTCATATGTGTCCCTTGTGCATTCTGGTTATGCCAAAATGTCATGATCATTGTATTACAACTTCTGTAACTCTGTAACAATGTGCATCATTATGTGTACTCCCTTTGTCATTGCTGGCATGTTGATGGTATAATTTTGATTCTTATTGATGTGTACTACTAGTACTCCTGCCTTTCGTGATGGTACATACCCAGGGATTCATCTATTGTCGGTCCTTTATGCACTGTTCATTCCTTGCCTCCCATCATCGATGGGCTAGATTTTGCCTCTATTTCCCTTGTTCAATTGCAAGTTGATTTGATCCGTCATTCTAGAGAGGTTGGGCAATTCATACCCCTCTTCTTTCTAGTTGGTCGTGTTACTACATTCTAAATTTCTGGCTTCTCTTCCATGATTGGTACGCTATGTAGTGATGATCCCTATGTGTTGGTGATCGAAATAATTTGTCCCATGGCTACTGTTCTGCTTCTCTTTCATTTCTCTCCTATACTTTCCTTTTCTCTAATTTGTATCCCCAATGCACTTAATGGTTCGACCCATGCCTCACGATTGATTCTTATAGCCTCCATTATTCCCCTGCAAAGGATTTTGTTCATCATTGCCAAATCCTTAGAACATTAACCAAATATGGTGTTGATTCTACAACTCTAACGGTCTAATTTATACATAAATGCATGTATTTACCACTTGCGTCATCACTGGTTTGGTTTAATTGTTGCATTTATTTTCTGATTTGAGGACATCGCACTTGATCTGAGATTGCCAAGCTTTGAAGCGATTCTTTTTTTTCTTTTATTTTTTCTTTTTCATTTGCATGGTTGTTAGCATTGGTGTCACACCTAGCTATCCCAATAGGGATTTAGCAACTTCCATTTATTAGTTTCGGTAGTAATAATTCTTCTAACTACTACATTTGTACTGCACCTCCATCAGTGATGAAATGAATAACATAAGGTCCTAACCAATGCATCTATAGCTTAACTAGGTGCTTCACAAACTTGATATCATATGGGAGAACCATATCTCTGCCATGCTTTTTGTCGATCCTTCTCTACTTGCTTGTGGAAACCTGGGATGAACCAATCCCCCTTGAGCTACAATAAATGCGCCAACCTTTCTTTGACCACTCCTTCATCACTCATGCTTGTCGTTGTCGCTATGCGTAGGATGAAAACAATGTACTCCATTGGCATTACCATTTCTTGTCCATAAATGATCTTGAATGGAGTTTCTCCTGTCAATATTTTACATGTTGTCATGTAGGCCCATAGTATCGTAGTATTTGTAGATCCCAGTCATCGTGATTTGCGTTGCATACCTTCATTAGTCCATGTTCCAATACCTTGTTGAATGCTTCGACTACTCCATTCACTTGTGGGTGATATGGAGTACTCTTATTGTGCTGTATATGAAAGTCCTCAGTCATCACACTAATCATCTGATTGACAAAGTGACTCCCTTGGTTTCTCATCAATATCTTGGGATAGCCAAAATGAGTGACCACATTGTCAAATAGGAACCTAGTTGTTATCGCTGGTGTACAATCCTTCACCAGTGTTTCCTCTCCCCATCGTGTCAAATAGTCTTTCACGGTGATGAGATATTGCACACCTGTTCGTTTTCCTAAAGGATTGATGGGGCCCACAAAATCTAAAGCCCATTTATCAAATGGTTGTAGCATTATTTGAGGGATTATGACATCTCATCCCGTCATCGCATATTTTAGCATAATATATGGCATCAAGTTGCATTGTCAGCCACCATAAACCAACTCAAAGTATCATTTTAGTGGTTCTGCGGCCTCCATAATGTGCTCTTGAAATTTTGTCATGTGACTCTACCCATTCTCTATCCATCTCATGCTACAGAACATATTGATGTAGAATTTCATCCGACCCCATTTTGTAGAGTTGTCCTCTGATTTGCTGGAAATCTACAGCTCTGATGAGCAATTGCTTCTTCTAACTCATGGTGAATTCCTCTGGTGCTTTTCCCATCATAAAAAAAATGGACAAATTTTTGATAATGGTCATCCACCATACTGATTCTGAGCAACTGCACATCAGGTAAGACGTCATCGATGTTGCTTGGCTCTTCGCATGTTTCTATCCTTGACAGATGATCAGATCCTGCATTAAACCTCTCTGGCTTCACAATGATCTCAAAATTGAACTCTTGGAATAGTAATAACTGTAGACAAATATTTCCACCCAACACAGGCTTGTTAACCAGGTACTTCAGTGATGAGTGATTCGTAAACATTTTGAAATTTCCTCCCAACAGGTAGTAGCATAATTTTTGTAATGCATACACCATCGCCAATCCCTCCCTCTCTATCGTTGTGTAGTTTCGTTCTATAGTAGACCAATTTCGACTTGCAAATGTAATTGGGTGATCGATTGCTCCTTCCCCTAGTTGAGCCAAAATCACTCCTAATGTGACTGATGAGGCATTGACCTGGATGTTGAACTCTTTCGTCCAATTTGAAATAGCTAATATCAGTGCTCAAACCTTTTTTTTCTTCAGGGTATCTAGAATTCTTTAACATTCGTCATTCCATTCGAACTTCGCATCCTTCTTCAATAGTTTATCCATCGGTACCATGATCATTGTGTATCCCCTTATAAACTTCTGGTAATATATTGTCCAACCCAACATCACCCTTAGCTGTTTTACTGTCGTCGGTGCTTGTAGGTAAAAAATTACCACAATCTTGGTGGGCTTGACCAACATACCTTTCTTGCATACAATATGTTCCAACAGAATCCCAAATGGAGCACAAAATACACACTTCTTGAGATTCAGCGAGATCTGACGTTGTCGACATATTTCTAACATCAATCAAAGGTTCGCAATGTGATATTTTACCAACCCATAGATGGTTTAGTGTCCATGTAAATTACCAGGATTTTATGAATGAATTCCTTAAATGCAACGACAACTATCCTTGGAAAAATAGCAGGTGCATTCTTGAGATCAAATGACATTACAATGTACTAAAAACATCCCCATTCCATTATGAAAGTGGTCTTCTTCCTATTCTCCTTCGCAATTCTTATTTGGTGGTATCCTAAAAATCCATCTGTGAACGAATAAATCTCTTTCCCTCCAACTCCTTCCAATACTTTGTCAGTGAACGGTGTTGGGAACAAATCATGACGACTTGCACCATTCATATTCCTTAGTTCGACATAGATCTATATTTCCCACATATTTTTACCTTGTACAACCATTGGTCTGATCCATTCTAACTCTTCAATAGGTTTGATAATGAAGACATCCATCATCTGTTCTAATTCTTCTTTGACGTGTTCCTTTTATCTCAGGTTCAATCTGTATGGTCGTTTTTTTACTGGTTTCACATATAGATTTAGAGGATTTTTCATTTCTCCCAAGTCACCTAAAATCCCTTTCATCTTAGTGAATTTCGTCAGAAATAAATACTGCAATTCGTGCAGCAAGTCAGTGATATTTGCCATGGTTGTCTCATCCCATTAATCCCCAATATTAGCAAATTTTGGGTTCTTTGTCATCCCAAAATTGACCTTTTTTATCTCAAGCGGATGTTGACTTTGTTGGATGGAATTTCTGGTGGTGTGATATCTCGATTTCCCTTTGATTATGAGATGTTGACAGCTCTTGGATCTTCCTCATCGTCAGGCTCTCCTGTCACATTGTAGCATTCCTACATTAACTGTGTTATTTTTATCTTCTACGATTCCTTTGGTAACTCAGCAAAAACTATTACCAACACTCTGTTGCAGATGTACTAAAGTCCGCTATGTATGGACAGATTTCCATTTGCAAAGTTGAAAGATTGACTGAAGCTAAAAGTCAATTCTTCCCCAAGAGACCTAGGTTCATTGGTTTCAAGATCTTATGTTTGGGGAAACGTGTCAAATATGTGCTCCCTTGGGTAAATGGGAGCATATCTCTAAGAATAAAATACTGGGTGGTCGTGGGCTTAAAAATATACATATGTTTGCAAAGGCGTTGGAAAAAAAAGTAGGATGGATACTTCTCACTACCCATAGTCTCTAGACTAAGGTATTTTGTCAGAAATACATTGCTCCATATCATTGATACATTGGATCAGAAACCACAACAATAGTTATAGACAATGAAGTTCAATCATTTAGAAAGAAGTTCTAAATGTGCTGCAAGTTATCAAGGAGGGATGCACTTAGAAAAATTGGAAATGGAACACAGATGCGCATTGGTGTAGACCCCTGACCAAGAAGCCAAAAATTTCATATCTTGCCACCCCATCTCTTACAACATCTACACCATCAAGGAATATATCACTTAAATCAAATTGTAAATGCATAAGCCTCGACTGTTTGGCACTAGGGGTGGAAAGACACAAACAACCTAGAAATCCTAGAAGATTTGGTTGAATTCTGGAATACCTACCTCAACACACTTAGAAGTACGCATATACAAATTTCATAGAACCCATATGAACTAATATGGATATATATGGCACATGGACAATACACTCTGAAGTTAGGATACCAAAATTGTATCATTGCCTACACACCTAGGGGTCACACTCTAGTGGTGGAAGAGAATTTGGAGGTCAAAGTTCCCATAGAAGGCTAAGATATTTATGTGGTGTGCACTGGAGAAAAAAGTCCCAACTTGGGATAGAACAAAAAATAGAGCAATTTAGGGATAGGGTTGGCGTTGCCTATGCAAAAATGAGGCAGAATATTTAAATCACATGATTCATATTTTGTCCTTTTTCCACCCATACCTGGATGGAATCAAAACGTTTGCTAAAAAAAAATTTGATTGTCAAGGAGATAGTATTGAAGAATCTTGGCATTCCTATGTAAACTATGAAAACACAACAAACATAAAAGCCTTAACCCTCTTACTCACCTGGGGTTTATGTATTGCAAGAACTAAATTCATTTTTCAAGACAAACCCTCTGTCTCTGTGCTTATTGCAAGACAGGGTTTGGATATCCTTTCTTTACTCCCACAAATAAAAAATGAACTAGTTGCAAGGATTATCACTAAAGAATAGAGAAACAAAAAAATTCCTTGGGCCTACTTTGATGGGGCCTCCCAAGAACAAGTTTGTGGTGGAGGTGTTATTTTACATCTTACCAAAAATCATTATTTTCATATACAAATAGGATTTGGGTGTGGATCGAATAAATATGAAAAATTGCACACCTTAAAGCTTCTACTCTATTTTGCAATAGAGAAGAACTATAGGAATTTACAGATCTTCAGAGACTCGAAGTGAATTGAATCAAAATATTTACCTTAATTCTTTATATGAAAATGTTTGTCGACTTATGGACAATTTTGATCGCATAATTTGTCATCATTTATACATGGAGAGAAAATATGTTACGGACACTATCTCGAAGGAAAGACTGAAACTGCAACTTTGAGATTGGGCATTTTTCAAATTTCAAGAAAGAACATACTATTAAATCTATCACATGTCATTTATAGAGGACTAAACCACAAAACTAAAATCGTAATGTCTATTTTCAATTTTTTGGTAAAAGAATATAACATGATTTGATGGCGAGTATTCGGCGAAATGTATTTTTTCCTAGTTTCCCCCAACTTTCTAGAATGTTTTGTACAGGTTTTTCCCTGCTTCAAGTGGGAACACTAGAATGAAAATGTATAATGAACAATCTATTTTTTTGAAGCCGAAGGCTATACTTGAAAATGTATGGATACATACATTATGTAGATGTAGTTTTATTTACCTAATAATATTATGTTTTTTACCTTCGCAAAAAAAAAATTATGGAAACATACATTATGGAAAAAAAGAAAACAATTATGCTTTTATTTACTTGAAAATGAATGGAAACCAGGGTTGAAATTTGACGGGGAAATGCATGCCTTTGATCATTTTTCTCATCAAATACAGGAAAAAAATATTTAAAACGATTTTTTTTCATATGGGTAGGTTTTTCTATGAATCGTAATTTTGATGTTCAATATTTTTCTTAAAATGTCATTAATAGGTATTCATTGCTGGTAGGGACTTCAGAATTGGAACGTTCTACCTAGGGGAAAGTAGGAAAAAATTAGGCTGAAGTAGGCAGTGGGGCATTGACGGTGGGTTGCATGGTTGTAGGCTATATCTAGTTAGTACTTAGTGGTTTCTACAATGATCCAAGTGAATGGTTCATAGTATAGGTAAATCTTTATGAAATTAAAGGCTTTCAATGGAGGAAAATTTATGTGGAATTAAAGGTTTTATTCAATGCATTGTTGGATGGCATGGCTTATTCCATTATTTTTCCCAAATTTAGGTTTAACAAGGCCATCACAGTCACATGGCAAGGCTTATTAAATACATATTTTTTTTCAAGAACACAACAAATGCCGAAAAAACTTTGAAATTTAGTGCGTCTTTAGGTATCTTATAACTCATGTAAGAGTCAGAGGACCTAGATGTCTCATTTCTACCTTCTAAAATTTTGGCTTCTACTATTATTGTAATTTTTCTAGTTGATATTGACCATAATTATTTTAGAAGTTATGGTTCATAATTTGTTTATGTTTTCTTTTTGCTTGAATTTGGGGGTGTACAAATAGTTCCTAAAGGTTGATTTGTGTTTCTTGTGCTCCCCTGGCATAACAATCACACATCCTCCTTTATTCTTTCAATTAAACTATTCATTACAATTTTTACAAAATAGGGAGCAACTCTCATAGGAATTTCCTTCATATTTGATATGGTGATAGTTGTGTTGCATGTGTATTTGCAATGAAACTTGTGTGCAATTGTCAAGAAAGATATGACATGGCTTTGTCTGAGAGAATTTTGATGCATGTTCTGAAACCCACATGAAAAAATAATTAAGTGAGATCTTCATGTTTAATAAATAAATATGAGTGAGATATGCATTTTTATGAAGACAAATTCCTATTGCATTCTATGGTCGCAAAATATATATACTGAGAGGCCTAGTTTTACTTTTAGTGTTTTTTCAAGGAAAATAAAATGCCAGATTTTGTATGGAACATATTTGTGGTGTATTTGAACTTTTATGTGAGTAGTGTATTTGAACTTTTACATTCTTGTGTTCATAACACATGTTCAAATTTTAATTGAATCATGTATTTGAACATTTTTTCAAATGATAAAAACAGATTTTTTTGTTACTAATCTATGTTTAGAATTTTAATTCTTTTTATTTTGAATGGGGTCTTGAATATTTATCTTCTAGTTTAGTCTCTTTATTAGAGGATTTTGTTTGTATTTTTTTTATGAATTATGGGAATGTGTAATTTATGGATATTATCTATGCATGATCAAATTCTCACAATAGACTAATGTTTTAGTGAGGATTTGAATCTAGATGAAATTTACTCTTCTTCAACTGAGTTGTTGACACGTTGACCAATTTTAAGGAAAATGAAAAGAACCCTCGAACTAAATTTACATAAACCATATATATGACTGTAACACCCCGTTTGCATTTAAATAATATGATGTAAATAATCATGTTGTGGAGCTCAAGGAAAAAGCCCCACCATTGATTTAGTGTTTATGTTTCAGCGATTAAGATTTAGGCCGATGGTGTTTTATGCTAGCTGAACGTTATAAGCTTGGACATGAGGTTAAATATGAAATTTGTTTTATCCTACAACTAGCAAGGTCAATGCAACAAAATGAGATGGGGGCATGACTTTTCCTGAGGATAAGGCGGGGGGGGGGGGTTGGAAGAGTCAGCAGAAACTAAAAATGGGCAGAACATTGGTTTCTGAAAAATGTTTCTTAATTTTATTGGGAAATCAAAACACTAGAAACGCCGTCCTTTCCATCATGCAGTGGTGTTTCGCCTTCCCATCACGATTTGGGGCAGTGTGTGGAACATTGTTTTGGGATCTAGTCTTCATTCACGCAGCAAGAAAAATAGCTCTGAGTCTTGATCCTTCACGAATTTTCCTATTCTATGAATTGTTTTCCTTTCTATGATTTTCCTATATGTTAGTCATTTCCTGAAGGTGCATGTCCAAAACCATGTTTGTGTTTTTTAATTAAATGACCAACAAAACGTTTTTGATCCTGTGATTGCAGTAATTGGTATGGCTCAGGCAATGCCCGGAGTTTCCTAATTTTTGTGTGTGTGTATTCCTTGATTCTGTTACCATTTTTTAATCCCAGAACTGAGATCGCTGTGTGTACATCCTCATTTGACATTTAAACTAATTTGGGGAATGGAAATTGAGTCTGGACTTGCTTGATAAACCTAGTGTGTGAAGGAACCTCATAGACCAATCTAGAGGGATAGTTTTCTTCTTTGCATACCCTAAATAACATTGGAAGGGAAGGCATGGCCTGAGGGACTGTGTAGCAGAGAAGGTGATGATTCCTTGTGTTGGGTGTGTAAATGTTTAGAAGTCAAGCTAGATCTGGTGTAGGTGTCCATAGCTCTCGGATTGAGCTCACTAGCTTAGCAGTTAGTCTTTCCACCTATTTGGCATCCTGATAAACCCAATTGGAAGGATGGTTTGGCTGGTAGCCTAATAAACCCATCTGTTGGTTGGCTGTGTCTCATTTGAAATTTTGGCTGAGTGTAAACCACTATCTGTGTAATCTTGATAAACCCAACTAGAAGGATGGCTTGGATGGCAGCCTGATAAACCCATCTGTTGGCTTGGCTGTGACTTGTATAAACTTTGGTTATTTGTAAATCACTACCTTTGTAAGTCTGATAAACCCAACTGTGTTGGCTTGGATGAGTTTTATTGTGTCCTTGGATATGGGGAAGTCTTCTAGTGTTCCTTATTCCTTGGGGAAATGATGCCCAACTTGGGGGTGGCAGTGCTGCTGAGATATTGATGAGCACACTGGCCTATGGTTGGGTAGAACGTTGTAGTGACATAGCTACTTGCGGGACAAGTGTTTGATAAAGATAAGTATCTCTTGTGTTTCAATCCCTACAACTATACTTGTTTGTAAATTAAATTAAATGATGAATGCTTGAATGAAATCTGTTGTGTTTCAGCTGTGTATTTCATGAATGATGCATCTATGTGTGTAATTACTTCAATGAATTTTCTAAGTTGTTATGAACTTAGATCGGCTAGATTGGTGATGGCCTAGATGTTGGAAATCAGTTTTATACTTCAAAATTTTCATGAACAAATCGAATTTCTACATATTTTCCGTTCCGTAATTCCCTTTCCCCAACTTGTGGGATGTGGGATGTGGAAATGCTCCTTGCAAAAGTTGGACTCTGCATTTTCCCTTCCGCAATTCCATTTCTCAAACTTGCAGGATGAAGGATGCGAGATGCAGAAATGTCATTTCGAGAAATATTATTTCCGCAACTTGTAGGATGTGGGATGCGAAAATGTTGTTTAGTGAAATATGCTTTCCACATTTTCCCTTCTATAATTCCCTTTTCACAACTTTTTGGATGCGAGATGCAGGATGTGGAAATGACTATGGTAAATTTTGATTTCTGCAACTTTGATCTCCGCAATGGTCATTTCGCATGCAGGATGCAGGATGCAGGGTGCGAGAGTGAAATTTTGATATGTTTCCAATTCTGCAAGTGAAGCTTTTCGCACCATTGATTTTCTATGGGATGATTCTCCACTATTTGATATCTCTGCTATTGGGGAAGATGAAGAGTTATACATGGTCTGGATTAGAATGTTAGCAGGAGAAATTCTTGCTTATGTAGATCTTTAAAGAAAGAAAAAGAATAGGGAATCATCATATGAATGCAGAATCAGAGATAGGTAACTCAGGTAGAAGAGTTGGGTCGTGTTCTCTCCTTTGGGGAAAGAAGGGATGTGATACTGTGGTATCAGAGCATGAATGGTTAGGAGTGATTCACGGCCATGCTCCGTGTTTCAAATAACGACAAAGGTCCCACAGTAAATTTTTAATTCCGCATGGTAATCAAGGTATGGGTGTGTGACAGTGTGGCATCAGAGCTACAGGTTGTAGCATTGGTCCTAGATGGGCTGGAATTAGTTGTTAAAAAGATAAGAGTACCCTTTGATACAAAATTGTAGTACACTACAGTGTGGTATTAGAGTTGTTGGTTGCAGTGTTGGGCCTAGATGGGATGGAAATAAAAATGGCTATAGTATTGGGCCTCGATGGGATGAGTTGGACAGTTACAGAGCTGTTAGTTAATAGTTCACACCTATTTTTGGCCGCATCAACAAGAAAACATTCCATGGGAAGTGTGTAAGTGATTTTGGTTTTGATTAAATATAACAGTTTTGTTATCTAACACTTTTTTCCAAAGTTACAGTCACCTTCAGAAAGGGCAGTGAAATTCTAAATAGTTGGTTTGGCCATGAGGACAGGCGATATGAGTGATTATGCACGGGACCCCAATGCGTATGAGGAATATGCTATCGGGGAGAATGTCAGAATTGGAAATGCTAACACAAATTGTAATGTCCCGGTTTTGACCCTGTTACATTAGATGTATATGATGTATAAATTGTAAATGATCAGGGTGTGGAGCTAAAGGCCAAGGCCCCACCATTGATCGGTTATGTTATGTTTTGGATTTGAATTGTCACCGATGGTATATCGGGGCATGCGGCATATATTATGACGGTCATCATGTAAATATGCATCTATAATTAAAAATGAACCCGGCCAGCTACAATCGCGGAAACTAAAATGAGAAAGGGGCATGATTTTCACAAGGATAGGGGTGGGGGAAATTGTCAACCTTGGCCAATGAGAGAAAAACCCATATGTCTTCTTCCTTTGTTTTATTCCAACCACTTTCATTAAGAAAGGTTGCTGGTGGTTGAGGCAGTTATGGTCTTGGAAGTGGGGTGGCAGGACTGTCAGTCCTCACCCACACGCACACTCCACCATGGTTGACTTCACTATGGCTAGGAAAAAAGCGACTGCCATTCATTCACATACGGATTTTTTCCACTCTCCCCACGACTGTGCAAAAACGCTCACGCACTTGTAGTTCGCGTCCCCTCCATTGTTGTTCATTCTCACGCAGAGGGATTCTTTCTCATTTTTCGTCTTCATGCACAGGATTTTGTTGGATTTAACCACGCAGTAGTTTTCCTTTGCGAATTGGAGAATGGTGTGGCTCCGTCCTTTACTTATGGGTTGATTTGTGGGTTCTGCATTGTGGCTATATATGCACTGGTCGGGATACTGTAAATTCGTCCCCAAGTGTGGTTTGCGTATGTTTTTTCCTTAGCGGCCTCGACTGTGAAAACGGACTGTTATTTTCCTCGTGTATGATGGTAATGTATGCTAATTACATTCCAGAACTGTTCTTACCCCATGTCCGCTGATACATTTAGGACTGTATGATTCGCTTGGGATTCGTTTTCCCTGTTTAAGCTGTGTCAGCTAAATTAATTGCCCAAGTGCAATGGTTGGTCTTTGGACTGTGAGAGGAGCAGGGATGTTGGCTTAGATTTTCTTAATAAACCTGGTGGCTGGAAACCACACAGACAGAGCTAGAGGGCTGGCCTTCTTCTCCATCACCCCTGAATAACACTGGAAGGGAATGCAGGGCCTGAGGGACTGTGTAGCAGAGAAGGGACTGATTCCTTTTGTTGGGTGTGTTTGGGTGTCTTAGAGGTTAGGCTAGTTCTGGTGTAGGTGTTCTTGGCTTTGTAATGGGCTCACCAGCTTAGCAATTTGCCTTCTCCAGCTCCCTAATGGCCTGATAAACCCAAATCTGTTGGCTTGGCTGTGTGTTCTGTGTATCCTTGGCTATGTGTAAGCCTGCTAGTTCCCTTATTCCTTGTGGAATCATGCCCAGCTCGGGGGTGGCAGCATTGCTAAGAGATTAAGGAGCATGCTGGCCTATGGTTGGGTGGAACGTTGCAGCAACGTAGCTGGTTGCAGAAGGAGTTTTCATAAAGATAAGTGATCTTGTCCATTTTTTACTTCTGCAACCATGTTTACTGTTAATGATATGAAATGAACATGTTGAACGCATGCATGTATGAATGCTATTGGTTTTCACTGTGTATGATGATTAACTACATATGTGCATGTTTTACTTCAATGTATTCTCTTTCAGCATCCTGTTTATGCAAATTTTATTGCCTGTACATGTTCATGGGGCTCTTAGCCCATGTGATTGAAATTTGGGGTCGTGTCCTCTACGTCGGTCAGAGGCATGGGGCCGTGACAGCATGGTATCAGATCTCATGTTGCAACATGGGCCTGCATGAGCCTTGAAGGATTGCAATGATAGAGGCAGCGTTTCTTCTACCCAGCAGCAAGCAGTGGAAGACTGTAAAAATTCAAAAATTTTGTTGAAGTGTTGAACATTCGGGCCATTAGCAGAATTGACTTCTGCCGTTGTAGAAGGGTTAGTGGTTTCTCATCCACTATTGCAGCTGTTGAAGGACTTTCGACATGGCGGAAGCGTAGCGGAAGTTTTCCCAACGGGCACAGTTGGAAAGAAAAGAGGAGAAACTTCCGCCGTTGCGGAAGAAGTTCTCGAAGTGGAACTTCCGCCGTTGCGGAAGAGTTCGCGTAGTGAACTTCTGCCAATTGGAAGAGAAAGTAGTTTCCCATCCGCCGTTTTGGAAGTCCAAACCGTTAAGTCTTCCGACGGGGAAGAAAATCGCAGGAGCTTTCCAAGTGATTTGACGTCGATCGGAAGAGAAAAGTGATTGAGCGTCCGCTGTTGCGGAAGCCAAAAGCTCTAAGGCTGCCGATGCTGATCGGGAGAAGTTAAGGTTTGGTGAGCCGCCGTTGCGGAAGCCAAAGTCATTTGGATTCCGATGTCAAAAGTCCACCGGCGCCAAAAAAAAAAAAAAAGTTAAAAATTTCTCCAAGTAAAGAGCGGCCGTTGAAAGGAGTTGGCCTTTGGTGTGCCGCTGTTGTGGAATCCAAAGTCATTTGGATTTCGATGTGCAAAGACCGCCGACGCCCGAAGTGGAAATTTTCTAAGTAAACAGCCGCCAGTCAGAAGAGAAAGCGTTTCATGAGCCGTCATTGCGGAAGCAAAAGTGCTAAGTCTTCCGATGTAAAAAGACTTCCGACGCCGATCAGAAGAAAGAATGGTTCCGAGAGCCACCGTTGCGGAAGCGAAAGCATTATGGCTTCCGACCAGAAAGGCTGCCGACACCGATCAGAAGGGGAAAGCATTCCAGGAGCCGCCGTTGTGGAAGAGAAAGTGGTCCGAGAGCCGATTATGCGGAAGAGAAAGTGGTCCGAGAGCCGATTCTACGGAAGAGAAAGTGGTTCAAGAGCCGATTCTGTGGAATAATAATTTGGGGAAGAGACCTGATTGAACAAAGGAAAATTCAGCTGTTTTTCAAAGGAATTTTCAGTGGTTTTTCAGTGGATTTCCAGGGCTGAAAGTGAGAAAGTGGCAGCGATCTTATGTGCTAGATTGCGCGAAAACCAATGAATTACAAGAAAAAAAAAAAAAACGAGGGCAAGCCCCCTTGACCCCCGTCGTCCCCCTCAGATAGACACTCTTTGATGGAGAAAATTCTATGTTTTGGGAAACTCGTAATTTATAATTTTCCAAGAGAAGGTAAGTAATGTTGGTTTATATCAATATTATGCATCTAACAATTGTGTTACTAACACATTGCAGAGTCATAGTCACCTTCAAGGGAAGTATTCCAGATAGTGCATTTGATAAGTAAGTTGCGATTCAGTCATGGAAACCCATGATGGGTATGATGCTCGGGATTCCTATGAGCGAGTAGAAGATGCCATGGGAGAAAATGTCCATAATAGAAATGACGACATAGAGTCTAATGGAAGGAGATTTCGAGAGACACCGACGGATGTTGCAGCCACTATGAGAAGCTTAATTAAAGCCCAGGAGGAGTAGCATCAGTTGAATGTTGCTATGCTGCAGAGTTTGACCGACTTGCAAAGGAAGATAGACTTTGGACGAGGTACAGCAAGACTAGAAGGAAGTAAGAGCAATACTAGGAGAAGGAGAAGAACTTCTAGTGGAACATCTGATTCTGAAGAATCCAGCGGGGATTCCAGTTCTTCTTCTCATAAAAGAAAAAGAAAGAGACACCATAGGGATCGCACTCGAGATGAATTCAAGAAAGATAAACCTCCTACTTTTGATGGTGAGATAAAGACTGGACAAGAAGCTGAAGCTTGGCTTCTTGGGATAAAGAAGTACTTTCAAGTGCATGACTATTCAGGAAACATGAAGGCAAGAGTTGCCATATTCAATCTAAATGGAAGAGCATCCATTTGGTGGGAACACTTCAAGCAAGTGAAGAGGATCAGTGAAAGGAGGCTTAAGTGGAAATAGTTCAAGAAGTATTTCAAGCAGAAATACCTCTCTGACAGGTATTATGATGACAAGATTAAGGAGTTCCATGAGCTGAGATTGGGATAGCAGACCATGGAAGAGCATGCTAATAATTTTTTGGAGCTATTGAGGTATGTCTGGTACATCAGAGAGGAAAAAGTAAAGGTCCAGCGTTTTCTGAGTGGATTACCTCAGTCTTACAAAGATAGAATTGAGTTCTATGAACCTAGAACTCTTGAAGAAGCGATAAGAAAGGCTAAGTATTGCTATGAGCAAAGCAAAGGTAAGCCGGATTACCATAAGGCATGGAAGGACAAGAAGAATGAGAAGTTTGACCAAAGAAAGAAAGGTTTCAAACCTTCTAGCTTCAAGAATCAGCAGAAGCAGCCCTCCCAAGCTGTGAGTAAGCCAGTTGGAGTGATAGGAGAAAATCCTAAGGATCCACAATAGAATAGAGGGCCACTTCAGTGTTGGAAATGTGGAGGACCCCACATGCACAGAAATTGTCCACTCGAGAACGAGGGTGCAAGGCCAACTTATAATGTTCAAGAAGAAGAAACAGTGGGTCAAGTAGCAAGGGCAGTTCCTAGGATTTATGCAGCACTGGAGGACCGTCAAGCGGACCACCAGTCAACTGTGGTTGAAGTAGCAAGTAAGATTGTTGAGCAACCTGTTTCTATTTTGATTGACCCTGGTTCTACGCATAATTACATTACTCCTAGAGTAGTGGAGGTTTGTGCTTTTAAGGAAGTAAAGCATGGGAAGTCTTGGTTAGTTCAGCTAGCCAGTGGAACTAAGAGAAAGGTTAGTGAAGTGGTAGAGAAATGTCCATTGGTCATGAATGGATTGGTCACTTGTGTAGATTTGAATGTTCTACCGCTTGGTTCCTATGATGTTCTCATTGGGATGGATTGGTTAGAAGCTCACAAGGTGAAGCTTGATTGCTACAATAAGACTTTTGAATGCATGGATGAAGAAGGGAACCTAGTAGTTGTGAAAGGCATTCCAAAGGTGATTTCAGTAAGGCAGGTTTCAGCAATGCAGTTAAAGAAGTTTTGTAGGAAGGGTTTCCAGTTGTATGCAGCTCAGATTTTGGAGGAAACGAGAGATGAAACTCCTAGGTTGGAGGACTATCAGGTGTTACAGGAATTCAGGGATGTGTTTCCTGATGAGATTCTAGGGATTCCTCCAAAGAGGGACATTGACTTCACAATTGAACTTGTGCCAGGAGCAGCACCAGTGTCCAAAGCACCCTATAGGATGAGTACCCTGGAGATGCTAGAGTTGAAGATGCAACTGCAAGAGTTGTTGGAAAAGAAGTATATCCGACCAAGTGTGTCTCCTTGGGGAGCACCAGTTCTGTTTGTAAAGAAGAAAGATGGTACACTCAGGTTATGTATTGATTACAGATAGCTGAACAAGGTTACGGTGAAGAATAAATATCCTTTGCCTAGGATTGATGACCTCTTTGATCAAATGAGAGGAGCAAAGGTATTTTCCAAGATTGACTTGAGGTCTGGTTACCATCAGGTGAGAATCAAGGACGAAGAAATTCATAAGACAGCCTTCAGGACAAGGTATGGGCATTATGAGTTTGTAGTGGTACCATTTGGCCTCACAAATGCGCCAGCTACATTTATGTGCCTTATGAATAGTGTCTTCAGCAGGTATTTGGACAAGTTTATTCTTGTCTTCCTTGATGACATTCTTGTCTACTCTAAGAATGAGGAAGAGCATGAAGAGCATTTGAGACTGACATTGAGTTTTCTTAGGGAGCATCAGTTGTATGCAAAACTGAGCAAGTGTGACTTCTATAGAGATAGAATTCAGTATTTGGACACATTATCTTAGAGGAGGGTATATCTGTGGACCCCGAAAAGATAGAAGCCATTACGAATTGGCCTACTCCAAGAAATGTGACAGATGTAAGATCTTTTATGGGACTTGCAGGATACTATAGGAGATTCATTGAGGGATTTTCCAAAGTTGCACATGCTATCACTTCTTTGCAAAATAAGGGGAAGAAGTTCGAATGGACATCAAGATGTGAAGAAAGTTTCTAGCAGTTGAAGAATCTTCTCACCAGTGCACCAGTATTGAAGATTGCAGATCTAGAGAAAGATTTTGTGTTGTGTACCGATGCATGTGGACAAAGGCTTGGAGGAGTCCTTATGCAAGACAATCACATGATATGTTACGAATCAAGAAAGCTGAAGGAGCATGAGAAGAACTACACCACTCATGATCTAGAGCTTGCAGCCATAGTACATGCTCTCAAGATGTGGAGAGATTACTTGATGGGCAGGAGATTTGAGCTTAGAACAGATCATTGTGGACTGAAGTATTTGTTTGATCAGCCTACTTTGAATTCTAGGAAAGCAAGATGGCTGGAGTTTTTATGTGAATTTGATTTTGAAATCAAGCACATAAAGGGAAAAGAGAATAAGGTAGCTGATGCACTCAGCAGGAAGGTGCAGGAAATGCATGTGGCATCTCTTAGTATTTGCCAATCAGATTTGAGGCAGCAGATTGTTAGTCATGCTGCTGGAGATGAATTGTATGAGCAAGTAAAAGACAAATTGCAGCAGCAAAGTCTTGAGAAGAGGTATGAGGGATATAAATTGGAAGAAGATGGACTTCTCACTTATAAAGGTAGAATTTATATTCCATATGTAGCAGATTTGAGGAGAGTTGTTATGGATGAAATCCATCAAGCTCCATATTCTAGTCACCTAGGATATCAGAAAACAATCACTACAGCTAGAAAGAAGTACTTTTGGCCAAGAATGAAAAGGGATATGGCTGAGTACATTTCAAGATGTATGAAATGTCAATAGGTAAAGGTTGAGCATCAACATCCAGCAGGTTTGTTGCAACCTTTGCCAGTTCCGGAATGGAAATGGGAAGTTATTTCCATGGATTTTATTACAGGATTGCCGATGACTTGGAGACAACATGATTCCATCATAGTTGTGGTAGACAAGTTGACTAAGGCAGCACATTTTATACCAGTGAAGTCTACGCATACGATGGATGACGTTGCAAAGATATCCATGAAGGAGATTTTCAAATTGCATGGATTGCCAAAGGCAATAGTCTCTGATAGGGATGTCAAGTTCACTTCCAAATTTTGGAAGGGGTTGTTTGCGGACTTGGGTACAAAGCTAAACTTCAGCACTGCATACCATCCTCAGACAGATGGCCAGACAAAAAGAGTTAATCAAGTTCTTGAAGATATGCTTCGCATGTACGTGATGGACAAACCAACCAAGTGGGAATATTACTTACACTTGGTAGAGTTTTCTTATAACAATGGACATTAAGCATCCTTGGGGATGAGTCCGTATGAAGCTTTGTATGGAAGAAGGTGTAGGACACCAGTGACTTGGGATAATCCAGTGAATCGGATTGTGCTTGGACCAGAATTGTTCAAGGAAATGGAGCAAGAGGTTGTAAAGATCAGGCAAAACCTAAAAGAAGCACAGGACAGATAGAAAATCTATGTCGATAAGCATAGGGTGAACAGGGAGTTCAGTGTTGGGGATCATGTTTACCTCAGAGTGAGGGCAAGGAAGAGTTCCTTGAAGCTTGGAAGTTATGCCAAGTTGTCACCGAGATATTGTGGGCCGTTTGAAGTGCTTGAAAGGACAGGGCCAGTTGCATATAGACTTGCATTGCCTGCTAGCACTAGAGCTCATAATGTTTTTCATGTTTCCTTGCTTAAGAGATATGTACATGATCTTAACCATGTGATAAATTGGGATGTGATTCAGGTGGAACCTGAGGGAGAGTTCCGAATCGAGCCAATGCGCATCCTCGACAGGAAGGTCACAATGCTCCGGAACCGAGCCATAGGTAAGGTAAAGGTGCAATGGGAGCACTTCGGACCTGAAGAGGCTACATGGGAGTTGGAGGATGCCATGCGATTGGCCCATCCATTTTTGTTCAATTCGGCGGAACACTGAGGCGATACCAGTGTAGCATTTTGTTCAAATTTTATAAAGCACCGAGGACAGTGCTATTGAAGGGGGAGGGGAATGTAATGTCCCAGTTTTGACCCCGTTACATTAGATGTATATGATGTATAAATTGTAAATGATCAGGGTGTGGAGCTAAAGGCCAAGGCCCCACCATTGATCGGTTATGTTATGTTTTGGATTTGAATTGTCATCGATGGTATATCGTGGCATGCAGCATATATTATGATGGTCATCATGTAAATATGCATCTATAATTAAAAATGAACCCGACCAGCTATGATCGCGGCAACTAAAATGAGAAAGGGGCATGATTTTCACAAGGATAGGGGTAGGGGAAATTGTCAACCTTGGCCAATGAGAGAAAAACCCATATGTCTTCTTCCTTTGTTTTATTCCAACCACTTTCATTAAGAAGGCTGCTGGTGGTTGAGGCGGTTATGGTCTTGGAAGTGGGGTGGCAAGACTGTCAGTCCTCACCCACATGCACACTCCACCATGGTTGACTTCATTATGGCTGGAAAAAAAACGACTGCCATTCATCCACGCAGGGATTTTTTCCACTCTCCTCACGACTGTGCAAAAAATGCTCACGCACTTGCAATTCGCGTCCCCTCCATTATTGTTCATTCTCACGCAGAGGGATTCTTTCCCGTTTTTCATCTTCACGCATAGGATTTTGTTGGATTTAACCATGCAGTAGTTTTCCTTTGCGAATTGGAGAATGGTGTGGCTCCGTCCTTTACTTATGGGTTGATTTGTGGGTTCTTCAATGTGGATGTATATGCATTGGTCGGGATACTGTAAATTCTTCCCCAAGTGTGGTTTGCATACGTTTTTTCCTCAGCGGCCTCAACTGTGAAAACGAACTGATGTTTTACCCGTGTATGTTGGTAATGTATGCTAATTACATTCCAGAACTATTCTTTCCCCATGTCCGCTGATACATATGGGACTGCATGATTCGCTTGGGATTCGTTTTCCCTGTTTAAGCTGTGTCAGCTAAATTAATTGCCTGAGTGCAATGGTTGGTCTTTGGACTGTGAGAGGAGCAGGGATGTTGGCTTAGATTTGATTGATAAACCTGGTGGCTGGAAACCACACAGACAGAGCTAGAGGGTTGGCCTTCTTCTCTATCACCCCTGAATAGCATTGGAAGGGAATGTAGGGCCTGAGGGACTGTGTAGCAGAGAAGGGACTGATTCCTTGTGTTGGGTGTGTTTGGGTGTCTTAGAGGTCAGGCTAGTTCTGGTGTAGGTGTTCTTGGCTCTGTAATGGGCTCACCAGCTTAGCAATTTTCCTTCTCCAGCTCCCTAATGGCCTGATAAACCCAACTCTGTTGGCTTGGCTGTGTGTTTTGTGTATCCTTGGCTATGTGTAATCCTGCTAGTTCCCTTATTCCTTGGAGAATCATGCCCAGCTTGGGGGTGGCAGCATTGCTGATGTTGATTAAGTTGTCATTGATGCCAACAGTGCCTGGTCATTGATGCCAACGGTTGAGTCTTGGTGCCCCTTGTGGAGCCCCTAAGGGTTAGTGTTTGTTTTGTGGTTGTCTGTGTCAAGAGGAGACCTTTTGACTTTGCCCAAGCCCAAGTCTGAAGCCCTTGGAGGCCTTGGGACAATGGCAAAAGCCCTGAACTTCCTGGAGAGTGGTCAAGTTGGTTTAATCAAAATATTAAGATTAATAAATAATTTTTTTAATTAAAAAGTTTTGTTAATGAATCAAATATTTAAAAAAAAGGGGTTTTAATAAATAAAACATTTTAAAATAGTTGAATAGATAAAAAAAAAATTTCAATAAAACATTGAAAAGTCTAAAGTCAAATTTTAAAGAGTTTTAATAAATAAAATAATTATTTATTAAAATAGTTTAATAAATAATAATAAAAATTTTAAATGTTTAAAAAATAACTTTTTATTCAATAATAAATTCATTAAAATAAGGAAAATGTTCATTCAAAATAAAAAATGATAAATATACTCAGTAAATTAAGGAAACCAATTATCTTATAGTGTCATATAAATATATGAACTTTTCTAAACTTAAAGAGATAACTGTTCTTGGATTTTTACGGGTATAATAGTTTTGGAAATTTACTGGCACATTATTTCTGGAAATTCACGGGCTAAACAGCTTCTGGAAACTCACGAGCTGCACAGTTTTGGAAGTTCACAGGGATATGAGAAAAAATGATATCTGATCCTTGTCTACTTGAGAATAATTCTGCTGCTGGACGTCTATGGTTACTGTTGCTTATGAGTGGAATTTTTGGTTAATTGACAGTAGCGTCCACAGCACTACATTGGGCAATTTCCAGCAGAGATAAATAATAAAAATAAAACATGGCAGTGCGTGGCTGAACTAAGGAGTTGAGCTGTGAATATTTTTTTATCTGAAGTAAAGTTTAATAGCTCTCGCTGATCAGAGATAGAGGTTCGATGGTTTGCATTTCTTGGAAGTATTTTTGACGTTTATTTCCACAGAAAATTTTTATTTTCTCTTGAATTCTGGCTGGCTGTCAGTGCTGGATCGAAATTTTTTTTTTCCTCTCGTGGGTTGTGGACAGAGATTGGTAAATTAATCTTCTAACATCAGTAGCGTTCACAGTCTTAGCTTTGAGGGAGCCGCAGTGAAGGAATTTTTCAGCCTTGTTATGAAATTTGAGATTTAATGCAGCACTCTCATCGTAGACTGGCTTGGGTTCATGTGAATTGTGCAAACGAGTGAACCAAGGATGATTGAAAGGACCAGAACTGAGATGATGAAGCTACGGGGCTGATTGCATCTGTTTAAAAGATGATGTGACACGAACCTAAATGTTGACCATACCTCTGTCTTGAAAACAGAAAAGAAGAAACAAAAAAACTCAGAGTGATAGGCATGGGCTGTGCAGAAAATAGTGCATCTTTGGAGGAACTGTTCTAGTGCATTCTTCAGAGAATTGGGGAATATCGGAATGATTTTGTCTTAGGCTTCTGGCATGAGAAAAAGGCTTCACACCTGAAGGATTTGCTGTTGTCGATCTTTGTTTTCCCAGCTTCTTAAGAACTTACGTTCAGGCACATTAGCTGGGCATAATGATTCACAGCTACAGCATTAAGAATTTTGGGTAAAATAGTCCGAATTTGTTTTGAGAGCAGAAGAAACCGCAGCGAAGAAAAGTCATGTTGGGGTTTACACCAGCAACTCAAACACAAGCTAGCTGCCCAAGGTATGAGGTCTTCTTCAACAAGTTATGCATTCATATACACAGCTCTAGTCTAAGGTATGTTCACAGTCCATTTTTATCATCATACACAGTAACACAGAGGTATGATCAGTGATCTATATATATGTATGATGAAACACAGTAATGTGATGTGATGATTCCCACACCTAAGCACAGTGAAATGTTCAGTAATGCTTAGTGATGACATATATACTAAGAAGTACACAGTGATGTGCTAGAGATGTTTACACAATGATGTGCTCAGTTTGATATGCTCAGTGATGTTTACACAGTGATACTCAGTAATGTATGATGAAAACACAATGTGTGATGATATGGAATTATAAATGATGCAATGACGACAATAGTACAATGATGAATAGTGGTAATTAGGAGTGAGTACATTGGTTCAGTTGAGCAGCATTAGCACAGGCTACTACATGTGCATTTGGTCTGACTCATATTGGCTGAGCTGTATGAGCAGTTGGTTTGACTCAGGTGGACTGAGTCTCGTGTACGGTTGGTTAAACTCAGATTGACTAACTCGAATGATGTGAACAGCAGATTGATTTATGTAGACATATTGATTGCTACAGCTAGATCAGACAGATTGATTGGTACAGCTAGATTGCACAGATTGATTGTACAGGATAATGAACAGTGTGGCACAGTTGTGATGAGCAGTGAATGAGCAGTGAACAATTGATCAGTAGTGAATGTGAGCAGTGAACAATTGATGAGCAGTGGTCAGTTGATGAGCAGTGACAGTGGTTGAGCAGTGTGGTGCAGTGTGGTACAGGTGTTGGTTAGCAGGTCCGCATGATCAGTGCGGTTGTGATTCAGCAGTATCTATCTTCTTATCAGGGTGGCAGGATGGGGCAAGGAAAGGAGGTCGTATCCTCCTTCCGGTAGAAGCCGGTAAACTAGGGAGTGGTAGCTTCCTTCAGGTTGCAGCCTGTAAAACAGGGGGTCGTAGCCTCCTTTCAGTTGAAGCTGAAAAATTGAAGTCTATATAATAAGAGAGTTGTTCTTTTCATCCAGTTATTTCTGGACAACTATTATTAAAAGGGCTTTCGTGGTTTTACCCCCAGGACTTGGGTTTCCACGTAAAAATCTTGTGTACTGTGTTTTGATATGATTCCTATGTGATGATGATATGATAATAGGTGATGATGAGCTGTAATAGTTAATAATGCTGATGATATAATGAGAATGTGATAATACATTAATGAATGATGTATTGAAGAAGCAGTTGATGATTGTTAAAGTTGAAAAAGTAATAAAAAGCTATACACTGATTCACCCCCCCCCCCCTCTCAGTGTCTACAGCTGAGAGATTAAGGAGCACGCTGGCCTATGGTTGGGTGGAACGTTGCAGCGACGTAGCTGGTTGCGGAAGGAGTTTTCATAAAGATAAGTGATCTTGTCCATTTTTTACTTCTGCAACCATGTTTACTATTAATGATATGAAATGCACATGTTGAACGCATGCATGTATGAATGCTATTGGTTTTCGCTGTGTATGATGATTAACTGCATATGTGCATGTTTTACTTCAATGTATTCTCTTTCAGCATTGTGTTTATGCAAATTTTATTTCCTGTACATGTTCATGGGGCTCTTAGCCCGTGTGATTGAAATTTGGGGTCACGTCCTCTACGTCGGTCGGAGGCATGGGGACGTGACACAAAGTCTAATGGGAGAAGGTTTCAAGATACTCCCCCATAATTTGCAGCTACCATGAGAAGCCTCAGGGTGGAGATATAGAGCTACAGAGCAGACAACGAAAGACTAGTTAAGGCTTAAGAGGAACATAATCAACTGAACGCAGCCATATTGCATAGATTGACGAACATTCAGAGAAAGATGAACTCTAAGGACCAGAAAGTAAAGCCAGAAGAAAGTAAGAACACTGCTAGAGGAAGAAAGCGGTCTCCTAGTGGGTTGTCTGAATTTGAAAAAATTCACTTATGGTTCAAGTTTTTCCTCTCATGAGAATAAAAGGAAAAGAGATCTCCTAGTGGGTTGTGTGACTCTGAAAGATCCACTGAATATTCGGGCTCTTCATCTCACAGGAGTTGGAGGAAGAGGCGTTACCATAACTACTCATGAGATGAATTCAGGAAGGAAAAGTCGTCTACCTTCAATGCTGAGGTAAAGACTGGTAAAGAGGCTAAAGCTTGGCTTCTAGGAATAAGAAAATATTTCCAAGTCCAAGATTATTCTAGAAATATGAAAGCTCGAGTAGCCATTTTCAATCTGACAGGAAGAGCATCTATTTGGTGGGAACACTTCGGGAAAGTAAAGAAGATAAATGAAAGGAAGATTGTCTGGAAATAGTTCCAGAAATATTTCAAGTAGAAGTACCTCTCTGAATGGTACTATGATGATAAAATCAAATGATTCCATGAGCTGATATTGGGACAACAAACTATGGAGGAATATGCAAACAAGTTCTTGGAACTGCTGAGGTATGTTAGATATATTAAAGATGAAAAGGTAAAAATCCAATTCTTTATGAGTGGACTGCCTCAGTCCTACAAAGACCAAATTGAGTTCTATGAACCCACAACTATGGAAGAGGCGATAATAAAAGCTAAGTATTGTTACGATCAAAGCAAGACAAAACATGACTACTAGAAGGTGTGTAAGAACAATATGAATGGGAAGTATGATTAGAGGAAGAG
The DNA here is from genome assembly GCA_001517045.1 of Pseudotsuga menziesii. Taxonomy (NCBI): domain Eukaryota; kingdom Viridiplantae; phylum Streptophyta; class Pinopsida; order Pinales; family Pinaceae; genus Pseudotsuga; species Pseudotsuga menziesii. The sequence continues at coordinate 65,735 of LPNX011098404.1, forward strand.
AGGTTTCAAACCTCCTAACTTCTAGAATCAGCAGAAGTAGCCATTCCAAGTTGAGAAGGAGGCAGCCAGAGTAGTGGAGAAAATCCAAGAGATCCACAATAGAATAGAGCACCACTCCAATGTTGGAAATGTGGAGAACCACACATGCACAGGTATTTTCCACTTGAGAATGAGAGTGCAAGGCCAACATACAATATTCAAGAGGCAGAAATAGTGGGACAAGTAGCAAGGGCCGTACCTAGAATTTATGCAACACTGGAAGACTGCCAGGAAGATCACTAGTAAACAGTGGTTGAAGTTGCAGGTAATATTGTTGAGAAATCTATTTCTATTTTTTATTGACCCTGGTTCTACTCATAGTTATATTGCTCCTAAAGTAGTGGAGGTTTGTGCTCTCAGGAAAGCAAAGCATAGCAAGTCGTGGTTAGTTCAGCTAGCCACTAGAACTAAGAGAAAAAATAATGAAGTGGTGGAGAAATGTCCATTGGTGATGAATGGACTAAGCACTTGCGTAGATCTAAACATTCTACCACTTAGTTCCTATGATGTTCTCATTGGAATGGATCGGTTAGAAGCTCACAGGGTGAAGCTTGACTATTATAACAAGACTTTTGAATGCATGGATGGAGAAGGGAACCAAGTAATTGTAAGAGGCATACCAAAGGTAATTTCTGTAAGGAATATTTCAGCGATGCAATTGAAGAATTTTTGTAGAAAAGGTTGTCAGTTGTATGCAGCCCATATTGAGGAGGAAACAGATAATGAAACTCTCAAGTTGGAAGACTATCACGTGTTGCAAGAATTCAGGGATGTTTTTCCTGATGAGATTCTAGGGCTTCCTCCAAAGAGAGACATTGATTTCATGATTGAGCTTGTGCTAGGAGAAGCATCAATGTCCAAAGCACCTTACGAAATGAGTACACCAGAAATGTTAGAGCTGAATATGCAACTACAAGAATTGTTGGAGAAAAAGGTATATTAGGTCGAGTGTGTCTCCTTGGGGAGCACCAGTTCTGTTCGTAAAGAAGAAAGATGGTACACTCAGAATGTGTATTGATTACATGCAACTGAAAAAAGTCACATTGAAGAACAAATATCCCTTGCCAAGAATTGATGACCTATTTGATGAAATGAAAGGAGCAAAGGTATTTTCCAAGATTGACTTGAGGTCTGGTTACCATCAGGTGAGAATCAAGGACAAAGACATTCATAAGACAGCCTTCAAAAAAAGGTATGGAAATTATGAGTTTGTAGTGATACCATCTGGTCTCACAAATGCACCAGCAACATTTATTTGCCTTATGAATAGTGTCTTCAGCAGGTATTTGGACAAATTCGTTCTTGTTTTCCTTGATGACATTCTTGTTTATTCTAAAAGTGAAGAAGAGCATGAAGAACATTTGAGACTAACATTGCAATTTCTCAGAGAACATCAAATGTATGCAAAGATGAGAAAGTGTGACTTCTATAAAGATAGAGTTCAGTACTTGGGTCACGTTATTTCAGAAGAGGGTATATCCATGGACCCTGACAAGATTGAAGCTATCAAGAATTGGCCTACTCCAAAGAATGTGATAGAGGTAAGATCCTTTATGGGGCTTGTAGGATAGTATAGGATATTCATTGAAATATTCTCCAAGGTTGCACATGCTATTGCTTCTTTGCAAAGGAAGGGGATGAAGTTTGAATGGACCTCAAAGTGTGAAGAAAGTTTCCATTGGTTAAAGTATCTTCTCACCAGTGCACCAGTCTTAAAAATTGCAGACCCAGAGAAATATTTTGTGGTATGTATGGATGCATGTGGTCAAGGACTTGGAGGAGTTATTATGCAAGACAACCACGTGATATGCTATGAATCTAGAAAGCTGAGGGAGCATAAGAGGAATTATGCCACTCATGATCTAGAACTTACAGCCATAGTGTATGCTCTCAAGATGTGGAGGCAATACTTGATGGGAAGAAAATTTGAGTTAAGGATAGACCACTATGGTCTGAAATATTTGTTTGATTAGCCTACTCTAAATGCTAGGAAATCTAGATGGATGGAATTTTTTAGTGAGTTTGATTTTGAAATCAAGCACATAAAAGGAAAAGAGAACAATGTAGCTGATGCACTCAACAAAAAGTTGCAAGAGATGCATGTGGAATCTATTAGTAATTTCCAATCAGATTTGAGATAGCAGATTATTAATCATAATGTTGAAGATTAAATGTATGCGCAGGTAAAGGAAAAATTATGGAAGCAAATCCTTGAAAAGAAGTATGAAGGTTATAAGTTGTAAGAGGATGGACTTCTTACTTATAAGAGAAGATTGAATATTGTAAATGTGGCAGATTTGAGGAGGGTTGTTATGGATGAAAATCCATCAAACTCCATATTCTGGTCACCCAGGATATCATAAGACAATTCCTACTGCAAGGAAGCAGTACTTTTGGCCAGGCATGAAGAAGGACGTGGCTGAATATATTTCAAGGTGCATGAAGTGTCAGTAGGTAAAAGTGGAGCATCAACACCCAGCAGGTTTGTTAAAGCATTTTCCAGTTCCATAATGGAAATGGGAAGCTATTTCCATGGATTTTATTACACATTTGACAATGACTTGGAGACAACATGATTCCATCATGGTTGTGGTAGACAAGTTAATGAAAGAAGTTCATTTTATACCAATTAAGTCCATGCACAAGATGGATGAATCCAAATGGGAAGACTATTTACACTTGGTAGAATTTTCTTATTACAATGGACAGCAAGCATCCTTGGGGATGATTCCATATGAAGATTTGTATGGAAGGAGGTATAGAACACCAGTAACTTGGGATAACCCAGTGAACAGAGTTGTGATCGGTCTAGAATTACTCAAGGAGATGGAGCAGGAAGTTGTAATAATTAGACAGAATATAAAGGCATCCAAAGACATGTAGAAAAGATATGCAGAAGCATAGGGTGAACAGAGAGTTAAGTATTGGGGACCATGTTTACCTTAGGGTGAAGGCAAAGAAAATTTCCTTGAATCTTGGGATTTGTGCCAAGCTATCTCCTAGATACTGTGGGCCATTTGAAGTGCTTGAAATAATAGGACCGGTTTCATATAGACTTGCATTTCTTGCTATCACTAGGGCTCATAATGTCTTTCATGTTTCCTTTCTTAGGAAAGATGTACATGATCCTAACCATGTAATAAATTGGGATGTGATGCGGGTGGAATCAGAGGGAGAGCTTCAAATCAAGCCTATGCGCATCCTCGCCAGGGAGGTCACAATGCTCCAGAACTGAGAAATAGGATAGGTAAAGGTGCAATGGGAGTACTACGATATTGAAGAAGCTACATGGGAGCTGGAGGATGCCATGTGACTGGCACATCCATTTTTGTTCAATTATGTGTATTTCTTAGGGTAGTACCAGTAAATCATTTTGTTCAATGTTGTAAAGCACTGAGGACATTACTATTGAAGGGGGAGGGGAATGTAACACCCCAGTTTTTACTTCGTTTGCATTTAAATAATATAATGTAAATAATCATGGTGTGCAGCACAAGGAAAAATCCCCACCATCGATTTAGTGTTTATGTTTTGGCGATTAAGATTTAGGCCGATGGTGTTTTTATGCTAGCTGAACATTATAAGTTTGGACATGAGGTTAAATTTGCAATTTTTTTATCCTACAGCCAGCTATGTCAATGCAACAAAATGAGATGGGGGCATGATTTTTCCAAAGGAAAAGGGGGGGATTGGAAGAGTGGGTAGAAATTTGAAATGAAAAGAGCACCCATTTCTGAAAAAACGTTTCTTAATTTTCTTGGGCAAGCAAAACACTAGAAATGCCTGCCTTTCCCTCATGCAGTGGTGTTTCTCCTTCCCCTCACGATTTGGGGCAGTGTGTGGAACATTTTTTTGGGATCCAATATTCATTCACGAAGAAAGAAAAACTACTATGAGTCTTGATCCTTCATGAATTTTCCTATTCTGTGAATTGTTTTCCATTTTACGGTTTTCCTATCTTTTAGTCATTTCCTAAAGGCACATACCCAGAACCATGTTTGTGTTTTTGAATTGAAGGACCAGCAAAACATTTTCAATCCTGTGATTATAGTAGTCTATCTGGTTTAGGAAATGCCAATAGTTTCCTAATTGTTGTGTGTGTGTGTATTCCTTGGTTCTATTGCATTTTGTTAATACTAGAAATGAGATCACTGTATGTACATCCTAGTTTGACATATGAACTCATTTGGGGAATTGAAATGGATTCCAGACTTTCTTGATAAACTAGTGTGTGTAGGAACCTCATGGACCAATCTAGAGAGTTGGTTTTCTTCCTTGAATACCTTGAATACCACTGGAAGGGAAGGCATGGCCTGAGGGACTGTGTAGTAGAGAAGGGGATGCTTCCTTGTGTTGGGTGTGTAAATGTTTAGAAGTCAAGATAGATCTGATGTAGGTGTCCATATCTCTGGGATTGAGCTCAATAGCTTATCAGTCGGTCTTTCCAACTCCTTGGAAGCCTAGTAAACCCAACTGGAAGGATGGATTGGCTAGTATCTTAATAAGCCCATCTGTTGGTTGGTTGTGTCTGATGTGAAATTTTGGCCGAGTGTAAACCAATGTCTGTGTAATCCCGATAAACCCAACTGGAAGGATGGCTTGGCTGGTAGCCTGATCAACCCATCTGTTGGCTTGGCTGTGAATTACATAAACTTTGGCTATGTGTAATTCACTGCATGTGTAAGTCTAATAAACCCAACTATGTTGGCTTGGATGAGTTTTATTGTATCCTTGGCTATGGGGAAGTATGCTAGTGTTCCTTATTCCTTAGGTAAATCATGCCCAGCTCGAGGGTGGCAATGCTGCTGAGAGATTGATGAGCACATTAGCCTATGGCTGGGTGGAACATTGCAGTGACATAGTTGGTTGGGGGGCAAGCGTCTGATAAACATAAGTATCTCTTGTGTTTAAATCCCTGCAACTGTACTTGTTTGTAAATTAATATGAAATGATGAATGCTTGAATCAAATGTGTTGTGTTTAAGCAGTATATTTGATGAATGATGCATCTATGTGTATAAATACTTTAATGAATTTTCTAAGTTGTTATGAAGTTAGATAGGTCAGATTGGTGATGGCCTGGATGTTGGAAATCATTTTTATGCTTAGAAATTTTCATGAACATATTGAATTTTCGCAGATTTTACCTTCCGCAATTCCATTTTTGCAACTTGCTGGATGCGGGATGTGGAAATGCGCCTTGCATAAGTTGGAATCCGCATTTTCCCTTCCGCAATTCCCTTTCCACAACTTGTGGGATGCAGGATGCGGAAATGTCGTTTGGTGAAATCTTCCTTCCGCAATTCTCTTTCTGCAACTTGTGGGATACGGGATATGGAAATGTCGTTTGGTGAAATATGCTTTCCACATTTTCCCTTTCACAACTTATGGGATGCAGAAATGACTATGGTAAATTTTGATTTCCGCAACTTTGATCTCCACAATAGCCATTCCGCATGCGAGATGTGGAATATGGAATGCGCCATGTGGGATGCAGGGTGCAAGAGTGAAATTTTGACATGTTTCGAATTCCGCAAGTGAAGCTCTCCGCACCGTTGATTTTCTGCGAGATGATTTTCCATTGTTCGATCTCTCTGCAATTGGGGAAGATAAAGAGTTATACATGGTTTGGATCAGAATGTTAGCAGGAGAAATTCTTGCTTGTGTAGATCTTTAAAGAAAAAAAGAATCAGGAATCATCATACAAATGTAGAATCTGAGATAGGTAACTCAGGTAGAAGAGTTGGGTTGCGTTCTCTCCTTTGAGGTGGGAGGGGACATGATAATGACACTAAATTTTAAATTATTTCCTTCAATATATTATAGGACTATTTGATATTAATCTATGAATGATCCTTCTCATATGGTCATCTACACCAAGGACAATGCAATGTGTTGAGATTTTGTGTTCTATTTCAATCAGGTGGTAGAAATGGATGGGCATCCATTTTATCAAGATGTAATAGTAGAATTGGATTACTTCAAGGTCCTCTACTATGACCAAGTTGTTTATTACGAATAAACAATTAGAATAAAATTGAACAAAATGATTGTTAATTTGAAAGGAAACTTACCATTTCATCACATGGCCTTGTGATCCAAGTGTCATTGGATCTAAAATATGTATGGCCAATAAATCAAGAATAGTAAGCACATGTTGATTATGACGACCTTGTAATACCAAAAAACATACACTGAGTTGATTATTATGACCTACTAATACCCAAAAACTTACACCAATTTGATTATGATGACCTACTAATACCAAAAAACTTGTACCCAAAAGCAAATGAGCCATGAGTATTTTTATGTTAAATTATATAAATTTGTATCATTCCATTTCTATAAAAAAAATTGTTGTATTATAAATAAAAAAGAAATTATTTTATCAATTTTTTTTATCAAAGTTTATAATCAATAATACTACACAACTCCACTTTCCTTTAGTTTTTGCTCCAGTGTAGGCTTTCACTTGTAATAAAAGTTAAGGAATCCAAATTGTATATGATTAATATGCAGAAAAGGTTCCACTTTTTGAAGTTCATAATGAATCATATTACACAAATCCACTTTCCTTTAGTATTTTCTCCAGTGTAGGCCTTCACTTGTAAACAGTCAAGGAATCCAAACAATACACAATTAACATGCCAAAAGGGTTCCACATTTTGCTGGTTTATAATGGTAGTAAGGGTTCCACATTTTGTTGATTTGAAATGTTTGTATCAATTACTTCTGAGTTGTCTGTGTGATTCTTGACTTTATACTCTCTATTATTATTGTTATTAAAAAGTAAATTTTAAAATAAATCTTCATTATTGAAGGGGAAATTTTTAAACAAAACTTTATGTCAAAGGGAAGATAAAAGTTTACAACATTAAACAAATTTAGTCTAAAGGGAAGAGATGAAATGAAATTCCAAACACTGATGGAAACATACATTCTGCGGGTGTAATTTTAGTTACCTAATAAAATTATGCGTTTTTCCTCTATAAAAAATAAATAAAAATATCAGACATAATTATAACACACACACACACACACACACATATTTAAGACATATTTATGAAACAAAGAAGACAATGAGATGTTACCATAGTAAAAATAAATTATTCTAAAGAAATACCTGGAACAAACATTGTCAACATTGTGTGCTCCCTCTTTATTGACATCCACAGAGGAATGATATTGTTGATAATAAAAAAATGGGTCACACCAAGTAAGTAGATCTCATCTCTCCAAATGGATTGACACCATCTTCTGCCAATGAAATCCAAAGATTACGATATTATTCTTTAAAATTTGTCCTTCTTTCCTCTATCTTTGAAAATACAGATCCCTCCGCAAGCATTCAAAGAACAACATCTTTGCTTCTATTATGTTCATGGTAATCCATAAAGTTTTCTATGTTTCTTCACTGAAATAATTTATGCAATTGTGGAATAATGGTAATATTATGAAGAACCTTGCAATGCACCTTTTTTTTAGTTGATCAATTTCATATCTACTCTTTTGACATTTCGGGCATTCTTCTTTCAATGCATGTTTTTTATAATAAATAATATGATCATGACATGAATGAATATCTTGATAATCCATTCCAATATCTTTCATTATGGAATTTATATCTTGGTATGTGTGAGGTAAAACATTCCATGGTGGTAACAAAAATTCACCTAACAATATAGAACATAAAAAATCAGTACTGGTTAATGTAAAGAATATTAATCATACATATTACATCCAAATTTTAAAAATGAACTACCAAAAAGAAGAGATGAAAGAATACTACCTTTATCATCATTTACTAAATGTGACGAAACATATTACATAACTTAGTAGCCGCGTGACATAAGTATTTGAAAAACCATTCATAACCTTTAAGTTCACCAATAGAAACATACAAAGAGAAGACGTGTTTCAAAGCCTTGATATAGAGGTTATACTTCCTTCTCAAGTACATGTATATCAAAAACACCATCAATGTTGTCATCATCATCAATTCCAGGATTAAATGTCTCCTGGATCAATCTATTTGTCCCATATTCTTCAATTGTGTTATTAGAATCATCATCTTCTTCATAGGATCATTATTAAATTTATCTTCAATATTCTCTACATGTTCCAAAACAACGTGTAAAACCACTTCTTCCTCCATGGGTAGTTCCCTTGGGGGGCATTCCTTTATAATTACAAAAAATCAAGCAATATTAGTGCTTATAACAAATAATAAAATGACACAAATGTTTACAAATACAATCAATATAAAGACATCTAATGAATAAATTATCACCAATGGGACATTATTCATGTTGGCATTACTGAATATTGTTGGCATTGATGTCAAAATGATTACAATGATTGATGTCAACATGAAGACATTGGACAAGGTTGTAGAAGTTTATTGGAAGTTGTTGGCATTAAGAAAAGATATTAAAGAGCATGGGAAAGAAGAGTTTGTGCACCAAGAAGTCAATGATGACATTAATGGTGGGGACATATTCAATGCACATGAAATTTATCATGTTTTGTTCACATGGACCGAAGTATAAAAATATCAATTTGGCAGACCTAAGGCTACCTAAGGAATCTTCAGTTAGGAAAAAATGAATACATGGTGTGTGCTATGGTCTAAGGAATACATGTTTCAAGTTCTATCATATTCCAATCAAATATGTACATTTAGCCTACATTTTGGTGACCTAGGCATGCATTTCTTGTAGGTCACTATCTAAAGGAAGAATTTGACCATTTGAGAAAATTGGCATGCATTTTTTTTACCACATTGGGAATTTGGAATTGGAATAAAATTCCTTGTTTAAAAAAAATTCTAATGAGATTGATTAGAGGTATTGGCTTGCATTCTTAATATCTTGGCAGGCATAATTGTGACACAGATTGGTACTAGACCTACAAACACAAAAATAGACCATTCTGTGACTTTGGCTACCATTTTTATGAAAATGGAGTGCATTCTGAGTTAAGTAAAGGTTTACATATAAAGAAATAATATCTAATAATCTTGTTGGAACCATTAGCATGACTCCATTTGCGTCGAGTGTGCATTTTTGTGAATATAGTGAAGAAACAGATCACTTGTGCTTTCAACATTCTAAGGATAAAAAATAATCCTTATGAAGCATACTGAAGGGGACCAAATGGATAATGAAGAATCTATTGAAATATTGTAACTTGAAAGAATATTCTAAATGTATTTATTGGTGTAACCTATCAGATATGTTTTATTCCTCTGTCGGGATGTTACTATTGTATTTCGTCATCATAGAGTCATGAAGTAAAACCTATGTTGTAATTTGGGTCAATAGAAACCTCCAGAATATAATAGTATACTTTTTTATGTATTCCTAGGTGAACACAACCTAGTAAGATTGTTGGGGTCGACCACCTAGGTAAAAATTCAAGTGGAAGATAAAGTACAAATAGAAGATGTGTGTTCCTCATTTGAACACACACTCACTTGTGTATAGCGTAAAGGAGAGATAGATATATATATATCTGCAAGGAGAAGAAGCACATGTTTGGGGTTTTATCTTTATACTTTTGATACATCTATATAGAGGAATTTTTGTTGGGTTTTCTTCCCCTAGAGGGTTGGGCCATGATAAATATGTCTCGATATTGTGATTGTGTTTCTTTGAGTGATCCTACATATTCTATTGTTGTGAAATTGAATTGAATACTAATGATATATAGCTAAGAATATAGAATCTTAACATGGTATCATAGATAGCCTGAATATAACAACTTTCACAAGGTGAAACTCTCTCTCCTCTCCCTTCGGGAAGAAATTAGGGTTTTTTTCAAAGTTGTAATTTTGGAGATCTTATTGCATAGAAATTTGTGCATCCCTAGAGCGCATATATTAAGCCCTCTATTCAAATTTTTTAGTGGGTAAATCTCCAGGAAATTCAAACCCTACTTTGGATTTGGACTAGAAAATTGCAGAAAACCAAAAAACCAAAAAACTATAGAAACTGCAGAACATAATCTCGCAAGTGAATTTTGAGAGGTGAAGTTGGAATCTCTAGAAATAAAGTGTACTAGACAACTCACCTCAATCAAGCGCATCTCCTAGTAAGGTTAGTTTTGCATTTTGAGAAATTTCGTTTTTTAGTGACGTCTTGGATAAGATGGTCCCAAGCACTAAGCTTGAGTACAAACTAGAAGGCATAAGAATTTACGAGCATGGAAATATAGGATTGGTCTCATTCTTAAAGATAATTATCTTAACAAATACATCAATGGATAAGTTGCAGAACCTGAAGAAAATGAAGCTAAGGAGAAGCACAAGAAGGACCTGATTAGGGAAATGAGGATCATTGTTGATTATATCAAAGAGAACTTGATTCCTCAAGTGTCATCAAAAGATACTCCGAAGGAGATGTATCATTTCCCTATCCAAAATTTATGAAGGAAGGAACACCAATTGAAGAGTACAAAAATGAGCCATTCAAGACTACTTCACAAGGGTCTTACAATATAAGGAGAAACTAGAAGCCATTGGAGACTCCCATAATGAAGATGAAATAGTTTTGACTTCTCTTAATGGTCTCACTAGACCTTATGATTCATTCATGCAGATTATGTTTTCTAGAAAGGAAAGCATGAAGTTTGACATTGTATGGGAACATTGCATCCAAGAGGAGGATAGAGTAGCCAATAGAGAATCTCTACTTAAAGAAGATGATCAAGCCCTATCCACCCATACCAAAAGAATAAGAAGTAAATATAACTTCAAGAAGGAAATCCACAAGGATTATCGATCTCCCAAGAGGTTCCAAAGGATGAGAGGAAATAATTAGAGGAAAGGCTACTCCAACTTTTAATGTTTCCATTGTCACAAGATAGGACATGTTTCCAGAAATTTTCCATTGAAGAAATAAGAATACAATAAGAACAACAAAATACATCATGCACACCTAGATGAAGATGAAAAAGAAGATGAAGAAGGACCTCAAAGAAAACAAGGAAAATAATAAGATATAGAAGAGTATATATTATTATCTGCACTCTCTAGGTCTATGACACCTAGAGAAGATACATGGAATATTGATAGTGGTGCTTAAAAAATCATGACAATACAAAAGAAAACTCTGTCAAAACTTGAAGAGAATAAATATCCTTAGAATTATCACTAGGAATTACCTATCAATATCCTATCAAAGGTATTGGTGAAGAAAGTTATAAGCTTGATTCTGGAACCCCCATGAAGATGAAGGAAGTCTTATATGTACTAGGTTTGAAGAAGAATTTATTTTCTATCTCAACATTAGATAATAAAGGATATAGGGTTTGATTTATAGATGGACAAGTACTTATGTGTCCCAAAGGAAAATCAATTGAAGATGCAGTTGTCATCGGTGAAGAAGAAGGAGGATTATATAAAATCAAGGGACATTCGAAAACAACCCTTGTTCATGAGACCACTAGCCCAAGTGAATTATGGCATAGGAGGATTCCTCACATCAAATACAAAGCACTACCACATGTGATAAAAGTAGTAACATGTTTACCATATTTGAAGATCGATCATGAAGGAACTTGAAAAGGATGTGCAAGAGGAAAGAATATCAAGAATCAATTTCCAAAGAGTGAAACAAATACTAAAGGCACGTTGGAATTAATTCATTCAGATGTAAGCGGTCCAATACCCTCCACATATTTGAGTGGTTATGAATACTATGTTACATTTATCGATGACTATTCAAGAAAGACATGGATATATTTCTCGAAAACAAAGGATGAAGTATTCAGAAAATTCAAGGAATTCAAATCCTTGATAGAGAATCATTCAGAAAGAAGAATCAAGACACTCAGAACAGACAATGGTGGAGAATATATTTCAAAATAATTTGAATCCTTTTGTAAAGAAGATGGAATCAAGAGGGAACTAACCACTCCCTATAATGCTCAACATAATGGTGTTGCAAAATTAAAGAATAGGACCATTATGGAAGTACTTAATACAATGATACATGATCAAGATATTCCTATCCATCTATGGGATGAAGTAGCAAGAATAACAATTTATGTACAGAATAAATTATCCCATAGTGACCTTGGATTCAAGACTCCATAAGAAATGTTCACAGGAAATAATCTGAAGTAAGCCACCTTAATATATTTGGTTGTTCATTATATGTTAACATACCAAAAGAAAATATAACTAAGTTGGACCCTTCTGGAAATAAGGGAATATTTGTTGGATACTTTGAAGTCTCCAAATCCTTCAAAATATACATTCTAGGATTTCATGACATGGAAATTAGTAGGGATGTCACATTTGATGAAGAAGAAACTCTCAAGATATCTAGAAAGTGTCAGCATTAAGAAGTATATTAAGAAGATGTACCTCCCATAAATATAGAATTTTCACCCTCCACTGAAGAAGAAACATCAGAGGACCATGATATGCTAGAACCTCTAGAACCTCCTACTATGAATATATCATGAAAGAGAAAGCATGCTTGTGTAAGACAAATTATATAAGAAGCAGAGAATTATGGAGCTCCAGAAGGCTTAGCAAGAGTGAGCAAGAGATCAAATCCATTTTCTAGTTATGTAGCTTTAATGTGTGATATTGTTGAACAAGAACCTACCAGTTATGAAGAAGTTGTACAGAAGAAAGAATGGATAGAAGCAATGAAAAAATATTACCAATCAATAATGAAGAATGATGTTTGGGATATAGTTCCCAAACCAAAACGCAAGAGTGTGGTATCTTCAAAGTGGATCTACAAGATAAAGCATACAGCTGATGGAAGTATTGATAAATACAAGGAAAGGTGTGTGGCTAGAGGATTCTCTTATAAAGAGGGAATTTAATATGAAGAGACATTTGAGCCAGTAGCAAGGTAGGCTTCGATTAGAACCATCATGGCACTTGCATCCATGATGAAGTGGATTTTACACTAGATGAATGTGAAGACAAGATTTCTGAATGGTGTTATTGAGGAAGAAGTATACATAGAACAACCAAAAGGATTTGAAGTTGAAGACAAACATACTCACATATTTAATTTTAAGAAGGATCTGTATGGACTAAAGCAAGATCCTAGATCTTGGTATGGAAGGATATATAGCTTTTTGAAGAGCTTGGGGTTTACCAAAAATAAAGATGACCCTAACCTTTAATTTCAGGTTATGGATGATGAACCTATCATATTATTGTTGTATATGGATGACTTATTTTAGACATTAAATGAGAAACACTATTATAGAGTGCAAGAAGAATCTCGTTGAAGAATTTTGGATGAAAGACCTTGGATTGATGCAGTAGTTTCTATGTATACAAGTATGGTAGATCTGAGACGAAATATTTCTCAAGCAGGGAAATTATGCTATGGAAATATTAAAAGGATTTGATATGTTGGATTGTAAATCCATGACCACACCCATGGATATGAACCTCAATTTGTTAGCCGATGAATCATCAGAGTTAGTGGATGTGACTCAATACATACATATTATTGGTTTGTTGATGTATCAGACGAATACCGGGCCATATATATGATTTTTTGTGAACAACTTGAATCGGTATCTAGTTAAACCTAGATGTGTTCACCTAATAGCTATAAAGAATGTGATGAGGTACCTGAAAGGTACGATTGACATTTTTCTATACTATGTTGGAGATAATGACTATAGATTGTATGGTTATACAGATGCAGATTGGGATAGAAGTGCCTCGGACAGGAAGATCACCTAAAGTGGATGTTATTTTATGGGATCCACCATGATCTCATGGTTTAGCAGGAAGCAATCTAGTGTTTCTCTCCATACAACTGAAGCATAGTATATAGCATCTTCTGTTGCTAGTTGTGAATCCATATGGCTTTGGAAGTTGATGTCAGGTCTATTTCACCTGGAGTTGGATACCATGGTGATTCTATGTGACAACCAGAGTTGTTTCAAGATGACAGAGAACCCAGTGTTCCATTAAAAATCAAAGCACATAGAAATATAGTATTTTTACATATAGGATATGGTACAAAAGGGAGATATAAAGCTTTAGTATGTGGGTACCAATGAGAAAGTTGTTGATGTTTTGACCAAGCCTCTCTCTTGAGTAAAGTTTGACTACTTCTGTGAAAATATTGGTGTGGTTGTTCGAAAAGACCCTCCTCGAAAGGGGGAGTAGATTGATGATGTTGCAGACCCTCCTTAAAAGGGGGAGCAGGTTGATGATGTTTCAGTGGGATTGTATCATCCTTGGGAATTAGACCTAAAGTTATCTACATACTTTTATATCTGTGATCATGTAGTAGGATTTCATCATCCTTGGAATTATGTCCTAAAGTGATAGGGATTGATCATCCCATAATTAGATACGCATACTTTTGTCTCCATGAGGTAGTAGGATTGCATAATCATTGGAATTATGTCCTAAAGTGATAGGGATTGATCATCCCGTAATTGGATCCACATCATTTTTGTCTCCGTGAGGTAGTAGGATTGCATCATCCTTGGATTTCTTTCCCAAAGTGATAGAGATTGATCATCCCATAATTGGATCCACATACTTTTGTCTCTGTAAGGTGGTAGTATTGCATCATCCTTGGAATTATGTCCTAAAGTGATAGGGATTGGTCATCCTATAATTGGATCCACCGAATTTTGTCTCTATGAGGTGGTAGGATTACATCATCCTTGGACTTATGTCCTAAAGTGATAGGGGTTGATCATCCCATAATTGGATCAGGTGAGGATTGCATCATCCTTATGCTTATGTCCTAAAGTGATAGGGGTTGATGATCTAGTAATTGGATCAGGTGAGGATTGCATCATCCTTGGAATTATGCCCTAAAATGATAGGGAATGATCATCTTGTAATTGGATCATGTGTGGATTGCAACATACTTAGACTTATGTCCTAAAGTGATAGGGGTTGATCATGCTATAATTGGATCATATGTGTTGCAGGTTATGTTGTTGATAGAAATACCAAGTGTTTAGGAAGATGATGATGTTGATGACCGAAAGATCAAGTGTTGATGTAGATGATTGAGTGTTCAAGTGCCACAAAATATGAATATCAAATATGAAGAATCAATGTTGTAGAATATGATGCTCCAGTACTAAAGATGTTGAATATGTTCTAGTAATTATTCCACTTGCTGATGGTTGTTCAAAACTTCCATTGACGTATAGATGTATCACCCTGATGTTATTGTAGATGCTCTCACTCCTTACTCCTACAGTTGATGTTGTTTTTTCAATAGAATACCCTTCTAGTTAAGGGGGAGTGTTGAAATAATGTAACTTCGAAGAATATTCTAAATGTATTTTATTGTTGTAACCTATCGAAGATGTTTTATTCCTCCGTCAGGATGTTACTATTGTATTTGGTCATCATAGATTCATGAGGTAAAACGTCTATTGTAAGTCGGGTCATAGAACCCTCCAGAATATAATATTATATTATTTTGTGTCTTCCTAGGTGAAGTCAACCCAGTAAGATTGTTGGGGTCGATCTATTAGGAAAAAATTCAAGTGGAACATAAAGTATAAATAAGAGAGGTGTGTTCCTGATTTGAACACAAGGCTCACTTGTGTATAGCGCAGAGGAGAGAGAGAAAGAGACATATATTCAAGAAGAAGGAGCAACTATTTGGGGTTTTATATTTGTACTTTTGATACATCTATATAGGGGATTTTTTTCTAGGTTTTCTTCCCCTAGATGATTTCCCAAGATAAATTTGTGTCTATCTTGTGATTGTGTTTCTTTTGGTGATTTTTCGTATGCTATTGTTGTGAAATTGATTTGATTACTAATGATATCTAGCTAAGAATATAGAATATTAACATAATCCATTGTCTTGAACTAAATGGAACAAAATAAAGACCTCATGTAACCATAAAAAGAGACCTATTCCAAATAATGGAAATATTATATTAGGCTGATCCTAAAACAAAACTAATGAATAGTTGTGAGAAAAAGACAATTAGGTCATCCCTAAATGAGTAAGAAGGCATAAAAAAAAGAGACACAAACATTCATTTTGAAGTTTCCTTGTTCTTGAATGTGAGAGAGTCTCAAGTGTGAGGTTTTAGGGCTAAGAAGTCTACAAGGACCGAAATGTAATAAAGAATACTTAGAATGAATAACATTGATCAAGGGTGATTAGTAGGTTGATCTGAAGAGAACAAGTACAATTTGGTACTTGTGGAAAAGGTTTTACATCCATCTAATATTTCACTTAAAATGGTGTCGGATATGTGACACAGTGTAGGTTCATCCACTATTCGATGTATAGTCAATTTTTTGATGAAACAACATGGGCGTCGAGTATTCGACGAACGTCGCGTAGTTTAACTTTTTTTTTTTAAAAGAAGGTAAAATATGATGATTTTTTAGATTTAAGTTCTATTGTCAAAATATGTCGTTATATTTTCCACCCAAATCTAGTAGTGTGTTGTCATTTCTATGGTTTGTTCATGGAACTTGAGCTAGATAATGTTTAGTTAGTGCTTAAATCCCTTATTTACCCCATTGACAATGTATCATGGTAAAAAAATATTTCTAGTGCACAAATCCTAACCATGACACATGTATCCCACTCTAGGGTCTGCTTATAACCCCTAGAAAGGAATAATGTGCCGACACAATGACTCATTCAAGGATCACGCTGTTATAGCTGATTTCACCACTCCAAGTGAATCACACTTTGTATGGCCTTCCCCTGTCTCGCTGCAGACTACTTAGACCCCATGGACCATTTTTTGTCCTTTGATGTTTCCTTGACCATCCCTAAAAACATGAGAAAAATGGTACATGTGACTTTTAAACCTATAAGCACGTATATATGCGAGTTTGACCACTAAAACCGCGTACATTGGGATGTGTACAAAATCCAAATCCTTTTGGATTTTTCCTTGACTTGGATCCGACTCACTTGACTCCTGGCCTTCCCTATGCCTTGAGATCATTTGGATTCGACCTTTCATTACCCCTTTGAAAAGCTATATAAGGAACCCCTTGGTACATTGAAGGATAAGAGAGAATTGAGAGCAAAGAAACTATAGTCCATTGTTGCTAGAACTTATGCTTGAATCTCCATCCCTTTGTCCCTTGGAGCACTGTTGTGTTCTTCCCAAGCTTTCCTTTTGCTTGTGAGCTTGCTATCTAGAGATGGATGATTGAAGTGGTGGAGGCCCAAGTGGGGGATTCAGTTTCTCCGGTTAGCAGATGTGCTGATAGAGGTTGTATCTTGTAATATCTTATTTATATTAATAGAAATATCTTTTCCTATCCAGTAATGTGTGTTTGAATGAATATTTTATCCATTGGATTATGTCAAATGATTATACATTATTGATTATATATGCTGAAATAGATCTAACACCATGATATATAGAATGCTTGTATTGTTTACTTGTTGTTGAGGAGGTAATCTATCAATTCAACTTGAAGTTGCAAAGCTCAACGGGGATCTACTTCAACCATTCAGAATAAGGTACAGGGATCTTAGTGTTAGAATTTTAATTTCCATTGCATATTGGAAAGGATTAATTTCTAGAGTCAAGTTGTCTGTTGTGGTACCCCAATCCATAGGAATTTCTCTCTGTAACAGAATTGGTGACTCTGCTGGGGATGTTCCTTGTTTTTATTTGGGGTTTGCGGGCACAATGGGCTTGATATTATAGACTTGCTCTTTGTTTCTCCTTGTTTATGTGTTGCATTTTATAGTATGTTCATCCATTGACACTCCCCTTTATTTTTTTGACCCTTGGCCTGCTTTTGACCACTGCCTTCTCTGTATACGCAGGTTTTTGGCCAAAAGTCACATATATACACAGCTGTTCGTTAAACAATCACGTACATCCTCCCTTTTGGTGAGTTTGATGTTGTGGGAAGTTGCTGGGTGGGTTGTGAGTGTGGTTGGGTATTCCTTGGGTCTGATGTTGTCTGTTGGATGCTTCTTTTGTGACCAAAGACCTCTTTTTCATTGTTTTTTCTTTGAAAGTAGTTTTAGTCATTTACCCTTTTTGTTTTGTCATTAGTGCATTACTCTTTTTTGTCTCAGTGTCTTGCTAGGCTTGTCTTTTATACTTGCTACAGAGACTGAGAGTTTTAGATGACTTTTATTGCATTTTTCATTCTTTCATATTGAAAAATACAAGGTAGTTTCACTTTTAGTTGCATCTTAGATATGGATTTGAGAAGGTACTTGCATTGAATTGCTTGGATGCTTGGATGAGAGTTGTGTTTAGGCTTTCATATAGGAAGGATTGCATTGGCATTCGGAAAGGAATATATATTTAGGCATCTCATGTAGTGGCATACCCTATTTTTCATTTGACAAAGATTGCACTTGCCATTGTTTGTTATGGTGCGCATATTTATTTCACTGCTGAGTCATAATGTCATTAGTTGCATAGCCATTTAAATCCCTTTGAGTAATTACAGCTAATTAAAATCAACACTTAATTAAAATGGATTACACTATTTTCTTTTATAGGGTTCACCAAAAAGATTAGGTTTTAGGGTCTTGGAATAGTTCATTGTGAGTAAATTCTCCAAGACCACTAAACAACAACATCTATGTGTCTGTTCAGGTGAGTGTGTGAAATTCCTTGGTATAATTGGTGTTTCTCAGGATCCTCCTCTCAAAAGGGAGTTAAGCACGAGGTAGTGTGAGCGGTTATTGATTGGGATGACCCCTAGTCATAACTAAGTAGCACTGGATATATTTCCAGTATTGTATTCGTATCTGGGGGCTCTTTCAAGAGTTTTAGGTTTTTCTACCCTGCCCATACGGTCAATCCCACCTACGACTGTCTACCTGAGCATTGAATATATTGAGGTGACCTTAGTGGCCTTACCTAGGATATCGAGGGGGTACTTTGCAGGGGTTATTCTGTAGGTGTCCTGGCCAGGTAGAGGTCGGACAGCACAGTCGCTTTATGCGTTGAAGGTAAGGGCCACTATAATTGGTTACGTACCTCCGCTTGTAGTGTATGGGAGTTTCGAGCCTCTCCTAGGAGAGACATACCTGTTGCATTCGGGAGCTCACATATCCTCCCCTTGGTTTGCTTGTATTTTGGCTATAGATTTTCTTAGGAGTATGCTCTTTGTGCTCTAGTGGGCCTTTGGGATCGTGGTTACTTGAGTATATTTATGCTCTGTTGAGTTCGAGTCCTTTTATTTTTGGCATGCCTGGTATTCTATCACCTGTCTTTAGTCCTAGTACGGACCCTGGTGTCAGACTTAGGGGCATCACAACCCCTTACCATGCTCATAGATTTGGGAATGGTCATATTCCATCCTCTACTCCATTTGTGGAGGATTTTTATTCCCTTCACTCGGTCTTTACACCAGTGGTCACCCTCATGCAGGTGGTAGTGGATGCGTGAACGTTGGTTCTACACCTTATTTTCCTTTTTATGGCCCATCGTTCATCGCATTGTTCCTTTGGGAGAAGTTGTCATGATCATTCCTCCCTATATCCTATAGTGTGGATTCTTTATTGACTATTTTGGGTTATTTTGGTCTAATATAGTTGTCATGTAGGGTCTTGTTTTTGTACACTCTCTCCGAGGTTTCAACCCATTCGTGCCTATCACAGGTATTATGTCTAAAATGGCATATAGGTTAGGTTTCATCACTGTTTGTATTTTTCATTGCCTTATGACCATTCCATCTTAACCTTAGGTACGAACCCATTCCGTGGTATCATGGAACCTTCATGTTGCTGTTAGAAGTGGTACTATGTGAATGGTAGAGCTTTCCTATACATGGGTGCCCTAGTTAGCTCCCTTTTGCATTTGACACCCATGCTATGAGTCCTCTCTTAGGTCTGGGAGTCCCTTTTAGTCCCGCCATGTCCTTGAGCAAGAGCTTCATACTCCTCTTGAACTTTATGCTGGCTATTTCCCTCAAGACTCCCTCATGTCAAGTTATGAATGCATTATCATGAGCTTTTCCTGCCTTATTGAGCTTTATGTTGGCTCCCCCGACATTGCATTTCAGCCATATAGCCCGAGCTTGTCTCATGTCTATCCATGCAGAGCCTTTTTTTTATCCTTCGTAGCTTGTTTCCATTTTTACCAGGAGGGGATTTTCCCTCGAGTGTCGACATCCTACACATGTATCCTTGCATTGAGCATAGCTATGTTCCACTGCTTGGAACTAGTTTGTTTTCCCTTATGACACTTGTCTCCTCCTAGTATGTAACTATAAAGCCATTTTATTCTTTTTCAAGCTTTTAAAATAATTGAAAAAGTCTAAAAAAATAAAAAACCAAAAATCTGGACAAGGAAAGATGTTATCTTTGGCAGCTGTCTAGTCATGTCGCCTTCGAACAGAGCACTGTATATCACATCCATTGGTTGGGTTATAGTTTGACTTTAGGAGATGTACTCGTTTATTTGAGTTTATCTCTACCGACTGGTTAAGCTTCCAGTCCCTATGGAGCCTCTGTCGATGCCTCCTGTGTCGCAGAGATGTCCCAGTTTGTATATTGAGTCTATGCTATCGTTATTCAGTCACCATATGCCGTTATGCTCTTGTTCGAAGGAAGTTGAAGCCTGAGTTAGCCATTCCTCAATTATGTTGACTTTGCATGTCGACCATTCCCGGTACTGTTACTGGTTCATGCACCTTATGATCAAGTCCTTCCACATCATATAGATTTGCTAAGTACCTCGTGTTGGATGATGGGGGATTCCTTAATTCCCTCCTTTCAACGGATTTCATCCCATAAAATTCAGATCATTTATTCTGGGATTGGAATCTAGAGTCATTTTGAGTGCCTTGAGACTTGCAGTCATCAGTGGCAGGTTCTCTCGCCATCGACTGTCTTTGGGAATACATCAATGTCCCCTGATCGATGGATCCTCTCAAATGTTCGACCTCAACACATTTATTCACACTTGTTAGTTTGCACTCTAGTACCTTGATTCCCATTTTCATTATTGGTGGGTGATATTGCATCTGTTAACGGTATACATTAATGATCGGTAATCAAATGATGGACTACTATGTTCGACCTTGACACCTCTATTCGCATAGTAGGACATGTACTCGTAGCAGTTTGTGTAGAATACTTTCCATATTGGTGGCATATTTTATATGCTACCTCCTTGATCGTGCCAGTGTTCATGAGATTTTAGCTCTCGTGACTTGATTCCAGTATATGTCAGATATTTCTAGCCACTATGGAGATCTTGATCTGTTGTATATCTTCAGCCACTATGGAGATCATGGTCCTTTGTATATATTCATCATGGAGATTCTAATCTATGTATATTGTATGTGCCGATGACCACTTATGTGATATCTTGTATCATGCCTATTCATGGCCATTGTACTCTTATGTATCCACGACTGCTATATGTATTTGTAGTTATGTGTAGAGTTGTATTATTTTACTATGCTGACTGGGTGGCTGGTATTCCATTTGGGATAGTTCATCACTCCACTTCTGGGATGGACTTATAATGTATTTCGGCCATCATATGACCCCTCTGACCTCACACATTAGGGGGCATCTGTTATAGCTGATTTCACCACTCCAGGTGAATCGTGGCTTGTATGGCCTTCCCTTGTCCCGCTGTAGACTCCTTAGATCCCATGGACCATTTTTTGTCCTTTGATGTTTCCTTGAACATCCCTAAAAACAAGAGAAAAATGGTACATGCGACTTTTAAACCTATAAGCATGTATATACGCGGGTTTGACCACTAAAAATACGTACATCGGGATGTGTACAAAATCCAAATCCTTTTGGATTTTTCCTTGACATGGATCTGACTCACTTGACTCCTAGCCTTCCCTATGCCTTGATATCGCTTGGATTTGACCTTTCATTACCCCTTTGAAAAGCTATATAAGGAACCCCTTGGTACATTGAAGGATAAGAGAGAATTGAGAGCAAAGAAACTATAGTCCATTGTTGTCGAAACTTATGCTTGAGTCTGCATCCCTTTGTCCCTTGGAGCACTGTTGTGTTCTTCCCAAGCTTTCATTTTGCTTGTGAACTTGCTATCTAGAGATGGAGGATTGAAGTGGTGGAGGCCCAAGTGGGGGATTCAGTTTCTCCGGTTCGCAGACGTGCCAACAGAGGTTGTATCTTGTAATCTCTGATTTATATTAATAGAAATATCTTTTCCTGTCCAATAATGTGTGTTTGAATGAATATTTTATCCATTGGATTATGTCAAATGCTTATACATTATTGATTATATATGCTAGAATAGATCTAACACCATGATATATAGAATGCTTGTATTGTTTACTTGTTTTTGAGGAAGTAATCTATCAATTCAAGATGAAGTTGGAAATCTCAACAGGGATCTACTTCAACCATCTGGAATAAGGTACAAGGTCGTATCCTTTAGTGTTAGACTTTTAATTTCTATTGCATATTAGAAAGGATTGATTTTTGGAGTCAAGCTGTCTGTTGTGGTACCCCAAGCCATAGGAATTTCTCTCCGTAACACACGCGGCTAAGAATATTAAACCTTATGTTGAGGCACATGTTTTTCTTCGTCAACCATGTCCATATCCTTGCCACCTATATCCCACTCAAAGCCCAACATAGAACCCATACAAAGGGTTGATATGCTAGTATAAGAACTCATTCAAGACTCTTGTGTCCAAGAAGATTTGATAATATCCCCAAGGTGCCTATTTTCCTTCTTCAAATATGTTCAATTCCTTATGACCCACCCTCAATGTATAAAAAATATTAATGTGGTCTATATCTATCCTTGATGTCAAATAACCTTGATATATAGTTTGTGGCATGGTCTATAGATGTTGTTCATGGTGATTGAACTCATGAAGTGGGTTTTAGAAAACAAGGCCCATTATCCCCCTGTTATGACATTAGATAGACATTTAGGCACATTCTTGGCACACAACTAACATATTGATGGCACACATCACCCTTGGAGGTGATTGTTAACCAACAAAGGTCATATGTGTATGTTTTAGGGATTTCCAAATGTTCTTGAGCCTAAGAAGATTTTTTTATAGAATTAAGATAATGATTTCCTCCCCAAAACAATGTGAAGGGATTGAGGATGTTCTTTCCCTACCATGACTGTGGCAAAGGCCTCAATATCCATCCAATGTGTGTTAAACATTTTAATGGTACCCATATCAATATTATATGGAAAATACCCCCTATTGAGGGATCATGCTATTATGGAAAGTGTTTTTCATGGAACTTAAGATCAATTATATATTAAATCCATTCATTACCGCACTAACCATGTAACATGGTCCAATCCTAGTTCTAGTGCAAAAACCTACACACAACACCTATATCCCACTCAAAGGATTACATAGAACCCTTGTAAATGACTGATGTGATGGCATAATGAATAATTCAAGGCTCTTAAATTCAAGAAGATTCAACAATATTCCTAAGGTTTTTGTTTCCATTCCATGACCATGTTCAATTCCATGCAAACCATTATTAATTTTCAAAATATCTTAATGTCTTTGATATCTAAGCTTGATTCCAAAGGCCCCCAAGAGAGGGTTTATGTCATGTTTCATAGATGTTGTTCATCGTGATTAATCCTAAAGAGTGGTTCTTAAGGGAAAAGGGACATTATTCTCCTCTTATACATTGAACATAATTCTATACTAATTCTTATTTCACAATTAACATACTCATAACACACATGCACACTTGGAGGTTGATGACTATAAACCAAAATAGGTTATATGTTGAGGTTTGAGGGTTTATCAATGACACTTGAGCTTGAGAAGTTTTGTTTAGATATTGATCATAACGATTCCATCCCCCAATCATTTCCAAGGGTTTGTGGATGTTATTTCCTAACCATGATAATGGTTAAGGCTTCACTATCAATCCATGGTGCATAGAATAATTTGATGAACCCATATTAGGCTCATAGGGAATAGACCTGCTATTGAGGGATCGCATTGTTATGTCTAGGTTTTTCTCATGGAACTTGAGTTGAGAAGGTTCCAGTAGGTCTCAAATATCTTTTTTTACCAATTTACAATGAGGCATGGCCCAAACCTATTTCCATTGCACAAAATCTAATCACGACACATGTACCCCATTTAAAGGATTGCATAGGACCCATACAAAGGAATGATGGGATAGTATGAGGAATCATTACAGGATATTGAGTCTTAGAAGATTCAAAAATATCCCTATGGGACATGGTTTCATTCATCCACCATGTCTAAGGCCCTAGAATCCATCCTTGGTATTAAAAATATCTTAATGGAACTCATATCCAACCTTCATGTCAAGACCACTAGGAACGGAATTTTGATGTGATTGGTAGATGTTGTTCATGATGATTGAGACCAAGAAGTGGAACTTATGGGATAACTCCCAAAATTCTCCTCATATGATATTGGATATACCTCTAGACACATTATTGGTTCCTAACAAACTTGTTGATGAAACTCATAGAACCCTTATAGGTGATTATTAACAAATGGAGGTCATATGTGGAGGTTTGAGGGCTCATCCATGGCACTTGAGCTTGGAAAGTTTTGTTTATGAATTGAGGGTAATGCTTCCTTTCCCCAACAAATGAAATATATTCATGATATTGTTTTCCTACCATGAATATGGTTAAGGCCTTGAGACCATCCACATTGTGAAATATTTTAATGGCACCTATATCCAACTCATAGGGAAAACACCCCATATTGAGTGCTCATGTTGCTATGGCTAGGGTTTCTTCATGGAACTTGTGCTCGAGACTATTTAGTTATGGATTAAAGACCTTGTTAAGCCAATTGACCATGTATAATGGTCAAAACCTATTTATAATGCACAAAGCATACCCATGACACATTCATTCCAATCAAAGAACAACATAGAACCCCTACAAAGGAATGATGTGTTGGTACAAGAACTCATTCAAGGATATTGAGGCTGAGAATATTAAACCATAACTTGAGGCACATGTTTTCCTTCATTGGCTATGTTCATAGCCTTACAATTATATCCCACTCAAAGGCCTGTATAGAATGACTACAAAGGGTTGATTTGATAGAAGAAGGACTCATTCAAGAATATTGATTCTAAGAAGATTCAATAATATCCTTAAGGTGATTTTTTCCCTTAGACAACCATGTTAAAGGCCCTATGAACCATCCTTGATGTATAAAATATCTTAATAGAATGCATATACAACCTTGATACCAAATATTGTTACACCTGAAATTTGTCTCTATGCTCAATCTGCTAAAGTGTTTTGGCCAAACCTTCTTTTGAGGAACTTTTTTTCCCAAATCTAAGAGGTTTGACGCACCTTGTGTCCTAACATAAGGTGTTAGACCTTCCTAATGCCTCTTTCCTACTGACATAGTGCACCAATGGCATTGTTTTCCTTAATACATAGATCACCGACGTATCTTTCCCATGTACAAGGAGCGTCAATACTGTCAAAAAGGAAAAAAAAGAGAAGAATTCGAGAACATTCTTGATGAAAGTCCTTGTGGAGGCTTATCCAAACTTCTTGGAATAGGTGGAATTTGTACCCCTATCCTTTAGGGATCATTCCTCACCTTCCTCCCAAAATATCTCAACCCCTTTGAGCTCTCTTTGGCTTATATATACAAGCTTCCCTTCATCAATTAAGGAGAAGAGAACCAAGAGAACACCTTTATGCTATTGGAATCACTCTTGGTATAGGAGGTGAAAAGTGTGGTTGTGCATGATATTTGTAGAGTTTGTAGTGTGTGCGTGTGTGTGAAAGTGATGTCAAAGGCATTGTGAGAACAAATATTCAATGTCATGTATTTGATTGTAGCTTTCTTTTCTTATGTTATTAATACAAACATGTTCCCCTTTCCCATAAATAATTTATGTAATATCGATTATTTATTACTTCTCTCCTTTATCAATAGTATAGATTATGTTATTGTCTTGTTGCTTTCATTATTGTATCTTGTTTCTTCATATTCTTTTGTAGGTATGACTAATTGTGGGATAATCACAAGACAAGGATCACCTTCATCGTTGAGGTAAAGAAATATTGACATTCAAGTAGTATCATGATCTAGGGGAAGGATGCATCGCTGTGGATTTTTGTTCTAGATATGCCCCATGTAGACTAGGGAAACAACCTTTGTCCAAACTGATTGATAATTTTCGATAAGAAAGCGATTTTTTATATAGGTTGTTATGGTAATTGATCTCTAGAGGTTGGTTTTAGGGATCAAGGCCACTTATTATCCTATTATGACATTAGATAGAGTGTCACAAGGGTATTTTTTAAGGAGTCTAATAGTATACTTAAGTATGGTATTCTAGGCGATTGTTTTGGATTGAAAAAAACATGTTTATAGATAGGCAGGGGAGTATTAAATATGAAACATAAAATTAACCCTGAAATGTGTAAATTTTGGTGAATATTATGATAAAAAAAACATATTTAACGTAAATATAGGCGATATTAGACACTAAAAATGAGCAAATAGAGAATTTATTTTTTGAAAAAAACCCCAAAAAATAGCCAATTGGAGAAATTTCGCCCCTAAAAATTTCATTGAGATAGACCTTCGAATACATTAATGGCATAAAATTAAACTATTGATGGCACACAAAACACCAGGATTGTAGGTTATTGTTAACCAACACAGGTCATATGTGGATGTTTGAGGGATTTCCAATGGTGCCTGAGCTTACAAACCATTATTTAGGTCTTGAAGATAATTATTTCCTCCTCCAACCAATGTCAAGGGATCGAAAATGTTGTTTTCCTACCATGACTATGCATAATTCCTCAAGTTCCATCAATGATTTTTTAAACGTTTTAATGGAACCCATGTCAAATGGATAGGGAAAAGACTCCCTATCAAGGGCTTGTGTTTCTATGTCCAAGGTTTGTTCATGGAAATTAAGCTCATGATAGTTCAATTAAGGATTAAAGACTTTGTTTACCCCATTAACCATGTATAACGATCCAATCCTATTTCTATTGCACAAAACGTGGCTGAGAGCTCCGTCCAAACAACTTCCTCAAGCTGAGACTAACTTCAACATGGCTGAGAGCTCCATCCAAAATTCAACATGGTTGATACCTCTATCTAAACAGCTTCCTCAGAATGAGAACCATGGTCTAAGACTAACTATTGGGGGACACCGAAACGAGTGATGACGTGGTTAAAAAAGAACCGTTCTGTAGTATCAACCTTACAGTAGAATGTAGGCATGGACTCAACCCATTTAGTGAGATAATCAATAGCCACAATAATTTATTTATGATTGTTATCCGAAGGAGGATTACAAGTCATGAAGTAAATCTCTCATTTGCAAAAGGGACTGAATGTGACGACAAGATGTAGCGGTGCGGGAAGTGTCCTTGCTTTTGGAGGAAAGAGCTGGAAATTGCGACAATGTTTGAATGAATTGATGCAATCAGAAACATGGTGGGCCAAAAATAACTGGCATAGTGGATATTTTGGGCTGTGACAAAACTAAAGAGGTGGCCACCACAGGCTCCATTATGACAGTCATTCATGACTTTTTCGGCTTCATCGTGGGTGAAGCAACGGTGCAATAAGGTGTCGACATTGTGATGGTACAAGACATCACCAATAAGGAGGTATCGAGTAGCTTGGTTCTGGATGTGACGATGGTATTCGTGGCTTATATGGGGTGAAAATTTCTATGTGCGCAAGTACAGGACAATCCCCCATACCATGGGTCTTTCATAGAGATGACAAATAAAAATTCATTAGGAAGAGTGATTGTGATAGGTGGTGAGGTAGATGACAAAGGGAGTTATGCCTTTAAGGAAGCTAACGCTAAAGCTTTGGTGCTTTTGGGGGTAACATCCATATCGTACTCTTAGAGAACAAAAATCCACTTGGTAGCACGACCTTGAACAAGGCAGGAACTCAAGAGATAGCAGATGGGGTTGGAATCGACAATGACTCAAGTGAGGCTCAAGAGGATGTAGTGGAGTATCTTCTGTACCGAAAAGATGATGACAAGGGCCATCTTCTCTTCGTGGGGATAAAGTAAAGGTGGTCCAGAAAGTTTCATACTTACATAATAAATCATGTGCTCTTGAATAGCATCATCTTCTTTGACAAAGACTCCAACGATAGAATTTTCAGATGCCAACACGTAGAGGATAAAATCCTTGGTGAAGTCGGGAGGAGACAATAATGGATCAGAAATCAGATCATGTTTTAATGCGTCAAAAGTGCCTTGTGCATGATCATCCCATACAAAAGTGATGTTGGCATGGACAAAGCATAAGAACCCATGGACTTTTTTTGCATAGTCTGGAATGAAACGACGAAGGAAGTTTGCCTTGCCTTGGAGACTCTGCAATTGGCGCAGAGTACGTGGTGGGGCAAGATTTAGTATGGCTTGAACCTTCAAAGGATTTAGGGAAATCCCTTTGTGGGACACAATGTACCCGAGTAACCAACCGGTTAGGACCCAAAACAAACAATCGAGGAGGTTTAATTGGATGTTGTATTTGTGACATCGCAGGAAGACTTGTCATAAGTCATCCAAATATTGAGAACACTTATGAGATCGAGCTGTGAGGTCATCTAGATAGACCAAGATAATGTTAATGAGGTCATGGAAACAAAAGTCCATGGCCCGATGAAAAGTATCTCCAACATTTTTAAGGTCAAATGGCATAACTCGATATGAAAACATGCCCCAGGGGGTAGTGAAAGTAGTTTTGCACTGATACTCTTTCTGAATTTGAATTTGGTTATAATCGAAAAAACCATCCATGAAAGAAAATAATTCATGGTTGGGACGAGAATTAATGATCTGGTCAATGAACGGAGTGGGGAAGTTGTCTTTGGGACATGCCAAGTTTAAGTCGTTGAAGTCAATACAGATGCGAATGGTACCTTGTTTTTGTTAACGAGAACAAGATTGGAAACCCAAGTGGTATACGCGATGGGGTATATGAAACCTGCTTTACACAATTTTTCGATCTCAACTTTGACGACGAGATCCTTTGACGGGTGAATGGGTCATTTCTTTTGGTGAATAGGTTCAACCTTAGGCCATGTGTCGATACGTTCTTCAACTATAGATGGATCAAGCCTAAGCACCTCGGTATAGGACCAAGTGAAAATTTCATGGAACTCCTAAAAATTTTCTTTGTATGAAGCAACCTCTTCAAGGGAGCAAGATCTCTGAGTGTAATATCTTAAACTACACCGAGTGTGATTTATATATTGACCTTGATGGTTAGATAAATGTTAGCCATGTTACATTCTTCAAAGGAGTCAAGTTTCAGAATGGGGCTCTTAAACCATTCTACCTTTCCATTGATGAAATCGTTCACTTCGACAGAGTATTGGTCTGATGATGAAGAAGGTTAATCGGCAATGAAAAATGAGCGATGGTGCATATCATCTCGAGGATACTTAGGAGTCAAAAGAGCTTCAAGAATATCCTTGTCACTGTGAAAGAAGCATGTAGATAGATCAAATGGAGCTTCCACAATAGAGGATATGGAAGTAGTACTGGAACTAGAGATAATGTAGATGCTGCTGGCTGTGTCCGAGGAAGAAACTAGAGGGGGGATATCCACAAGGAAAGTAATTTCAGACTTGCGGGAATGCATGCAAAGGTCACTAAGGAGCGAATCATACTCAAGAAATTTTGGGAAATGATGTGAATAATGACGATATTGGCCACAAATTGCACATGGGTGGTTGCTTCACAATGACTTGTTCTTGACCATAGGTAAGGATGGAACATTGATGACTGGCATATCATTAGTCTGATCTACAGAGTGCATGTGGTTGTGAAGGATAGGAAAATCAGTACAATTTTGTGTCACATGACCTTGGACATCGCACAAAGCACATGTAGGAGAAGGATGAGATTTTGTGGACGCTTTGGGTGCCTTGCCCCCAGTATTCTTCAGAGAATGAGGGGAAGGATTAGAGACAGTAGTAGTCTTTGGTGTACCAGGAGGTGGGTGTGATATCGTCATAATAGGTTGGATGGGAGTTAGCACAACTTGTAGAGTTGGGGGTGGGTTAGTGGGATCGATGTACAACAAAGGAATACCCAAGGTGAAACCACGTAGGTTGAGAGTATCCATGACAGGCTTTCTCATGATGTTGGATGGTGGAAAAAGGAAGGAAATCTTGTGGATAGGGAGTGAACCCCAATAATTCCTCGAGGATTCTAGTTGGGGTTGCGACTGAGGTTGCAAGGAGATCGAAACTCTATCATATGTGATAGTGCAAAAATATGATATATTAGTCGGTAAAGGAGGGGTTGGTAAGGACAAAAATGTGTTCATCATAGGAGCATTGGCAAACAATCCCAAGCCAATGGCATACATGGATGGTATGGACATGTTGTCGATGGTAGTGTTGATAGTGGGAAGGACATGTTCTGGTGTGGCTGGCCCCTTTGGATCATAGTATGTCAGTTGGTCGATGGTCACAATATTCCCATCATGAGGGAACATCAAGAGTCAAAATATGGTAGCGTAAGCAGATCATATTGCATACATATAACTACGTCCTACGAGGAGGTTTTAATTGAGTTGGGTGTTAACAACCTCAATGTCAAACAACATTTTTTTTCCTGCTAAATCAACAAGGACACTCGTGAGAACTCCTTAGGGTTGAGCAGAGAGGCCATCATAGGCACAGAGGGCAATGGAAGAAAGTTGAAGGGTTGGGGATCTGATTTTATTCCAAACAAATGTCGACATAACATAGGTGGATGACCCTTCATCAATGGCACATCAATGAATGATTGAATTTTGAATCATGACTAGAACTTGGAAGGTGACGGATGATGGTGTTATCCCTAAAGTTGAACCTAGACTACAGGGGTTCAAGCTTAAGGAAATATTTTTCAAAAATGTACAAATCAATGAAATCAAACTGAAAACATAAGCTAGTATGAAATCAGGGCTATAAGGGAAAATCACACAATTATGAATGAACTACACTGGTATATCATGAGAGCTATAAGCAAAATCAAACAACTATCGAAGAATTAGGATGGTATGCCAATCAGAGCTATAAGAGAATCAAATAGGAACTGTATAACATAAAACCAAACACAAGGTCCAATATCTCAGTAACTATGATCATAAAGTCATGAAATGCAACTGCCTCTAATTTCTAAAAATATAAGGATAATTGTATTTCAAAATAAGAATTACTGCAATGGAATTCAATGGACCATATGCATAATAAATTACAAGAAACACAATTCATAACACACATAGACAAATCATAATAATGCTCATTCAAGATAGAACCTATATTGAAGCTGTAGAGTATTTATGTTATACAGACAGTGATAAAAATTGGGCTTTCATAACTCCAAAATTTCCAACCACTGTCTCCTCTTGAGACCCCCTTAAATACAAAATATTATTTTTTTAAACTAACCATAAGATCCTATATATAAGATCCTATATCTAAGGATCGAACCTCCTCAAAAATACAAAAGTCAATCCCTTTTAAAAAGTATTCAAGTACAAGTGTAATACATGTGTCAAATAAACAACATAAGTTCAAAAACAAACTACAATTTAAATTCTAAAGGCTTCTAGAAGCCTCTCCTAGTGTAGCTAAGTCACTAAAAACCTGTGAACGCTTCTGTAGTCTAGTGAATTCAGCATCCTTATTGTCCTCCTTGTTTTGAGCTTTGACTTGTTCCAGCTGCTTCTGAATGGCTTGTTTCTCCCTTAGAATATCTTTGGAAATTATCAGCAACTTTTGGCATTCTGTCTCTTTGTCCTCCAGGTCTTCACGAAGTCTCTTGTTGGCCACCATCAATTTTTCATTTATGTCTTGCAGATACCTTGTTTGTTCTTTGTATGTTTGCAAAGACTTCCTGCATTGGCTTAGTTTTGGACATATTTCCAAGTCTTCTTCTCTTATATGGACTCCTTCTTCCTGTAAATTCTTTGATGATGAACCATCATCTGGATTATCCTGCTTGTTTGTGCAAAAAGCTTATGGTATAGAACCTGCTACGCCTTGGATATCAATAAACTTTTCAATAGCCACATAGTACTGGTCCCTTTCTGTATGTACAGTTTCTTCACTACCGACATCATCTATTACTACAATGTCCATGGCATCTTCATGTGTTGTTCTTTTCTCTATCTGCATCTTCTTCCTTAACCTAGTTCTTGGCTTCTCTGTCTTGAATAACTGTTTACAAATTTTATTCTTTGAAGCTATACTTTTCAGCGTAACACTCAGTTTCTTAGGGTTTTCATTTGTGCAGGAAGCTTTAGGGCATAAGCCTTCCTAGATGGGTTTCTTAGCAGTATTATTTTCTTCTTTCTCAATAGTTTGAACTAGTTTTTTAGGACTTGTTGTTTGCTGGTCAGTATCTTCCATCATTCTTTTGCCTTTCTCCTCAGGGTTGTCCTTAAACCCTATCTCTGTTAACAGGGATTCCCATGTTCTTCCCTCCTTTTGAAACTGAGCTAAAATTAATAGTTTAATTAAGCCTTGGTGATAGACAGAGCGAGCAGTATGCTCGGGATGGATTTGAACCCTAGAAATCATCTTTTGGAGGCTTTTTAGTAAATAAAATGGGATATTTACCTGTATACTTCCATTAATGTGCATTAGCAATTTTAGATGGCATTTTAGCACTCTGTCATACCTGCCATCACATGTGATGTAATTTTGTATCATCTCCAAAGGGATCTTCCAGCCTAGTTTCATTTTTATAACATGGACACCATTTTTCTAATATAACTTTTCACATCCTGGCATCAAGAATTCACTGAAGTCTCCTTGGAAATCTTGTTGTTTAAACCATTTTTCACCCTGTGCCAGAACGCCTATTGCCTCAGCAACAGAATCCTCATTTACCCTAACAGTTAGGCTTTGTAGTTGAACTCTTTCATCTCTATAATTTTCAATAAATGATATGGTTACCTGTGAGTGGTAACCTTACAATTTCTCACAGAAATTAAACCATCTTGATTTTTTCATTAGTTTAGCAGACCTGGGAAATTTCATTATCCAGTCTGTATTGTTTGGCTCTAACCTGCAAATGAAACCACCTAGTTTTCTTTTCACTATAAATTATGGATCTTCCTCATATGTTTCCTTCGACATTGAAAACCCTAAAAAATTCCAACTCTGTTGTATAGACAGACTGGGCTTTAAATCTCAGACAAAAAATCACACCCACTAAACTTTGCTGCAGTTACCTCTATGGCAAGTCTTCACTCCATGCTAGCTCTGGCCTGTCAATAATGCACCTATGCTTGTGCTAGTCCTAATTAGATTGATCTGCAAGCCTAACAGAGTGAATATGACAGTGAAGATAGAACCCGAGGCCTCGTCGGTATTACCCTTAAGCCTCTGTCAATAATGCAAATCAACAAATCCTTTATATTATACTGCCCTGAATAGGGATTTCTTTGCTGCAACCGCTTACCTTGAAATGCAGGGAAGGATATATAATGTAATCCAGACCCATAAACATAACATCTATCAAAGTTTGAAAGCAAACCCTAGCTGCTTCAAACTCTAATGTTGCTTCTTGTACCCAATGAAGATTGACAGTATACCAACAGGTCTGCGAATACCCTTCTCTAGCTAACCACCAGAATAATGAGACAAATTTTTAGGGAAAAACGTGAATTAAGTCGATTCTTCCATGATCAGTACAAACATTCATTGCATGTAGTGTTCAAATTTCAAAATGATAACAGGTGTACCATTTCATAAGTGACATGATAAAACCCATCATTTTATGGACAAGGGCGCCTTTAAAACATATTCATACTGAATGCCAAATAATCATAAATATATCTAAAGTTTATTTCCCCTTTATACTCCATGGTATTTATAAACAACAAACTTTTTATTTAAATACCCTTTGAAATTCTGCTATCAGTAAGTAAAATGCTGCCAGTTCATGAAATGCTGCCAGCTTTAACAATTCACCATATAACATACAATCTCTTGCACATACATAGGTTCATGGCTAATGAATGAAGATCTTGATGATTCTAAATAATAAAAGAAACCATAATGGAGGTCAATCAAACATAAGGTGTAAAATAAAGCAAAATTAAAAAAATAAAAACAAATCACAATCAAAGATCTTAAAATAAAAAGGTCAAACAACCTTAGAGATAACAGATGGCATCTGGGGTTCTCCTTGATCCAGGTTGAAGGTAATCAACCTAGACTTAGAGGGATCAATGACACATAATATGGATAACAAAGCTTTACATTGTGAAGGACAAGTTTTGAGGAATTTCAAAGAGGACATGGCCATGGGAGACTAGGCCAAGTCGGCAACAATACTGTAGTTGAGCACAGCTCTGGAAGTGGTGTTGTTCACGACGCAATGCAAAGGGAACTATGGGACTTTGACATTCACGTACATAGGAGGTATCAGAAAATAAAAAGACATATCAGGAGTGGTGTAAGTCTTTAGAGGAAATTTCAAGTCAAAATGGGCCTCCTCAAAAAAATTAATAAAATAATATTTATTAATTTTAGAGGAAGAAAAGAAAAAAACTACTTTTTTGTTTGGATTTTTTACATATCTCCCCGTGTTTTTACTCAAACTTCGATTGGGAGAGCTCGTTGGATGCGGAATTAAATTTTGCATCTAACAAGTACCCACTCGGGATACTTTTTATGGACCCTGCTACCCAAAAAACAAGAAATACTTGAAAAAATGTTATGATGACATCATCATCATGTTTTTTCAAGTATTTATTGTTTTTGGGGTAGCAGGGTCCGTCAAAAGTATGTCGAGTGGGTACTCGTTGGATGCAGAATTTAATTCAGCACCCAACAATCATCATCACATTTTTTCAGGTATTTCTTGTTTTTGGGGTAGCAGGTTCCGTCAAAAGTATGCCGAGTGGGTACTCGTTGGATGCAGAATTTAATTACGCATCCAATGAGCTCTCCTGACTGAAATTTGAGTAAAAAAATGGGGAGATATGTTGAAAATACAAGCAAAAAAAGTAGTTTTTTTTATGATACATATCCCCAAATTTATATTAAAATAGTGTTTAAAACCTATATGGTATTTTAAATTTAAAGCAATTTCATTAGCTAACAACTGATGACATGGAATTTGAATTAGAGTTAAAAGGCCCATTTTGAGTTGAAATTTCCTCTAATGAGACATCACGGATGGGTCAAATTTTTTTGTGGTGGAGCGATACTCATTTCGTCAATTCTAGAGGTTGACATCAGATTATAACATCATGAGGTGATGGACACTAGGATCAATGGGTTGAGCCACAAAAGAGGTTGTGGTAGTTTGTGGGGCCAAGGTTTGGGTTGCAACCATCCCTTGGTGTGGTAGGAGGGTTTGGACCACCTTAGGTGGAGGTCCCAGTGGTGTTGGGTGTGGTTGAGATGGAGCAGCCACATTGGGGCATGTTGACTATTGTCTTGGAGTAAGTGGTGGAAGTGAGTCAAGCAAGGAAACTGATGGGTATAATGGTCATACGTGTTATAGATAGCACACAGATGGTTAATATGTAACTATGGGTTCTTCCCAGGTCTAGCAGGATGCTAGGGATTTTGTGTATGGGTTTCGGCTCTGTTATTGTTCAGAGGGTTGGCTTGTTGGCCACCTTCTTGAACCTGGTTGTTTCCCCAATTCTTACCTCTTTTATTCCTTCCCTTCCCTTGTTAGTTATTGGGGGAGGGTTGGTTAGGGAGGTTCTATTGTGTTTAGACCTATCCTGGAGAGCAAGAGGATTTGGGGTCGGGGCCAAAGTAGGTCGCACTCATGGTGGGTAATAAGCAGAAGTAGTGGGTGGGGATGGAAAAGCTAGTCGGTTGGCCATTACACGAGTGTGTTGAATAATTTGGTCCGTGAACATGAGGGTTTTGTGCAGGAGGCACATAGGACACTGTGGCTCTAGACTGATCCATTATGCATGAAATATCAGGGGATAACCTGGTTGGGAAACACTGTGGGTGTTACCGAGATGGGGTGGCATCACATGAGAGGTCAGATAAAATGAGGATGCTAGGTAATAGAGACAATACCTCCATCACCAGAATGAGATGCCCCCTACGTATCTCAACGTGAGGTGCTAAAATGGGGAGCATGAGTTATAATCATGTACAAGTAACCTGATTGGGTGTATATAAGATCAAATTGTTGATCCTTCAGGATGGCTTCCTCCTCGGTTTATGGGTGCTCAAATGCAATGTCCTTAGTGATGGGGGGGGAGTAAGGTTTTGAGAAACCAATCTACAAATATTCTATCATCTAATTGGATCTTACACAAACTATGATGATGTCACCATTCATGTATATGATCTGTGATATGGGTAGTTGTGTTTTGTCTAAAGGATAATAGAATTTCCATGCGCTCATCATATCGAACAGGTCACTGGAAATCCTGTAAAATCATCGAGGCTAACAAGGAAAAGTATAAGTAGGTGGAATGTGGCAGTTCAATGTACCACTTGGCCACAACACTTGTGAGTGTGTGTTGGAACAAACTCAATCGGACAGAATCATCCATTATGTCATTAGATGAACACCATAAGTGGAATGACTTGATGTGGTTTTGGGGTTCCTCTCCTGCCTTTACCTGAAACTTAGCAATGTTTGAAGGAATTTTGGTAGGAATAAGAGGCCAAAGTGGGTTATGATGAATGGGGTCATTGGTCCATCATGCCAAATCAGGCAGGTTGAGACCAGCCATAAAAGGTAGACTAGAACTAAAAGTGGATTGGGAAGGGTCGAAAATGGTGTTGGTGACAACATGAGTGTAGTTCCCATGTGTAACTATGGGTGGGTAAGGTTGAATTTTGATAGTAGGAATAGTCATTGGTATGGTAGGAATAGCCGAAATAGATGTGGAAGGGCCACTGTCTTTAGTTATAAATGGTGTAATGGTAGGAACCACGATGGCTAGAGTGGGGCCACCACTAGTGGGTAGCAGACCAACAGTAGTGTGTGTAGTGGAAAATTCCCCGCTAGGACCACAACTTGTTATTCCAGTGGAAGGGATACCCATAATGATGGGAAGAACGAACATAATACCACTACCAACCATCCCCCCTCAAAGGGATCAGGATGTGCACCAACCATGGGGCTAATGGGGTGGTGAACAAGGTAGGTTCGTATTGATAGGAATCTGAATCAGACTCATAAGTTGTGTGTGGCTATGAAGGTGGTGAATGATGTCGAATATGGATTCGACGGTGACAGTTCATGAAACCGAACTGAGGGGTGTGCCCCCTAAGCCTATGCGAGTAACATGGTTGAGCTATGATGATGTGATGGAGTAGTACTATGTAATGGATGGAAACTAAAGAGTATCAAGTGCAAGATCAAAAACCTAACTACAACCAAGTGTGCAAAAGGAGAGAATACAAATGGTGGCTCATAGGCCAACAATAATCTCTAAAACTAAACTGCAACAATGGGTTACGGCAAGGCGATTCTACAACAAAGTGGACAGAAATCCAATAAGCAGCACTACCTAGAAATAAAAATGAATCACTAACCTATGGGGTATGAGTGCAATCAAACTTCTAGATACAAGATGGAATCCCCTAAAAAATTGTATCCTCAGTAGGGTGATGAAATCCCTATCAGACAATATGAAATGGAAGAACAAATAGGCTAAGAGAATCCCACTGTCGAGAAGGACCTCTCGGTAAAAGATCCCTAGAAAGAATGTCAAATAGTCTACCTCATTCATGACATGTCTGGTTGGTTTCCTTGCGCTTAATCCCTTTGGACCCCTGACCCCCAGCTGGGTGGTGCAAAGAGGACCGCGAAGGGTTAGCCTTCAGTACAAGATGGAGTGCGGTATTCCACCCTGACTTCTGGAACCCCTTCTTTGTGGCTTACTCTTTCTAAGCAGGGGGGGCTGACAGACTGGCTTTCACCATTTCAATAAATACAAGAGAAATTTGGTCCCCTAATGGAAAAAACCTATGCCTCAATATATGAGTGACAAAGGGGTGTTGTTTGGATTCCTATCCCCAATGTCCTAACTTACCTACAATATTCTTTTGTCCTCAAATGAGGTTACAATGTTGTTTGTATTAATTTATTTTTAAGGCTAGCTTGGGGTCATGAACCAAGCATTTTTTTAGGGTGTGAGATGTGTGAACATTATGTGTATAAAACCCAACAATACTATGGCTAAGATGAAATGCTCTCACTTCCAGGATGCAAAGAAAATGTAGATAAATAGAAGTAAAGAATAGTAAATATCATGAAAAATCAAAACGCATTTCTTCCAGAACATAAAATAAACACAAGTAAATGAACGTCTAAGGAACTTACCAAGGTGTAGGAAACACACTAGGAGTATCGACTATGAAGTTCAACTCAAGAGGCTTAGATACAAGGCAAAGGGATACTCAAAACAAACCAAGGGGATGAAATGGATCATGTCTTGATAGAAATAGGTTGGGAAGGGGTAAAACACAGACAAGGCATCTGAAACAAGGATCTCAAACACCAAAATGGACTACAAAACTATAGGCCGCACCTATCAATGGAACAGGTGCGATCAAGGTCGCACAGAACTAGGAAATAATCGTGATCAAGGAAGAAAAACAATTAGAACAATAAGGTCACACAAAACAGAGGATTAAGCATGATAGTTTGCACAAAAATAAGTCATAGTAGCGACCAGGGTCGCTCCAAAAGCTCGAACAGGCACGATCTGGATTTTTGAGCCAGGTCGCACTTATCTGGGGAAAATGTGTGACCTGGGTCACACTTATCAGGGAAAAAGGTGTGACTGGGTCTCAAATTTCAACTAGGATGGAACTAAGAATGTTTTGAAAAATGGTTGTTGGCTAGGGCTAGGTGGCTAGAACTGAAGCAATACTGGTTCGGATCTATCTCACAGGGTTCAGATTTGCAATGCCTGAGGGAAGAAAAGGAGAAAAAACCAATAGAAAGACCTACAAAAACAAAGATCCATATGGATCGACCAAGTGGAGTTGCCAAAACTATAGTGGGGATTTCTCCTCAGCTATGTGCAAAACCACCAACCTTAGATAATGCAAATCATAGGGTAGAGTTCAATAATAATAACAAGAAATAAAACAACAAAAACAATATTTTTAGATTTTCATGATATATAATGCAAAACAAGACAAAAGATACATTTTCTGAAATGTTGGGCCACCATAGCCATCCTAATAAATGGTCACGTGGCTCTACGGTTTTGGTCTCTAGTCTCTTCCATGGCTAGTTATCAGATGGGGAATGTG
This sequence comes from Pseudotsuga menziesii, assembly GCA_001517045.1. Classification (NCBI taxonomy): domain Eukaryota; kingdom Viridiplantae; phylum Streptophyta; class Pinopsida; order Pinales; family Pinaceae; genus Pseudotsuga; species Pseudotsuga menziesii. The sequence goes on from LPNX011098404.1 coordinate 104,972, forward strand.
GATCCAAATGGGTATGGAGCAATCTCAACATACACCATGGAAAATGGTGTGGAAAAATAATGGAAGAAAAGTATGTTGTGTGACTGAGAGAAAATAGAAAAAGTGTTTTGGAGGAGTCCTTCACAATGTGTTTATAGGATGGTCCAAGTGTTTTTGACCCATGGTATTCTATTTTCCATGTTAGTTATCTATAGTATTTTGTCCCATTCTCATTTTTTGGGTTTTTTTATCCTTTTTGGAGAGAGTGGGGATAAATCACAATAAATTATCATCTTCCTTTCCTTTATGGGGAAGGAATAATGATGTTTTGGACCATATTTAGTGGAAATACAATTGTGAAGGTCAAAATGAAGGAAATAATGGTGGAAATATGATGTATGATTATGGTTTAGACCAGAGAGAGATAGGTGAACAGTTTTTATTGTTAACAAGAAACATGGAACTAATTATGTGAATTATATGTATGCTTTTGTTTCCCTTTTCCTTAAACATATAAATCGAAAAACCACTATATCTTCCCCTTTCTCTAGGGTAGTGCTTCGAAAACTAGAGTGAAATTTGAATTGTGCTCAATGGGATTCATCAACTATGAGAGGTACATCATGCACATGGAAGACCTCTGCAACCTCTCTCAAGTCACTTTGAACACCAAAGTATGTCAGTGACATAATTAAAACTATTACCACTCTTTTACCTTCACCTCTCAATTCCTGGACTGACTCCTTAACTTGGAACGAGTGGATACCATAACTGATATCCTAGATAGGATCATAATGTGGGAAAATATATTTCAGAAAAGCACCTTAAAAAATCATGGTAGATACTACTAACATGTTGATATTTAAAGAAATAATAAGGATCTCCCTAGGAGAGCATGTGGTCATTACTGCTACCTAAATACCATGCACAAGTGGATCCTCCTACAAGGAACTATGTTTCATTAGCTCCAAATAAACATGCAGGTCTATGTTGAGCATATGCAATTGTTCCTTCGAGAGAAAATAAATTATCAAGTTTTGGAAACTATGGTAAGTCATGATTAAAGGAACCCATTCTTATAGCCTCAGAGAGTAATGGAGGAACCACTTTACCTCTATTGTGACCTAGAAAATAAAATGTTGCTACATTATTTTCAGCAGTTCATTTAAGTGCATCAACCAAAGATGTTTTCCCCAGACATGTAGGAGGGGCCTTTAGTCATAGAAACCATGACCCATTGGAATCTAAGCTGTCAAAATCACCCAGATATTTCACCCATCCTAGACCACACCAATCCTCAACTTGGCTGTATTTTTGGGTGTCTCCTCCCAACTAAATCACCCCCAAGGGGAATTGCACCCTTTTCACCTAGCTGATGAGACCCACACTTTATTCAAATAAGCTAGTGAGAATTCACTATATGGAGTGAAACATAATATAATTTAGTGCACAATTATTGAGGTTTTGAAGATTCATTTGATACCCATGACGGTTATAGCAAACCGATGACATATTAAGAGCATCGAGACCGGGATAATTATGGGGTTTTTGGTTGTGCAAGGGTTTTGGTTAAGTTTTGTAGGATAAATTAGCATTTTGTGCATGTCTCAGCTTACCAACAACAATGAATCTCATATCTAGCCTTGTCTAGCCATACTACAGCCCTAAAGCTTCACTTTTGGGCATTTTATGGTGGTAACAAACCTCATTGGAAAATCTGGGCTAATTCCTGAAGATTATGGGAAACTTGTGGAAAATAGGGCTTGTTCTTCATCCCCTACATCAGTAAAAAAATTGTCATTCAAAGAATTTTTTGAATCATATCATCACTTTGTTGAGAAGAACCCCACCTTGAAAAGATGAAATCTCATCTTGATGAGAAATGTGAGAAAGTAATGAACCCTTTCCAAATATATATGAGATCCAATTTGTGGGAGGTTGTTCTAACAACCAATTTTGCACACAATTCTATGGAGATCCCCATATCAAGAAGTTAATATGCAACCAACACTTTCAATGGAGAACCTTAATGAAGTGAAACTCGTCATTTGATTTATAAGAATGTCATTCTTTATTTTTGTAAGGTTTGTAAATATATTAAATTATAAAAAAGAAATGTACATATCAAGACCAAAGCAACCTTCTTTCACATGAGTCCAGATGATAGAGATAAGGTAACTGTGCCAAAATGGAAATATCTAAGAGTCATAACTAGCTAAACTAAGCATAATTAGTCTAAATAAGTTTATTATATGATTCCCCCATATATGGGGGATCCAACCAAATCAAAATTGATATTGATGAAACTAGCAACCAAGCTAAACACAAGACTAAAAAGGCCTAAATTAGACTAAATAATCATCATAGATGTTTATAAAAGAACCAAAACATGGAGTTTCCACCTTAGAAGCATGAATACTAGCATCAAAACAATGGTGGTACACCAATTGCATTGTGTGACCATCCAATTAGCCAAAGCATCCAATTTGTAGCTGATGTGAGCATCAACTATGACCTCATTGCGAGCCAGTCCTCTCATTCCTTCCTCCAAACTCATGAGTTTGGACACCATCGAGGAACCACGATTTTTATCTTGAAGCTTGGATACCTTCCACCCATTCTTCCAGTTCCATACTAAATAGATATTTCATTCTCTATAACATACTTAAAGTTCTAGTATGGTGTGTTTCTCAAGTTCTAGTTGAACTAGAGTCTTTAGGAAGAGTTTTGTGAATTTGACCTCCTGGTGGAATTCGAGGGATATAGATCTATAAATAAGAAGAAAAATCATGTGCTGACTTCCAGCATGTGTGTATATGGTTGGTGGATGTAATGAAGTTGTTCACAAGGCCTTAAGGAAGAATTTCATGAATTTGACCCCCTAATGCCAAAATTGTATTGTGTCTCTTTGAACAAAACCCTAGCTTCTCAAATCGTAAAGTAACTCAAGCTTCGGTCCATGGAACTAGATGGGTGAAATATTTCTTAGTTGAAGCTCTCCCTTGTGCCCAATGTAATGGAAATTTCTTTGATCCGAGTTCTAGATTGCATTTAATGGCATGTTTTCACTTGCATCCAAGAGTCATTCAAGGACACATGTTAATTTTTTTTAGGGGCTTAGATCCAAAACTAAGTAGGATAATTGAGTTTTACAACTTCCACTTAGTGTGTATAGGATTGGTGGATGTGATTAAGCTATCCTCAGGTTCTCATGGAATAGTTCGATGAATTTTACCCCCAAATGCAAAATTTGCATTGAATTTCATTGAACAAAACCCTAGCTTCTCAAATTTCCAGGTAAAACAAGCTTGGAGACATGGAAATGGATGGGTGAGGGTTTTCTTTGTTGAACACCCATGCCATGTACCCAACACAATCAATGGTTCATCGATCCGAGTCTAAAATTTCATTTTATGGTGAGTTGTAGCTCTAAACTAACACCCATTTAGGGACACATGTTAATATGATCTAGGGTCCTAGATTTAGAAATGAGTAGAAAAATTGAGTTCTGCAACTTCCAAAAAGTGTGTATAGGCATACTAAATGTGATGAATTTTTCCATGGGATATCAGGGAATATTTCCATGAATTTGACCCCCCATTGCAAAATTTGCATTGGGTCTTGTTGAACAAAAACTTCGCTTCTTAGATGTCCAAGTAAGGAAAGCTTCAAGCCATGGCATTGGATGGGAAACGAGTGTTTTAGTTGAAGCTCCATGTATCAGGAATAACAAAATTGATTATTTGTTTATATGAGTATTGGATTTCATTTTATGGTGAGTTTGCGCTCGCTTCCCAGAGCAATCCAAGGACACATGTTGATGTGATCCAATGGCCTAGATCTACAATTGAGAAGCATAATAAAGTTCTAAAACTTCTAGTAGGTGTGCATAAGCTTAGTGGATGTCATGAAGTTGTCCAGCTGCTATTGGGGAAGAGTTTTTTAAATTTGACCTACCGATGCAAAAATTTTGCATTGGGTCTCATTAAACAAAACTAAGTCACGAGGAAACTTGGGTACGGGGATGGGTATAGGGATGGGGACGCCACTTTTTGAAACAGGGTACTTGGGTATGTCGAGGGTACTCTGTGTGTGTTTTTGTGTGTATGTGTATACAAACATGTCACATTCACATCATACATGCATATTTCATATTTCTTTATAAATTATGAATCGTGATTCATAATTATAAATTAAATTATTATTTGAACAGTGAACATTCACATTGAAAATTAGAAACATACAATTTGATAAATCATAGACTTAGTAGATATCAATTGGAAGACTAGTAGTTACATAAAATTTGATAAATCATTGTACCAGGAATTTGTAACAAACAATCAAACCCAAACCTAAAGGTATACTTGAAATCTAATTTTAAACACCTATTTATACAGCGGTTACAAGCAATAAAAAATTGCAAATTGCAAAATATATTCCTGGCTTAATGTGAATGTATTTCTCAATGTTAATTACATTTTTTTTATGTGCACATTTGATAGTTAAGTTTTGTTCCATGAGTTTCTAACACAAAACTATAAAAACATTCATTGTAAATCAATGCAAAATTAGTCTACCGGACTTGGACAATATTAAGCAGAATTTGAACAGTGTTGCAAAGTGTTTGATATAAGTCCTAAACTAGAGTCCATATGTTGTCAGTAAAAAAATAGTTCAGATTTAGTTGGCGGTTATTACATTATCCCCAACGGATTGCATTTTACTGAATCGTTCATACCCCAGGAGTACCCAAACATGGGGTACGAAGTACCCAAACATAGGGTACGATGTACCATTTCGACTATAAGTACCTTTTTTTTATAACGATGTCTTAGATAGGTGGAGCTAGTATGGGTTATGGAAACATATGACATGATACGTACCTTACGAGTACCCAAGTACCTGATATGGGTACATGTACCCTACACCCGGGTACAAGTACCCTAGCTACATAGCCCTAGCTTCTTAAATCACTAGGTAAAGCAAGATTTGGGCCATGGAACTGGATGGGAAAGGGGTGTCCTAGCTCAATATGTGTGTCCCAGACCCAGTGTAGTCAATGATTTGTTGATACCAGTATTGGATTGTAATCAAGTGTCATTCAAAGAAACATGTTGATTTCGTCTAGGGGCCTAGATCGATAATTGAGTAGCAGAATTGATTTTTGTAACTTCCAACGGGTGTGTATAGGCTTGGTGGATGTCATAATTTCCATCCCCTTGCTCTAATGGAGGAGTTTTGTGAATCTGACATCCTAGTAGAGGTTATAAGGAGCATAAGTGTTTAATTTTAGAGTCACTGAACATCTAATAAGAGGATAATTAAGGCCCAAGAAGAGAAAAACTAAATGAATTCCCAAACTAGTTCAAATCTTGACACAAATACAAAGATAATTGTAGTATACAAAATTTTAATAATGATGGTGGGAGTTGGAAGAGTTATGCTATAATATCTATTGTACTTGATATTTTATTTGTAATAGAAGGCCCACACACACACACACACACACACGCATATACATATTATGTAGAGAAGATAAGTTAATTTTATTTATGTCCAACTAATGACCACAAATTAGATCAACATGACTGTCAGTTACAATGATCTTCATGCTATGCGGGAGGACCAAACGATCCCCTTTTAAAATAAATACAATGCAAAAATAAAAATTAAAAATGTACAGTGTGATTTGGGCTACTGTATGAGAGAGATACCGCCCTAATATCGACATCATAACCCTGCACTAGGACAGAGATTATAAGGTCGAAAAGATATTGGAGCCAAATCGATCGAGTAATTTCTAGTACTCCTAACATCTGAGGCTAAAAGAGGAAAGCTAAGGGAAGTGTAATAGCATTCGCTGGTCTAAATAGGAGCTGGTGGGTGCGAGGCAGCCTCTGAAGTGCTTCTGATGAGGTCTAGAGGACCTTGTATGTCTCTCAGGGGGTCCTGGTATTAAACTGTTGTTGAGATCTCGTGGGTCAAGATCCATAAATCCTTACTGATCTGGAAACTGAATCGGTGTCTAAGTTGATTGGTATCTTGGTGCCCCTTGCTAGTGGTATCACACTAAATAATGTGATGATCCTCTGTGGTATCGGGTCTAGTGGGGGGCTGAAGAACGTGTGCTCGAAACCTAAGAGTCTCTTGAATATAAAGTGCTAAAAATATTTGATGAGTGTATTTGAAAAAGTATACTAGAGTTTGAGGTCCTCTAAAAAAGTAGTGGAAACGTCCTCTGGTCTCATAGTATATGTAAGAAATATGAAGATAAAGTGTGACTTAGTTTCCACTTATTGTAGATGACATAACTGGCAGATCCTTTCTAGTCTATCAATCTGGTGGTATGTATCTATCTGAATCGAGTAAAGAGGGTCCCAAAATTTACGATCTGTATAAAACAATGCGATAGATAATTATGGGAATGATTTCCCTTGTCATATGGGTCTAGCCTAGGTAGTTAACAGGAGTGTTATCCTCCTCACACATGATCAATTCTTGCAAGTGACATGTTAATCCCTTAATGAGTATATTGTTTTATAGGCCTTAATCCCTGAAGAATATGGTTTTCCCTAGGTACTATCCTTGAAATGAGGGGAAGTTCTTGGTGGGTTTCTTCGAGGCATTCATGGAAAAAAATAAATGATTATCCTCAAAACACAGATGGAAATAAATCATGGAACTATGAAAGAGCTAGTAGGTTATTTCAATGAACCTGTTAAGAAAATTTCCTCTCAGAGTAAGGGATAAGTTTTTGGAAAACTTCAAAAAACCAAGTTGTTCTTAATAAAATAGAATTATAAATGGTACAAAAGCTAGAATTTCTTTTAATAGTTGATCCATATAATTTCTTGTCTGGAAAAATTATAAGGAAGAACTAAATTCCAAATTATGAGGTTCTTTATACCCATGAGGTGAAATTTCCAGAACATGGAGGATGGACTAATGTGCTTGTAAAATATGCCCAGGCTCTCTCTTTTTATTGATGTCTTGACAATATCTCAAGTACGCAAAATTTGTTTTCAAGGTGGGCTTGATAGGTCAGCGTTCATGAAGATGATGTTCCAGAATAAAACAATTATCACTAGAAATGTCCATTATGCATATATTGTCACTCCCTCTGGTTTACCTTAAACCCTTGTTACTTTTTTCATTTGAAGTAATTCAAGAAACATACCCCAAGAGGCTTCTCTGCATATAGAATATTTCCTTTGGATTAGGTTGCAGGTGTAAGGAGTATCTATTATGTGAAATCATATGAGACTTGCACCATGCTTCGTCCCTTTAAGCACATGCCATGTGAATAGGGAATATCACTGGGAGAATTAAACCAATGTTTTAAAAACTGTTCAACTTGGAACCGAAACTGTTCGAGTTGACCGGTTCAATGCTCAACCATCTCAAACCAAGACAAAACTCATCATAGAGGCCGATTTGGTACCAAATTGAACAAGTTAGACCTTGACCCAATCGATTTGGTACCAAATGGGTCTCAAACTGATCAATTTTTCATTAAATCGTTGGAGTCAATATATACCTTCCCATAGTGCATGCATGGAGGATAGACACAAATGTTCTAAAAACAAACTGACCAGACTGTCAGTAATATTAAATGGTAATGTTAAAAATTTATGTAAAATGATAGAAAATGAAAGATAAGGAGAATATCACTTTTAATTAAAGTAAACGTGACATTCTACTTAAATTAATATTGAATGGTAATGTTAAATTCTTAAAGTAAAAGTGACATTCTCCTTATCTTTCATTTTCTATCTATTTAGTTATAACATTACCATTAATTGTTTCAGGATGTTTGAGAGTGTTTCCAACCTCAACGGAATTCATATGCAAAAAGTAAAATTTTAGATATCATTAAAAAATAAACAGACCTAATAGTATTCAAGATTTCAGAATTGCAAAGTTTCCACTAGATTCTATCATGTATGAGGGTAAAGGATTGGAATTTAATCAAGGATTTCAAACTCTCTGTCTATCTTGATGTTGGTGGTGTTGATGCTTGATTGTTGAGGTTGATTGAACTACTCTGTCATGACCTTAATAAAATGTATCCTTCAGTGAAGCAAAATCACTTTTTAAGCATCAAAATCTTTTTCTATCTTATTTTAATGCTTTGAGTAGGAAGATTCATCAAAATTGTAGGGAGTTTACTAATTTCCTTGGAGGATAAACTTCCAAACTCGATGTAGATGCTAGGGATAGAACCTAGAGAATAGGATCCCAATATAGGCAAGGATTTTGATTATGTATTTTCAATTTTTATTCAGTTATGTATTGCACTTGGTGCCATTTTGATATATTAACCCTTACATGGTATATACATGAATAGAATTTGTATATTATGTTTGTAATAGTTTGAAATCATAGCTTTGAATGTTAAATATATATTTTTTCATTTAACTTATAAAATTGTATATATTTTTTAATAGTCAAAGTCATTAAAATCAAATCGCTCCAGTTCAATGTCGGTTCTGGTTCCGGTCTGAGTTGACCCTTGATCAATTCAACTCCAAGTTATGAGTTTTAAAACACTGAATCATGCATGTCATGCTAGCTGTGCATGCCCCTAGTTTCCCCATTCCAAGTTTGACAAGGATCGAGGTGCTAAAGAGATAAACAATTCCTTAGTTCAATCTTGAGATTCTAATCTACCTTACCAGAGTTTGTCTTTCCTTAGTTCAATCTTGATATTCTAATCTACCTTACCAGAGTTTGTCTTACATGAGTTTGTCTAAAATTCGTACCATCATTCACTCTATTACATCTAGAGGACACACTAAGACGAGGGGTATCAATATCATTCTTCATGATTTGCATTTGTTTGCGATGTACCTTGATGAAAGTTGAGGAATCATGAATTTCTTAGCTGCATTATATCTTCTCTTGCAGGGTTGGACTAAAACCCCCACCCAGATACTCATTATGAATTTATACCACATTTCTAGAACCTTTAGATGTTGCTTACTTGCCTTTATTTCTTCCTAACTCACTATGCAATTTTGTGATAGAATACCACTTGTTTAATAAGTTCATGTGCATGCATGGACCTTGTTTAGGTCACATTAACTCCAATTAGAACAATGAATCCCACTGCATGTGGATGTTATCTCTAACAAAAATAACCATCAACACATGCATAAGTTGTTGTTTGTGGGTACTTACTTAGCATGCATTGAAATTTATTCATAACCACATAATTCACCACTAGTCATACTACTAATGTTTCAAGGCTAAAAATCTATAATTAAGGCTCCCAGTACTGAAATTTTTTGTTGGCATTATGTTGTAGAGCCTACAGGGTTGTTGAAAAAGCTAGGTTGTACTGGAGTCAGCCTCTAAAATAATTGCAATGAATTTATTGAGGGTATAACTCCATAATATTTACCATGCTATGAAATAAATCTAGAGATTGTACTTTGGTAAACCTAATAGGTTAAATAAGGAAGCCGAATCATGGTTTTGGCACAACTAGCAAAGCAAACCAAGGTTTCAAGAATGGAAAACCCTATGAATGAAAAAATTAGCCAACATGCAAAAAATTTGATAAAAATAGAAATAGGTTTCAAGGCTCAATAAACTTAGCCTAAATGTTAATTTTACAACAGAGATCGAGCTATGGTTTTAGAACTTATCTCACATGCAATGATAAGATAAGGAAGGAAAAATAGGTTTTTTGCCTCAGCAAATTCGAATTAATCTTCAGTAGGATAAGGTAACCATAATATTTCCTAAGAATAACAAGAATTAGTTTTTATTTGACTATGATAACAAATTTTAATTAGGGTTTTAGACTCAACAAAATACCCTAGGGTTTGAGCACTGTCTAGTGTTTTATCCAAATTCCACATAAATGGATCATCATCAAACAACTACCACATGTCACTCTGAGATTTTATCCACCTAGTCAATTTAGTTATTACTTCACCATCCTACAACCATCAAAACCAGTACCACTCCACCATTGTACTTGTCAAATATAGACCTGCTTAAAATAGACATGCCAAAAATAGCAGTATAATTCCTAAAAAATCAGGAAAATTTTAAAAATTAGAGAACTACTAGGAGCCCATTGCCATACATAGCATATTTAAAAATAGAAATGTCTCGCATGTAATGAAACCAATCTCATTAGACTCATCTTTCTGCAAGGAACCCAAATATGTTTTCAAACTCAACATGCAAGCCCTGAAAACCTAACTGCTAAAAATAGCGGTGACCTGCAACTGCTTCCATATCACCCATGAAAATTTCGTTAGGATCATGATTTCACAAGGATCACCAATATGAAAGAATCTCTAACATGCAAGATCTGGAACATAGGATCCAAACAAAAACAGAACTGTTAAAAAATTTAAAATAGTAATTTCCCAACATCTGATGGAACTGACTACAAAACAATATTTGGCCACTATGAAACCTTGGATGTACCTTAAATAGAACCGAAATTATAGGATATCGTTGTATATTAACCCTCCAGTTGCACAAACGAACCTAGGGATTAACAAGACCTTACTAAAAATAGTAAGTCCTCAAAATGTCTAGATACATGCAACAACGAACCATAGTAAAAATAGGGACTAGTAAAAAAATAGAAATCCATGCATGGTATTTATTAAACATTGTTGGACATTTTAACCACTCCTCTATCTACTGCACTAATGAACCAATGCCATTGACATTCCCTTGCTACTTCTAATTTGATTAATTAATAATATTAACTATTATCTTGAAAATTTTATGGTTGTACTTTTAGATTGTATTATCATTTTCATAAAAAAATAGAAGTGAAAAGTACACTTGAAGCAGGTTTTAGACATCCTTTAGATGAGAAGCCATATATCAAAATTTATAAATATGATTCCAAGAAGTCAAATGCTTGGCCATGTCATAATAGGAATTGGGATTGTTGGGGATTGAAACTTTAAAGGGATAATTCATATATAGAAATTGTGATTATTGGAGAATGAAAATTTAAAGGGATCTTTTTTAATAAATGCAAGGTCAAAATTGATATCTACAAAACATGAATGAAAAAATAATTGAAAAAATAATTTGTTTTAATCACTATTTTACGGGATTGTTTTCATGTTTCATACTGAAAATGTCGTAGTTGTTTTATTATGTCCCATTTCCTTAGTCAAGTAATATGTCAGTGTTAACCCTCTAGCCCAAGTTATTGATATTACATTAGAACAACCCTAATATTTTCCATGCGAAAATAAACCGTTAGGCCTTAAAGACAGCCGAAGACATGAAGATGATTAGGAGTGGGCTAGATTTCAGAGTGCCTGATAACTACTTTTTAAAGTTTTATTTCACGTTTATATAACTATAAGGATATATTGTCTTGTATTTGCTAAGACAAATATACTATTCAACATATCTAATCTACTGGCATGGTTGACCATTGGAGATATAACTAATCTAAATTTTCATATTTCAATTAAAGAAATGTCTTAAGAGATTTTGATGGATTTGATTCAGCATGATTAGTTATCCACAGGAACATGATTTTATTGAAATATGGAGTTTCCATTATAATATTGGAGCTATTTTCCATCAAAACTATTTTCCAAATTATCTTTGTCCTTCAATTTCAACATCTGCAAGGAAGATTGTAAAATATGGTCTTCGAAATAATCAGTTGGATAGCCTTGTTCAACTGTCAAACATTTGTTTCCTACTAATGTTGTCACTTCATCTTGCACCTTATCTGGATCAATAATTTTAGCATCGATCAAGTTACAATCAATCTCTATTCCCTTAACTTCATGTAACAAAGCCAAATATTGTACAACAGGAAATTCTCCCTTATTTGACACATGTTTCTCACAATTTGATGCCCTGTGACTGTTATCAACCCAAATGGCACTTCTCCGTCCGAGTGCTGACTTTCCATACGTTGGTACACAAAAGGACACTATAGGATTGAAGTTTTCCTAAACACTATAGATGGGCATGACATGAGATGCGTTTACCCTTTGACCAGCTTTCCATTTTAATGTTTTATGTGTTGATTTCCATACACGACTATCTCCATTGAAACTCCGTACATATGTGACTATATCTGTTGACAACCTGCGTATTGTACACGACTATTATCATTGCAACCTGCGTACAGATTTGTACGCAGGTTTCCCTTAAAGCAATTCGCATGTCATACACGAGTTTCCTATATCAATAGTCATGTACACATCTATTCAACATTAAAAAATATAAAACATGATTAACGTAGATTAGTTGAGCCTTAATCATTAACCATCTCAACTGTCTCAACCTCCTCAACCTTTGAAACTACTCTATTTCCCAAAGTATAAATAGAGGCCATGGGGAGGGAATTAATAGAATGAATCTTGGAGAGAAAATTTATGCTGGTGGTATATTTTTAGAAGTCTTTGGAGCAGCAAAACTCAAATTCCTTTGGTTGCAGAGGAGTCCTTGTTTCAGGCGTTGGGTTGTACACTTATCTCATTCACTAATTGTTAATAAAGAGAATTATTCTTCCAAGTTTGTGTTGAGTCTCTTTCATGTATCATGGTTGATAAATATATTTGATTAATCACTATATATGTTTTTATATAACCTATCATATATACATGCATAAGTTTGTACTTGGAGAATTTTCTCTTTGCAGCAGAAGGAGGTGCATCCCTGAAAGCTTTGGAGAGAAGCAGAGCGGGAGAAGAGAAAGCTTGGATCAATCGTCGATAATCAGGTAAGTCCAACATCTCTTCCTAGTTCCTTTCTGTACTTCAAAGCTGATTGGCTGCAAGTTTTAGAAGTACGTTGGTAACCCCAGACCCTAGGTTACAAGGGTGCTTATTCCTAAACAACAGAACTGGTGACTCCACTGGGGAGCCCAAACTGCTATAGGTTATATTCTGTATATCAATGCCCAATCTTTGCCTTGATTCAGTGTGTAGTGTCTTGTCTTGGTTCAGATTTATGTTGGTGCTTTGAAGTCCTTGATAATTTTTCTTTTTTTTGAAAAAATTGACTCCTATATGTGGGTTTCTCTTGCACACAGTCATGTACAAAGGTCTACGTACGCGGGTTTCTCTATAGCACAGTCGTGTACAATACGTGGGTTACCCTTGTACACGGTCGCGTACAAGCCTGAGTAACAAAGTTTTTGGTTAGGGTTTGCTTGTCCCTGTCCTTTTATAGATTTTTTCTTGCTGAGTGGTCTTCACTATGAGCATTGCACTTTGAGTTTGATGACCTTGTTAGGCATGCCTTGTTCTTTCTTGTAAGCCCTTGTGTTCTTATTGTTTGGACTATCTGTCTGTTAGCAACTTGAAGTGGATTTGCATGTTGGGTAATAGGTTTAAGTGGTGGTTGTCTAAATCAGTGATAAGGGTTCTAGACACTGTATATTCCATTCTATTTTCGAATAGTATTGGTTTTTCAATTGCCTTTGTTTTAGTTCAGTGATTTCTATTCATTGTGCCTTCCCAAGCTAGGGTTCCAAGTCTTCCTTAGGTGGTTGATCTTTGGTTCTATGAGTCTGCTTTAATTCATTTTGCTTATTTTACATAGTTAGTTTATTCAAGCACACTCAAGTGTTGTGCATTTAGGTGCATAGTAGTCTTTGAGAAATTTGAAAAGTGAAAAGAAAACATTAGAAACTTTTGCATTTTCTTTGCATACAGTAGTTTTGTTTTTAGTTTTAAATATAATCTCAAAAATTACAAAAATATAGTCTTAGTTTTCTTCTTTATTCGTTGCGTTTTCATCAGTTTACATTTACAAAAAAAAAGAAAAGGGAAGCTTGTTTTTTAAGTAGTGATAATTTGCTTTGAAGGTATACACCTATTGTTTTTACATTTCTTATCGAGTCAAAAACATCATAGTATTTCACTCCACTTGCCTTCTGAGTAAAACATAGCCCTTAAAATAAATGCAATAATTAAAATTTATTAGTAATTTTGCTTTTTAGGGCCATACACCTACTAGCTTAGGCTAGACTTGTGGGATAGGAAGTGTAAACTCCCCACAAGTATTTAAATTTAGACATAGTGGGCCAATCGATAGGTAAATCCTTATCTTTATTGATAGTATCTGGGAAGCTCCTCTCAAACGGGAGTCAAGCATGAGGCCGTGTGGAGGCATTGGACTAAGGAAATAACCCGTTGACTCCTTGTTGAAATGTAAATCAGGATTTTTACACGTCTAGGGATTCTTTCCTAGATAGAGTTTCAGGCTCAGCTTCCCTTCCCATGCATATGAATCAGGTTTACGACTGTCCCCCCATATTGTTGGTATAGTTAAGGTAGCCTCTAGTCTCTTGACATCTAGGGTTCATACATAGGTAAACTGGAAGGCTATTTTTGGTTCACCTTGGGCGGGCTTGGAAGGTAACCCTTGTTGAAAGTGTAGGAGGGTGGTGGGTTATTCCTCCGCTTGTGCCTAAGAACCTCTTCAAGGATGCCAAGGAACTGTCTTTTAGCTTTCTTTGGGAAAGCATATCTTTTACCCTTGCTGACTGTTGAGACTTTAGTATTTTTTGTAGTGATTGCTTTGTGGTTTGTCTGTGTTTAGCGAACCTTACGGTTTGAATTTTCAAATTTACAATCATGGAGGACCAACCTATCAGAAGGTCACAAAGGTTGCAAAACCTTCCTCCTCTTATCACATTGGAACCTCCATGTCCCCCTCAAAGGCGGAGATTAGACACAGATGGTTCATTTGAACCGATAGGATTCAGTGAAGTTCCTGGTGAACCAGAACTTAGAGCAAGTTTTCTTAATTTGAACACAGTTGAGATAAAAGAATTGCGGGATGATGAGTTTGCAAGGAATTTTAACACACCTATTAATGATTTAAATGATCCTGTGATCGTTCAGGTTCATCCTTTTGATCCACCTGTGATTGGTGTCCCTGTGGGTAGAATAATGTCTAGTGCAGGAGAAAGTTCTTTCATTTTCACCTCAGCCATCCTGGCTGAAGGGGTGCTACCTCCCCTAGTAACTACCCCTAGATCAAGCATACCTACTATGCCATTAACTACAGTGAGCCGAGTGGTCCAACCACCAATTTTCATAAGCCTAGTAGGTGCTTCTGGTGGTATGGTGAATGGTATTCCTAGTGTACCTACAGTTCCAACCTCCTTTGCACAGACTACCCAGAGTGGTCCAACAGGATCATCGGCTTTTGTCCAAGGATTTCCTTGGAATGGGGGGAGCGTACCCCCATCCACTCCATATGTAGGCCCACCACCCTCTTATGTAGGGGTGCAGTTTGGAAGCACTAACCCTTATGGTCAAGGTTTCCAAACCCCGGTCTCTACTCCATTCACGAGCTCTCCCTTTTCGGTTTTTAGCAGAGGGATACCTGCTCCTATTTTTCAAACCCCAGTTTTGACTAGGGTAGCCAGAACCTATTATACTACACCTTATACCAACAATATTGTGGCTTACGGATGGAATCCGTTTCAAAGTAACCCATCCACTTCGCAACTGGTAGCAGGGGGAAACCCCACCTTTACATATGGGAATTTGGGGGCAAGTCCCTCTAATCCCCAAACTGGTACTTTTAGTGCTCTAGTTCAACCTAAGCTTCATTTCCTGAAAATTTTAAACTTGCCAGATTTGTCTAAACTGATGAATGACCCAGTGAGGCATGATCCCTCCTGGCCACCTGTACCCACCAAGTTGCCCTCAAAAATCCCAAAATTTGAAGGCAAAGTCGGTGAATATCTTGGGGCTCATGCCACCACTTTTCATTTATGGTGCTCTTCCAACTCACTGAATGAAGATTCATTTAGGTTGAGGTTGTTCCAAAGAACATTGATGAGTACTGCAGCAAAATGGTACATTGAGTTTCCTTCTGTTGCATTTAGTATTTTTTGGGACTTGGCTAATGCATTCCTTAGCTACTTTCAACTTCCTATCTGATATGATTTCAGAACGGACTTGTTGTCTACCTTCTGGCAGAACAAGGCTACCCATATCTCGGATCACATCCAAGAATGGAGGAGGTAGAAGAGCCTTATTAAAGCCATTATTCCTCCTGAGTTCTTACTAGAATGGTTCCTTAAATCACTATTACCTTATATACCTAAGGACGTATCTACATAAGAAGTGACTAGTTAGGAAGAAGCTATCCTCAAGGCCCAGCAATCAGATTTGATTTAGTCTCAGTCTGAGATCTTGTATGAGATTATCCTTGAGGCACCAAGGCCAAGACACAATGCAGAGAAGCCTATGTTGGGAAATAATAAACCCACTCATACACTTAGGATAAAATAATTAATCAATAATGATTAATTATTCACCCACTAGCTTAATTAGTTGGCATCCACTTAAAGTCAATGCATGCCATCCATATCCTAGGAATGATTTATTTCTGATTCTGGGTTCCTCTAGAATTAGTATACAGGACCATATAGCAGATTCTGCTTTTTCTGCTTTTTCTACTTTTTCTGCTTTATCTTGCTTTTCTATGGATAAGATAAAAGCTACTCAACTAGGAAACTAGGTGCTTTTGTTTCCAACCCATCCCCCATTAGTTTTTGTCCAACAGCATATTATTTCCATCTCCTTGACAACTCACTCATGCTTTTTCCAACTCGTGAGGTGCTTGGTAGATTGGAAAGTGCTTTATGGGGTTTATCATAATTAGTAATCCTGCTTTTATGAGCTAGCTTGAGTTGTCTTCATGCAACTCCTTTTTCCTTTATAAGGATGTATTACCTATGTAATAATATCAATTATCATTTATTGATCATTCATTAATGTTTGTTCATTAATTCTTCTTCTTCTCTCATTATGCTAATTCTCTACAATTCTCTGTGAGGTTAATTGTGTGCTTAGATCCTTAGCCAGTTTATGAAATTCCTTATGACATCAAGGCCTTAGAATTTATACATGGTATCAGAGCTAAGGTTCTCAAAGTTCAAGTTCTTCATGCAATTAGAGCTGAGGATATCAAAGCTCTACATGATATCAGATCTTTAAGAGTTCATTAATTAATCCTCCTTTCCAGATTTGCAGGTTTATTTTGCAGGTTCAACTTCGAATGGATTCAAGAATATCAGTTCCTCTTCTTTCTCCATTCACAAGCTATGCAAAGTGGAAACTGAAGATGATTTCATTTCTAAAGAGACAAGGTCTCTATGAGATATCTATTGGAGCCAGTGAAGAATCTTATGAAGAGCCAAGTGACTGGTTGAATGACTATGACAGAGCAATTGGAGCTATGTGCCTATCAATCTCTCCATGCATGCACTACCTTATTGATTCTATTGATTCCCCAAGGGATCTCTGGACAACATTGGACAGAGTTTTGGGAAAGGACAATGAGGATCCTTCTAGCTATGTGGAGAGTGCCTCTAGCTCCTCAATGATTTCTCTCTCTCAAGATGTCTCAACCTCTACAGTCTCTGATGAAGTTGATCATGAGGAAGAAGTTTCTCATACAGTTCCTATTGCTACTACTCTCTTTGATTCCAATGCTTCCTCTTTCAATCAAAAAGCAAATATTGAAGAGCCATCTTTTTCTGTGTCTCCTGAAGTAGAAGATATCGATTCATCTTCTCATGATGTTGTTGATGAAAAAGAAGTGACTAATGGAGCTGCTATTGCTATTGATGATTCACTCACACATTCAGTGTTATCTATGTCTTCTATCATGGATTCAGAGATCCATATGCCAGACCTCTCACACCTTGTGCATGCCTCTTTTCTTGATGGTGCGCAACCCAATGATTTCCAGGATGCTTGCTTAGCCAAATCAAGTCCTTCCAGTGTTTTGCCACTTACCATACTTGATCCCATGCGCTTCTGCATCTCCTCCTTTGTTCTTGGCACTTATTCTCAGAGCCTCCTTGAAGATTTTGAACATCACTATCCTTCCTCCTCTCATACTTCTACCATAGAGGATTCTTTACCAGTATATTCCCATGAGTCTACTGTTGTGTTTATTTGTGATCTCTTGGATTCTTTGGAAGCTAGATCAACCCTTGGAGCCCATTCATTCGCATTCTTTGATCCCATGCCTTCTCTATGTTCCTACATGATCACTTGCACACATCCTCTCTGTGTAAATGAAGATGGAGACATGATACATTCGCTTGGACAGTTATTTCACCTATCTAGAGCTCATTTCATCTCTACTGGTTCGAAGTTCAAGTCATATCATCATCTTGGAGCTGATTACAAGTCTCAAGATCCTTCAGTATTGCCTTCACATTATAGGATTTCAGTTGTTCTACATGGTCCCAGGTTCCATCTTGTAGCTGTCTTTGATCCAGGTGAGCAGATTTATCTTCTTCCCAAGAAGAAGATTCCTCCAGACATCGGCATTTAGTTTGGAGCAGCAGCAACACCAGCAGTTCAACATTTTTGGTATTGCTTTCATGTCCTTCTTGAGGGAGGATTTTCCCCTTGAGGTTTTTCCT
>LPNX011098404.1:123493-195009 GCA_001517045.1 Pseudotsuga menziesii
CAGGTTCAACTTCAAATGGATTCAAGAATATCAGTTCCTCTTCTTTCTCCATTCACAAGCTATGCAAAGTGGAAACTGAAGATGATTTCATATCTAAAGAGACAAGGTCTCTATGAGATATCTATTGGAGCCAGTGAAGAATCTTATGAAGAGCCAAGTGACTGGTTGAATGACTGTGACAAAGCAATTGGAGCTATGTGCCTATCAATCTCTCCATGCATGCACTACCTTATTGATTCTATTGATTCCCCAAGGCATCTCTGGACAACATTGGACAGAGTTTTGGGAAAGGACAATGAGGATCCTTCTAGCTATGTGGAGAGTGCCTCTAGCTCCTCAATGATTTCTCTCTCTCAAGATGTCTCAACCTCTACAGTCTCTGATGAATTTGATCATGAGGAAGAAGTTTCTCATACAGTTCCTGTTGCTACTACTCTCTTTGATTCCAATGCTTCCTCTTTCAATCAAGAAGCAAATATTGAAGAGTCATATTTTTCTGTGTCTCCTGAAGTAGAAGATATCGATTCATCTTCTCATGATGTTGTTGATGAAAAAGAAGTGACTAATGGAGCTACTATTGCTATTGATGATTCACTCACACATTCAGTGTTATCTATGTCTTCTATCATGGATTCGGAGATCCATATGCCAGACCTCTCACACCTTGTGCATGCCTCTTTTCTTGATGGTGCGCAACCCAATGATTTCCAGGATGCTTGCTTAGCCAAATCAAGTCCTTCCAGTGTTTTGCCACTTACCATACTTGATCCCATGCGCTTCTGCATCTCCTCCTTTGTTCTTGGCACTTATTCTCAGAGCCTCCTTGAAGATTTTGAACATCACTATCCTTCCTCCTCTCATACTTCTACCATAGAGGATTCTTTACCAGTATATTCCCATGAGTCTACTGTTGTGTTTATTTGTGATCTCTTGGATTCTTTGGAAGCTAGATCAATCCTTGGAGCCCATTCATTCGCACTCTTTGATCCCATGCCTTCTCTATGTTCCTACATGATCACTTGCACACATCCTCTCTGTGTAAATGAAGATGGAGACATGATACATTTGCTTGGACAGTTATTTCACCTATCTAGAGCTCATTTCATCTCTACTGGTTCGAATTTCAAGTCATATCATCATCTTGGAGCTAATTACAAGTCTCAAGATCCTTCAGTATTGCCTTCACATTATAGGATTTCAGTTGTTCTACATGGTCCCAGGTTCCATCTTGTAGCTGTCTTTGATCCAGGTGAGCATATTTATCTTCTTCCCAAGAAGAAGATTCCTCCAGACATCAGCATTTAGTTTGGAGCAGCAGCAACACCAGCAGTTCAACATTTTTGGTATTGCTTTCATGTCCTTCTTGAGGGAGGATTTTCCCCTTGAGGTTTTGCCTCTTTCCTCATTTCTTTGGACAAGATAAATTGTAAAAGGGTGACCATAGCTTTATTGCTGGGCCCTATATGCATATATATTTCTAATTAGTTCAGGAATATCATCATAAAGTCAGGCTTAAAGGGGGGTGTTGGGATATAATAAATCCGCTCATACACTTAGGATAAAATAATTAATCAATAATGATTAATTATTCACCCACTAGCTTAATTAGTTGGCATCCACTTAAAGTCAATGCATGCCATCCATATCCTAGGAATGATTTATTTCTGATTCTGGGTTCCTCTAGAATTAGTATACAGGACCATATAGCAAATTCTGCTTTTTCTGCTTTTTCTACTTTTTCTGCTTTATCTTGCTTTTCTATGGATAAGATAAAAGCTAGTCAACTAGGAAACTGGGTGCTTTTGTTTCCAACCCATCCCCCATTAGTTTTTCTCCAATAGCATATTATTTCCATCTCCTTGACAACTCACTCATGCTTTTGCCAACTCGTGAGGTGCTTGGTAGATTGGAAAGTGCTTTATGGGGTTTATCATAATTAGTGAGCCTGCTTTTATGAGCTAGCTTGAGTTGTCTTCATGCAACTCATTTTTCCTTTATAAGGATGTATTACCTATGTAATAATATCAATTATCATTTATTGATCATTCATTAATGTGTGTTCATTAATTCTTCTTCTTCTCTCATTATGCTAATTCTCTACAATTCTCTGTGAGGTTAATTGTGTGCTTAGATCCTTAGCCAGTTTATGAAATTCCTTATGCCATCAAGGCCCTAGAATTTCTATAGCCTAAGCCTGGACCCCATGTCGATGGTGTGGTTGGTTCAGTTAATTCTCCCACTGTATAATCTTTGGCCAAATAGCTCCATTAGCTGTCTGTCAAACATTCTATGGCATAGGTAGCAAAGGCTGCCCCCTCACCCCAAAATGCATTTTTTTTTGCACAGACCTCTCAGAAGGGCAATCAGCAGCTCGGTGGGAAGAATAAGAGAGGAAAGAAAGGGGAGGGAAATCAAAACAAGAAGAAACCCGCAAACAATGCTGATGGGGGCAAGAAAGAAAAGAAAAATGTGAAATTCCCATGCAAGTTGTGCCATGAATATCACCTTACCCATCTTTGTCCCCTTATGGAACAAGCCCAGAAGCTGTTAAAATCTCAACAACCGGCTGTCCTGAAGGATCTGTTTCCCCAAGGGAAAAATTCTACTTCAGCTTCAAATGCAGCAGGGGGCACCCCAAATTCCCCTGACCCTAATTATATCAACATCATTCGATCTTCAACTTTGCTATAGACCAAGAATAAGAACTATGAAAAAGAGACCTCTGAGAAAGGTAAGTCTATAAGTGAAACTTCTAACCCTCTCACGATTGAGAAACCTACCGAAATTATGCCCAAGATACCGAAAGGTGTCTTTAAGAAGACCTTGTATAATCCTAATGCTAGGGCTGCATCTAACTACTCCTTGGTTGAAGAATTATCCCAGACACCTTGTGCAATGTCGGCTTTAGAGGTGTTACAGAGTTGTCCCACCCAACAAGATGCACTCTTAGTAGCTTTAGACAGTATGGACTCATCAAGTCTCATGGTGAAATTTCATTTGTCTGATATCAAAATTTTCCTACCTTACCATGTAGCCTTATCAATAGATGTCATTCATGGTGGAAATACCATTGGAAGGGAAGTTGTTGAAGAGGGTGCTTCTACATGTGTTATGTCCTTGTCATGTTGGAAAGCTCTTGGATCCCTAGAGCTGGTCCCGCCAAACACCCTGCTTACTGCTTTCGATGGAAGGTCTTTCCCTCCACATGGTATCCTACCAGCTTTTGAAATTAAGCTGGTAGGGAAAGCGGTGTCTGTTGAGGTAGAGGTGATTGATGCACCTTTGGACTATAATTTTCTTTTGGGAAGAAGCTAGACTTATGCCATGTCTTCTATTGCATCGGTCGTCTTTTGGGTGGTAGTGTTTCCACATGAAGGAAAGTTGGTTACTGTTGACCAACTCGATTTTACTCGAAAATGCCGCATGGAGTCTAATGAATCCACTGTGCCATTGGTTGATCAGGCCAAACTTGATACACAAAGCTTAGGGGATGGAATGTATGCATCACTGATGGGAACATTCGATCTTCCAAATCCTATTAATTATATAGGTTCTACTAGTGTGGGAAATTCCATTGTTATGGTTGTTGATAGGACTGATCCTTTTGTTCTCCCTACCCACCATGAACCTAAAGTTCCCCTATCGGTAGTGGAAGTAGCTTATCAAGCTATCACACAAACCACTATTGATCCTATTCCTGTTCCACTCTCAGTCTTAGAGGAATTGGAAGAAGTCTATTTGCCTACTTGGGCATAAAACTCTTTGCATTCGACAGATTGTTTAGATATGGTTTTACCTTCTGATGAAGCCATTCTGGAAGGCATGTGTAGACAAGACAAGACCTGTGAAGATCTTCATCATCGATCCTATTTTCTTCTGGAGCTAAGCAGGATAGAGAATCAAGAGTTTCATGTGAGATTGACAAATGATGTTGATAAGCCCGTTATTCCCTTACCCAGGGAAGGAATGTTTGCTGAGGGGAATATGGAAAATATTTCTGCTACCATCCCTAGCAACATCTCTATAAATCCCGACGTTGTGGAAAATATACATATTGGCGCAAACTGCTCTCCTAAAAAGATTGCCATCTATACCGCCTTGTTTAAGGAATTTCATGACGTTTTTGCATGGTCATATGAGGAGATGTCGAGCATTGATCCATATATAGTTGAGCACGAGATCCGAACATACCCTGACGTTAAACTTGCTTGGCAAAAGTTGAGACCTTTCAACCCGCATAAAGCGGCGACAGTAAAGGCTGAAGAGGAAAAACTGTTGAAAGTCGTTTTATTTACCCCATTGCTTTGACGGAATGGGTATCAAATCCTGTTCTTGTTGATAAGAAACAAGGGACCATACGCATATGTACTGACTTTAGAGATTTAAACAAATCCTGTCCTAAGGACAACTATCCCATGCCATTTATAGACCAAATTATTGATGCTTGTGTGGGAAGTGAATTTTTTTCATTTATGGATGGTTTCTCTGAATATAATCAAATTCAAATAAAACTAGAAGACTAACATAAAACTGCTTTCATTTATCCTTGGGGTACCTTCACATACAAAAAATTCCCTTTGGATTGAAAAATGCTAGGGAAACATTTCAATGGGAAATGAATTTTTCCTTTCGTTATATTAAAGCCATTATTGAGCCCTACCTTGATGATCTACCTGCACATTCTCAAAAGAGGATTGACCATCCAAATCACTTGCGTTTGATATTTGAATGATGCAGATACTATAAAATCTACTTGAATCCCCACAAGTGTGTGTTCTGTGTCGAGTCAGGGAGACTACTCGAATTCATTCTTTCTAATAGAGGCATTCAGGTGGATCCGTTAAAAGTTGAGGCCATTGTAAATCTGCCTCCTCCTCGTTCTATCAGGCAACTTCAGAGCCTGTAGGGAAAGTCCAATTTTCTTTGATGTTTCATTGTAAACTATGCCAAGATTACTAAGGGTTTCATGCGCCTACTGAAACAGGACACCCCATTTGTATGGGATGAAACTGCACAACTCGCATTCAAGGCATTGAAAAAATCTTTGTTGTCGGCACCATTATTGCGTCTGCTAGATTACTCTAGGGATTTTATATTGTATCTGGCCATGTCTGAGTCGACCATAGGGGTGGTCCTAGTCCAGGAGGACGAAGGGCTCCAAGAGCATGTCGTTTACTATCTTAGCCATGCTTTAGCCGGACCTGAACTGAGGTAATCCCACATCGAGAAATTGGCCTTAGCATCTTTTTATGCTGTTTAGAGGTTACGTCACTACATCTTACTAAGGACTACAATGGTAGTGGCAGATGTTAATCCTTTTCAATATGTTTTATCTCAACAGATAGTTGGAGGAAAATTCAACAAATGGATAGTCATTCTCCAAGAGTTTGACTTGGATTTTCAGTTCGTCAAATCCAAAAAATCCTTAGTTTTTGCTGAGCTTATTGTAGAATTTCCAGTAGATGAAGATGTAGCTATTGAAGAAGACTCATTCTTAGATGAGTACATCTTTTTGATTTCCACCTCTGATCCCTGGTATGGAGATATACTTATCTATCTCCAGACTTTGAAGTATCCTGCAACTTTCTCGCAGGAAGAACAACGTAAACTACACCTACATGCCAAGAACTACCTCATCATAGGAGATACTTTATATCGTAGAGGGGTAGATTCCATTTTGCGTCAATTTTTGACCCACAAGGAAGTGAAGATTGTCCTAAATGATGCCCATAGGGGAGTGTGTGGGGGTCATTTATATGGGTTAGCAACGGCCTAGAAAATATTACATGTCAGTTATTTCTGGCTTACTATCTTTAAAGATTATGTGGAAGTAGTGAAGCATTGTCATCCTTGTCAGCTTTATACCAGAAAAATATGGTCACATCCTGCTCCATTGTTTCCCGTTATCTCAGTGGGCCCCTTCATGAAGTGGGTGTTAACTATAATATTTCACCTCCTACGAACAGCAAGGTGTTCCACTGGTCTGAATGGTTCATATGCAGAACAAATAGAGGACAAAGGTTGAAGAATATCCCTAGATGTTGTAGATATCTGGAATACAAGGCTTTGATAGTTCACCTGTGTACCTGCAAAAAATCTCAACACGAAATGGATCAAAGAAACCAGAATATGATCTACTAATCTATGCTAGTGACTAAGGAATCTAGCAACATATATGCAAAATCACAACAACAACAACATATGTGGGATAGAAATCAACTTACATTAATGAAATATGAATAAGTTTACAACCAATCCTTAGTGTTGACATGCATCTCCATGAAACCAAATTCTCATCCCCAAAAGCTCCGACTCTAGCTCTCTATGCTCTCTCCAAATGATCTTGGGCAAGGATCAATCCAACAACATAACGATACCTTCAATGTTCTCCCCTCAACCATGGCTATGAGCTCATATTTATAGGGCTTTAATGGATAGAGATGGTTGAGAAATTAGTGGGTGAGGTGGCCTGTAAGATCCTAGGATGAGGGATCTCGAGTTCAACCAACCCACAACAGTAGGGATAAGGCAGTACACAAGGATTATCATCTAGAAGCATCAAGAAACTTCTCTTTTTCCCTTTTTACCTAGGGTACTGCGCTTCTCCTTCTATGACAGAGCAATTATGGTAACAACCACCTATGGACCAAGGGAAATGGGTGGTGGCACTACTTGTGGACAACCGATGAAAGGTGGTATGAGCAGAGGTACCGCTCCTGGATAAAGGGGCATGCGCGGTGCTGGGAATTTGTATGACAGATTGATGAAAAACCATTTAGTTTCCACTCCAGAAGTTGGGATTCAAGGCAAGTAGGTATGTCAAATGTCTTATCACATGATGGTGATAGGATTTTGGTGTAACAGTGTGGGATTGATTACATGACATGTAACCCAGCTTCAGCTGGGGGGCACAAATATATCATTGTCACTGTGGATTATTTTACAAAATGGGCAGAGGCAATGCCCACCTTTAGAGCTGATGGGGAAACTGCATATTTTTTCATGTTCAATCAAATTATAGCACGATTTGGTATACCCAAGGTGATTTTCATTGACCATGGAAGTCATTTTCAAAATAGCATGATGACAGAACTGACCACAAAGCTAGGATTTAGACAAGAACATTCATCCTCGTTCTATCCTCAAGCCAATGGTCAGGTCGAGGTTGTTAATAAAACTTTGAAAACTATCCTCAAACGTACTATTAATGAAGCCCATTCAAATATAGGCACATTGTAATTGACCAAATCATTGAAAAGTATGGGCACATTGTAATTGACCACCCAAGGGTATGCACACACAACACAACCCTAGTACTAGATAATACTTGATATGGTCCAAAGTCCAGTTACACACTTAAGGAACCAAAAGCTGACCTTGCCCATTGTCCTTCACAGTTGGACTTGAAATAACCTAATGCTCTTTTGAATGAAAATAGACTTATGTTTTCAAGAGGTGCTGCTCCATCTATATGGTTGGTACTGTGGAAATTAAAAAAGATTAGAAATGAATTGTCTATGCTACTATTAGATAATGAAATGAGATAAAATATGGGTTGTTTATGTCACCATCCATGGAGACTTTTGTGGGTTGATCAATACTAGCATATATCCATCTAAAACTCAGATCTATCAAACACCAAAAGGGATCGAATTACTTAAGGTGTAAGATTTTCATAAATCAAGAAAACAAATTATACCTCCAAAAAATTGATCCTTCTTGATTATGCATTGTAGATCTGGGTTTTAGATGGAGCTATGTTGGTTTTAATATTTTTAACTCTTGAGCCTACATATGTTTCCTAATAGCTTCATTTGTTTCTTTGTTTCCAATGTACATTACACGACAACATCTTCCCATACTGGGTTGTAGAGTTTCCAATGTACTTTACTTGACAACATCTCCCTTGTCAATGTACTTCACATGACAACATATCCCCGTACTAGGATGTAGAGCACCTGCCTACTCTTTGTGCAATATCTAGAAGTATATGTACTAAAAAACACACAAAAAATTAATCTGTAGAAAATAGTAAATTTTTAAATGTAATCAACAATGATTTGCAAGGAAAATGAATATGATACAAAAATTTAAGGGTGAGGCCAATGTCAGCTGCCAGAGATCGAGCTAGTGAGGCATTTTGATGCAGAGAAGTATATCCCAGGGGGTGGTAACATATGTGATCAACAACTAGAAGTATAGGATGAGTTCCAAAATGATCTTCAAGATTTATGGCCTATAACGCAGCCCTCACTATACCAAACACTGTGTCTTGGGGAGGATAAGTTAAACATTGTTGTGATAAGGAGAAAGCAAATACGTGTAACACACATGATTGTAGTCTTTGTCTTGAAATACATTGACAAGCACATCAACATCTAGGTGGACTTTGGAATCCTTTTCTATGGCATCCAATGCTTCAGCATTCCTTCCCTATGAGATGAAGAGCTTGTAGAAAGCAAATGCTAATTGCTCCATAAAAAACAAACTGGTTTTGTGGATGCATGGAAGAGTGAGAGAAACTATATACACCACCAGTGATAAGCCCAAAGAAAATTAAGCAACTTGTCACAAGAGTTTAGTTCTTTAACATAAATTTTTGGATGTATCCTTTAGGGTATATCTCTTATATTCTCTAATGCAAACACAAGAAAATAAAAACTGACTTCCTTCCTTTAGTTGTAAAAGGTATACTTCCATCCTCTAGTTATGTGTGATGAAGCATGTCATCCACTCATGTATTGTAGGCATATTATGTTCTCCATAAGAAATAGTGGACAAGTAAGAAGAAATGTATGTATGTCATATTCCATTTATGAGAAGTGGACAAATAAATATGCCATCCTTCACTTATCAGATGGTGGAAGTTCATCCTATGAATTCCATTGTTGTAGTTGCCATGTAAATGGTTGTAGGTATTTGCACTACTGGGATTATTTTTGTATTTGTATGGGTCTCATGGGTTTTTCTGTTGGTAATTGGGTCCGATGATGGAAGTGAATAAATTCAAGGTAAGGATGGAAATGGGAATTCAACTATAAATTGAAGGGTTCTCAATAGATATCTGATAATTGTGAATTCTATTTATTCTTCCCTTATTTTGTTCTATCTGGGATTTCCATCTGTATTGTGAGATATCCCAAGATTCTAAAATAGTTGAAGCTAGGGGCATTAAATATTCATGTTGTTAAGATATATAAATATGATTGGAAGACATGGTTCATAAGGGATGCAACACCCCAAATCCCTTTATCTATTTTTTACTCTATTATAGCAGTGTTCTAATTGTCTACATATATGTTTCCCCATAAGTTGGTGACTGCCACTTTTTTTCCTGCAATTGTGGGATGAATTTGGTGGGTTGTTGGCTTGGGGTCATGCATGTTTTCCATGGAGTAGAATGACTTTTTTGGTCTCTATACTGTTGGGTCATGGGACTGTTTTTCTTCCTCTTGTTGGTCATGACTATTTAGTATCTATATTGTTTGGTCGTGGGATTGCTTTTCCTTCCTCTTGCTGGTCTTGATTGTTTTATGTATATACTACTGGGTTGTGGGTTGCTTGTCCTCTTTGCTATTGGGTTGTGAAATTCTAGTGACTCCTACTAGAATGAGTTATGAAGTCTCCTAGGGTTGTATTGTGTTTTGTGAATGTGTATTTTCCTTCTTAAGAAGTGATGTTGAATCTTGGATAAAGGATTGAAGTTTCTCTTCATGTTGATTAAGAATTAGGTCTAAAAAAAAATGTTGGGTATTGCTTGGGATCCCATGTAAGCATGCAAAGATTATTTATCAAGTGGAGAAAATATGAAAACTATCAAGAATCTATGTATAGCATTATTTTTTGAATGCATGCTTATAAAGTATAGCAATGTTTTGTTCCACCTACTGGATTTTATGTTCAAACCCCTTATTTTTTTCTTTGCTCCAATGTATAGTTGAAAGATATATGAATGTGATAATCCTTCCGTGACTACACTAATAATAATAGATCCTATTGAATGAGTACCCAGAAACCTTGAAAAAAAATCTACAAGGAATCCATTGGATCTTAGGAATTTGTCCACTTGTAGTTTATGGATGGCCCTCTTAAGTTCATCAATAGTAAACACTACTATCAGTGTAATAATATGATCCTCATTCATCCTTGAAATCGGGATTCAAGGGATGTATGGTATAGTTTCTAAATTGGAAAATTTGAAAATTTAGGAAATGGTTAATGGCTTTAATATGCATGTACTACATTTTGGTATTGGTTATCAACATAAACATATGCAAAACAATAGAAAGGAAAGGAGGACAATGAATAATTACATTTTAGGGTTTTAAATCATTTTATTGTTTTTTAATTCTTAGTTGATATTGAGAATGGAGTGACTTAATTATAGATAGAAATCACCTAAACTACATTGTTATTTTGGGTACTATGAGGCTTCTTTTGAAAATTTGACCATGTAGACATGCCTTTGGTATATTTACTTCACCTGAAATTTATATTAGAGTCGAAAATAATTTGTTATTGTGGTATTGTATATCTTTGTTCTTTTTGTGGTATAGGGAACGATGAAGTACATATGTGTTGTTACTAAATGTTATTGTTATATATTTCTGCATGCAATCACGATATAGTGAACACTAAAAACAACCTATGGTGATGTATTGAATTGGATAATATTGTGAGATGTGATCAGTCATTGTGAGGTCATGCTTGTCATATGGTACCTAGATAGAGAAGAAGGTGCACCTGTAATGTCTATTTATAATTTTATTCTGCTATGATAGGATGTAGGTTATTAATCATCCAACATTATTACTTGTTTTTTCTGCATGTTAAGGTAATGGGAAATCCAATTGAGTAGGGACTAGGGAGCTATGGTACATGCATAAACACTATTGTTTTCCATTTGGATAAGGATATACTCAACATTAAAGTATAGTCTTGTGTACCATGTTATACAATGGGATGTGCCATGTGACATTAAGTTATCAAAATCATTGACAGGTGTTAAGTAATACACCATTCATGAGGTATTGGGATTCTATTTGTCATGTGAATGTAAGTCCAATCTGGCATGTCACGTTATTTGAAATCTTGTTGTTGTGCAACATATCACATGGTGTATCATTTAGAGCACACAACATGGGAGGGATATTGGGTGGTGAGTCCTTAGGAGATCAATAAAGACAAATTGGAATAAGGATTTGTATCAAAGGTGTATTGCATGGTAAAATCACATTAACTTGCAATAAATGATTCTTTAAAGGTTGTATGTGTCACAAGAGTTAAAATTTTGCATCTTTACAACATATTTATCATAGTGCATATTTATCTTATCTACAATTGGCATATCACCTACTCCAAGAATGTGGTGGCATGTATCACAACATTGAAGGAAATTTTGAAGAGGAATCTTAAGGTATTAGTTAGTTGTTGGTATTGCTATAGGGAGTAATCCTTTAGCTTATTTCCTTATTCCATAAAAATTTGCTTCCATGTTCACTCAAAATATGCAATTGCAAATTCATGCTCATAATCCATCATGAATGTTGGGTGATATCATACCTTCCTTTTGCAGATCCTAGTGCAAGAAATATGCAGCAACATTCTATAAGGCACTGGTTACTATAGTCTTAGAATATTAGAAAATCATGCTTCCCAACAGAATTGATGGAAATCAGGTCTTTTCAACCACTGCAATTGATGATAATTTTCACCATAGAATCTACCATTCAAGTTTCATTTGGTATCAATGTTTTTTAAGAGATGTAGGGATCCATTTTTCATATTATCTATATTTTCATAATATTACTCTACTTACCTAATTGAATTCCATTTTGACACCTCATAAATATCCGAGAATGAGAAGGATTAAAAACTTGCCTATTCTTGCCTAGGAAGAACCAACAACAAAAAAACAAGAAGTTGATATTCATGGGAAAGCCAAAGAAACTACTTAAGAAGATGATTATTCTACCCCATAAGAACCTAACAACAAAATAATTTGTTGTAGAAACATATTGACTTACTATTGGATTCATTGGTTACACAATGGTTGCAAAGTTCTAAATTTTTTTTTCCTATATGAACTCGATTAAGTATGACAATGTGATGCTCTTCGATTTGACTTGAGTGTTGTATTTAGAAATTATACTATCAAACCTTTTGGCTCAGAATTCAAGGAAGCTAAGGTAGCATTTGGATGCTTTCTTTGGAAACATTTTGGAATATGTAGTGAAGGATAATAGAATTACATTACAACCTCTAAACTGTTCAACTTAGCAGAGTGGATTTAATACCTTGGGTCCATACACTCATAAATATGGAAGAAACAATTGTTTTGAGTCCCCTCTATGAGCTCCCAGGAAGGGTTTGAGGTATACTTTCAATTGAAAATATATGTTATGGAAACCTTCATTCTTGTAGGTATGTGTGCCGACATCTAAGGACTTTTGTATTAGTTTTTGAAACTAGTTGTATTCATACATTGTGAGAGAATATTCATAAAATTTATATGGATGCTTTTCTATCTCTTATGATGTAATATTCATCCCTAAATGTATAACAATAGTCTTCATGTTCTTTACAATGAATTTTGGATTGTTTTAAAGCTTACTTAGGGTAAATGAGAAAATATTGTGGTAGCGAGAGACAAGGTTTACATATGATTCCAACAACAACCTCATAATCCATGATCAATCCTTAAAACCTCTCCCAATAGAAGATGTTATAGTAACAACAATACTGAAGCATCCTCATTGTTCTATGGAGGGGGGAGACATGTGTTCTAAGGGAAGTGAACCTTTGTATTTTTGCTAGTTTGTGTTTACTCTTCCCCTTATGATTAATATAAGTCAATGTTACTTGTATAATGGAATTTTTATATCAATGGAAACATAGAACCTTGGATTATCATCTAAGGTTCTTTATGGATATGGATTTAATAAGATTGTATTATGTACACATCCCGATGTACGCGGTTTTAGGTGTCAAACCCGCATATATACGTGATAAAGGGTTTAAAAGTCATGTATGGAAACTTTTACATGTTTTTAGGGATGATCAAGGAAATATCAAAGGAACCAAAATGGTCCATGGGGTCTAAGAAGTCTGCATAGGGATAGGGAAGGCCATAAAAGTGTGATTCACCATGTGTGGTAAAATCATCTATAACAAGGACCTTGTCTCCATCATCGTATCCATCTCATATGCATGACCTTGTCCTGGTGCCGATATAGCTGAGAGAGGAAGGGAATAGGCATGGGTCATTCTTCTTCTACATTATTCCATGTTGAGGGAAATAGGGCCGACCCCATCTCCGACGAAGATAACTTTTTCAGTTGTGAGCACTATTAACCAAGAGTCGTGTACAAAGGTGGGAAATGGTCAATAAGCTTCCAATCAATTGAATTATTTTAAAGTTTAACTTGGAAACCATGGTTAATTTTTTAATTGGTGGTCCCTACATACATAAGGGTAGAAGTTTAAGACGTAAGAGACAATAGTCTTAAATGAACTTCTTAAATCGTCGCTACTTGTAGTAGTGATGGCTTGTCTTGATGTCATGGAATTTTTTTTTCCACAAAAAAAACCATATATATATTTTGAAATACAATATACAATCCATAGATAGACCAATAGCTAGTATTGTCCATTGTCAATATTTTCTGTCCAGCAGCCAAAATATCCTATACTAATTATAAATCAAGTATAATCTAAACAAAACTTATTAAAAAGAGGCATTAGCAGCACCCTATTCACACATGTCCCATGCATCAAGGCATTTACAAAACTGGGCATTGTCCAACTCTTAAAACATCAAAATTTATTCAAAAAACTTGTTATCTGAAACTCTTCATTTAACTTCAAAATTCAATCAAGGATCAAAAGATCATCGTTAAACTTCGGCAAGTAACTCCAGCTTTCGCACAACCTGTACAAAGAGTTTTAATAAAACATGACATAGTTGGAACATTCAGCTGCCCGATGCTCTGATATCTACCAAGATCCATTTAAAACGTGAGATCCATATTTTTCCAATAAATCTACACATGTATTTCTTTCTCGATAAATATGCATAAAATGCACAGTTTCAAACAAATCTGTCAATCTGTGAACTTCAAGCAAAATTGGCGCAAGCTGAATGTTTTGAATATGATACTTACCAGTATCCCAATTGATTACAAGCCACAAGTCTCCAAAAATCTGCAAATGCTTACAATTATGTTCCAAAGACAGAGTAAGAAGAAGCTTTAACCCAATAAGTTTAGAAAAATTATTAGTTCCAAGGCCCAAACCCGCTTTGAAAGTAAAATAGTGATCATCAGATATAAAGAGCAATCCCCCAACACCACAAATTTTTGGATCCCCTGATGTTGAACCATCAAAATATCCCCAAGGATATGATTTATTAATTACTTCATCCACAACATGTCTAAATCTGATAATCTTGTCTTGGGGGAAAGAACTCAAACATCCCAAATAGAAAGATGAAACCTGGAAAAGAGTTAGTTAAAACATAATCCTCAAAACAACTTTGATTTCGTGCTTTCCAAATAAACCATAACACAATAATTGGCAAAGACCTGATGTGTTTCACTTTTCCCTTCATACACCAATTCTTCAGACAAAGACTGACTGAGGTGCCAATCCATAAATTATATAACCCCAACTTGGCCTCTAATTCAATCCAAATTTGTCTAGTATAAGAGAAATCCACTCCTAAATGTACATTAGACTCAGAATCAATTTTGCATAAATAACATCTGCCAGGTCCTTCCTTAACTTTACAGCAAATAACATCCCAGGTTAAAGATTTATCCTTTAATAAAAACCAGTAGAAAATTTTTGCTTTAAGTGGACATTTGCACTTCCAAAGAACCTTCCACCACTAGGAAAGTTTCTTCACCTGTCTATCCAACATTAATTGAAGATAACTAGATCTAGGAGTGTATTTCCCTGATTTAGACTGATTCCACATCAGAAGATCCTCATCACATGACAATATGACATGACTGGTTTTTAATAAAGCCAAATATTCATTCCAGCAAGTGATATCTTGTTGTTCAACAATACCAATCATAGCACCTGAAAACCAACCTTGATTATGCAACAAATACATATCAGGACAACTAATATCATTTAGAAAATATAATCCAGCAGAGTGAAGTTTATCCACCAAACTAAGTGGAAGAATGTGTCTCCACTTACAGCCAACCCAAGGATCCACTTTGATTCTAACATTGGCTCCATTCCCAACCTTTCCAATAAGGTCAAAAGACCAAAGCACTGTTTTCCAGCAGATGGACATGCATCTTTTACTTTTAACTGTCATACGAATCCAATCCAACAGGGATAAAGGATAAATATACTTTTGTATAGCAATCTGCACCCAAAGGCCCGTTCCATGAAGCAAATTCCAAACATTCTTGGCAGCAAGAGCTTTAGAAAATAGAACTGGTATCTTCAGCCCCCAGCCTCCCAAAAATTTTGGACGTGCTAAAGTTTTCCAAGATGTCCAAGGCAATCTAGAAGAGTCTGAATTCCCTGCCCATAAGAATTTAAAACATAATCTTCTGATCTTTTGAATAATGCCCATAGGAATCCTTAAATGCATCCAGTAAACTGGGATAGCTTCTAATACATATTTAACCAATATGCGCTTACCTCTCCTAGACAGCCATCGAAAATTCCAATTCTTGATTCTCTTTTCCACCTTAACCACCAGCCAATCCCAATCTTTGCTATAATATCTACAAGGTTTGCGATAAAAACCAAGGTATTTCAAACCAACTTCAAGTTTAGCAACTGTAAAAGTAAAGATATTCTGAACAGTAATCAACTCAACATCATCCAACCTGGAGTATAATAATGCTGATTTATCTACATTTATCAGCATCCCAGAAGCTTTACAAAAAGTTTGCATAATCTCATAAAGGATTGATAGAGATTGCACAGAACCATCAGAAACCATGACAATATTATCAACAAATAAAACATGAGTTAAAGTAATGTCATTCCCAAAAGTATTCCATGAAAATCACCAAATTCTTTTGCAGACAATAAGGCCCTACCCAATCCTTCAACAACTATAAGAAAAAGAAGCGGAGCCAGAGGACATCTTTGCCTCAATCCTCTGCCTGATTTGAAAAAAGATGAAGCCGCTCCATTAATCAATATAGCAAATGAGACTTATGAAAGAC
The DNA here is from genome assembly GCA_001517045.1 of Pseudotsuga menziesii. Lineage (NCBI taxonomy): Eukaryota > Viridiplantae > Streptophyta > Pinopsida > Pinales > Pinaceae > Pseudotsuga > Pseudotsuga menziesii. The sequence goes on from LPNX011098404.1 coordinate 139,693, forward strand.
TTCTCATAATCCAAGAAATAAAAGGAACAGAGAAACCTAGTTTAGAAAGGATTATCCTCAGATAAGTCCATCTGACTCTGTCATAAGCTTTAGATAGGTTAATTTTTAAAACCACAAACTTCAATTTTTTACAATAAATGGTATGTAATCCTTCCTGAATTACCCCAACTGCATCATGAATCTGTCCACTAGGTAAAAACCCAAATTGTTCACCAGAAATGTACCTACCAAGTACCTTCCTAATATGAATCGATATAATCTTTCCAGTGATTTTGTAATAGAAATTACATAAAGATATTGGTCTAAAATCTTCAAAAGATCTAGGAAAATCATTCTTAGGAATTAAAGCAATAAAAGTTGAATTGAAAGTAGCAGGTACTTTACTATACTTCCAGGAATCATCAACAACTTTTAATAGATCTGGAGCCAAACAACAAAAATCACTCTATAAACCTCCACCAGGATCCCATCCGAACCCGGTCTCTAATTATTTTTACTTACGGCTAAAACAGATTGAATCTCCATCAAAGAAATAGGAAGCATAAGTTCTTCATTCTCCAAATCAGAAATAGAGGTAGGAAAAGACTCAACAATATTCATAATCTATGGAAGATGTAGTATCTTGTCTTCCTAAAAAAAATGCTCAAAATGTTGTACACCAGCCTTAGCAATTGAATCAAATCCTTCCACTGAAATTCCATCATCTCCCTCAATTTTCTAGATAGAGTTAATATTCTTTCTATGATTAGAAAACTTGTGAAGGAAAGAGGTATTGTCATCCCCACATAAAAGCTAGGTAGCCCTACTTTTCTGTCTTGCTTCCTGCTCACGAACTAAAAGGATAATTCTTCTACGAGACTCCAAAGCAACTAGAGAAATCCTATCAGCATCAGTGGAGAAACCAAAACCAGGTTTTTTTAAAGAATATGCAATCAAACCTTCAATTTCCACTAATTCCTTGGTCTCCTGAACCTTTTTCTTGACAAACCAGGAAATAGAAACATCCTTGATAATTTTAAGATTAGCCACAAAATGAGACGCAGTAGAAACCAATGGGTTATCCACATACACAATCCAGGAAGCCTCAAGTAAGACAACAAAATCCTCATTTAATAACCAATGGGCATTAAATTTGAAAGGAGACCGAGGTTTAGGATTATTGGATAATATCTGAAGGAAAACTAGCTGATGATCAGAATCCCCCCACAACCCACCCATTGTCGAAGATGCAGATCTAAATCCAAAAAATCAGCTAAAACCAAAAGTCTGTCCAATCGTTTAAAGATATTTTCATTTCCAACTCTTCTATTAGACCAAGTAGGAGCTAAAACATGTGGAATAACATCCACAAGACCAAAAGCATCCAAATTCTCAAAGAAGAAATATGATAAACTATCCACACAAGCCTTTTAACCCCAAATTTCCGGACAACCCTAAGAGAAATTTAGATCTCCCCCAAATATCAATCTCAAAGTTTTAAGACATTCCAAAGAGAGAAGATTGTTCCAAAAACTAACCCTATCTAGATAGGGCCCATAAATATTCATAAAACAGAAAACCTCCTTTATTTCAATAGAATACAAGGATGCAAATAAACCAGAATCCACCACCCACACACTTAACAATTGAAAATGTCTAGTCCTCCAACCTAATAACAATCCTCCAAACTTCCCTTTAGCTTCTAAGAAAATAAAGACCCAACCAGAGAGCAATAATTCCAGCTCACCAGCGAAGCTAAGCCCATCCCCCATAATTTCTTGTAAAAATAATACATCACTAAACTGATCTTCCACAAGCCTATGAACAGCTAGTTTTTTAGGTAAACTAGCTAAACCCTGATAGTTAAGAGTTGTCACAATCATGGTGAAAACCTAGAATGGGCAGCCACTGCTCTAAGTGCCTCAGATTGATGTTCCAAATAAACATTAGGGTTCTTCTCATGTAGACAAATAGAAACCCTAGGGTATGCTCCCACCAAAACTCCTGTATGTGCCATATTCATAACCCCAGACGAAACGTTTTTCAAACAGGATCTGAGATAATAACCCTTGTCCTTAAACAAATTATCTTTCACAGGTGATACAAACCCTAAACCACCTAAAGAAGAATCCGAACTCATGGAAACTTCTGAAAGAACCTCCATCAAAGGCTCAAAAGAATTTAATTCTTTAAACCCAGGAAAAGTAAAATTTTCATTAATAAAAGGCTCGTCCAATAAAATAGGTTTAAGAACATCCAAAGATAAAACATGTTCTTCAATATCCAAACCCGTAAATCCCTCAGATAAAAGATCATCCACAGGATTTAACTGTTGATTAGTTAAAACCTCATCAGATACCAAATTATGTACCTTATCGGATAGCTGTACATCAGGCACTAAACCATATTCACTTTGAATTCTGGTGCCACCCTCCTGAGAATCAACCCCAAATTTATCCAAACCCTCCTCAGGGAGACGGCCATCTGAACCCACAGATTTCTTCACTCTCCAAACAGATTTTATAGCCCCGCCCGATTTATGATGAAAAGAAAGACTACAATCAGAGGCTAAATGCCCATGTCTATGACACCTAAGACATTTAAAAGGAACCCCAATGTAGTCTAGAGGCTGTTTAAAGCTTATATTACCTTTTGAAATCATCAAATCAACCACTAACCCTTTACTGATCACTTGGTGTGGACTTGGATCACTGGTGTGATCGCATTGTTGAGGTAAAAACCTCTTTCATCTCCATAAACTTCAAACATGTTTACAGGGAGAATTTTTGGATGGTGAATCCATCGGAAAGAAAACTATCTCGTTCTTTAAGGGATGTGAGACGTCATGGATGATGACATTTCTATTACTCGTTTCGAGTCTGTTATGCCTTCTCTACGCATTGGAGAGATATTTTTTGGCATATTTTTGTATTAGTCTGGGGGGCCTTTCACCCCCAAGATTTTCCTCGGATAAGCTTCCAGGACTGTGATTGTACCCCCTTGGAATGTGTTGTAGTTTTTGGATGGGAGTGTGAGGTATTGCTGAAGCTCCAGTTTTTTGTCACTCTTTCCACATAGTCTAAGATATCGACGTTATTAATATTTGATAAAAAAATATATATGATATTGTGTATCATTAGAAGTGTATTAGATACCTTTGATTCATAATTGAATATCAATGATCTGATCTTTTTCTACTGAAAGAAAAAATAACATAACTTATATCAAAATGGAAAAATCATACTATATGAAAAAGTTCCTTTTTAATCATTTTTCCAACAACATGAGATGAACTTTCATAAAATCCTTCACTAGCAAAATACTTTGAAAGTGGTATAATTGTTAAATAATTATTAACATGATGATATTTATTCTAATGCCTTAATTAGGGAATGTTATGTTTTTCTTCCTAAGTTTTTTCAAATTCATTTCACTTTAAAATATTCTTCATTTTGCATTTCTTTACCAGGGAGATGACAGTTAAAGTTTATTTTGTTCTGATGAACATTTATTTATAATATTTATTTATCAATTTATTTATAATATTTTTTTTTAAATTTAAAATTGAAATAGTATTTAAAAATTTGTTTTTCTTAATTCTTAAGATTAATAATTTTATGTTAAATTATACTATTTTTTATCGTCAAAATTAACTAATATAAATTATATTGGAATTATAAATTAATATTAAATTTCGAACTAATACACTAAAAAAATAAAATGAAATTAATATTTGATATGACTTTACTTGGATGCAAAAGACCACTCATGGTGAAGGTGGAAAATAACTTAAAATGGAATATTAATGTAATTATTTTATCATGATGATGATGATGATGATGGTTAACGTCCCCTGAGACCAAACTTTGTTCTATCGGACCTAAAGAAGAGAATTAATTAGTTTTCTTTAAAGTTATATTTTTATGCTCAAAGAGCTTGGAAAGAAGCATCCCGAGTTTACTATAATTTTGACAGGCTAAAAGGCTAGGAAAGTCGGTATTGCAACAAAGATTATGAAACTCGGATCTAATGTGGGTGTACGCAGGGCACTCTAAGAGGAAGTGATTTTCATCTTCAATGTTCTTACTCTCACAAAGGTGGAAGATCCTTTCTACCCATGGTGTTTTAGGGACTGTCCAATGGCCAGTTTCACTATGGAGCTCATGAGAGTTCGTTCTTATCTTAGCTATGTTAATTTTTTTCTTAGTACTTATCAAAACAGAGAGATATTTTTGATATTCTAGAGTAGGGTTGATGACCTCCTTATAATATCTTAATTTTCTTTTAGCCTCGAGATCTTTCTCACACCACAATTTTTATTTAAACTTAGAAGAAATAATATTTTTAATGTTATTAATATTCTGCAAAGCAACATTTTCATCAATCTCCCAGTGATTTAACCAAGACCTGGTATCTTTATACCACCCACGCTTGAGCCTTAAGTGGTTTTGGCTAGAGTTTAAAGCTATCTTAGGGAGTCTATGGTCTCCCATGTTATTGATTTTGTTCTTGTATAATAGGAGTCTAGTCATAGCTAGGCTCTCGATGTGGGAAAGACCCACTTCTATAAAGAGAATAGGATAGGGTGTATTGTTTTTTATTTTGAGGTTATAAGTTATAAAACACTTTTGGATTTGCTCGATCTTTCTCCAGGATTCTCTAGAGATGCTGCAACCCCAAACCTCACACCCATACAAGATGACAAGAGTGACTAGAGTTTCAAAAAGGAGCTTCTTTTTATCCCACATCATGAGGTTTGCAGCTTTACAGTTATTTTCAAGACCAAAGTAAGCTTTCCACCCTCCGTTAATCCTTTTCTTAATGCTATAGTTCCAATTGAGCTTGTGATGAATATCAATTCCTAGGTACTTGTAAGAAGACACTTCCTCCAAGTTTCTATTGTCATACATAAAATTAGCGTATGTATCATTCTTGGATTTGATAATCATAACTTTTGTTTTGTCAGTGTTAACAGTCATACCCATGTTAGAGCAGAAATCTTTGAGGAGTCGAAGCTGCTTATCAAGATCAGAAGAACACCTTGCCATAAGGACAATATCATCAGCATAAAGAAGAAGGATGATGACTATTCCAGCTAATATCGTACCAGCACAACCTGCTTCTTCTAAACAACCCTCTAACTTATCAATGTAAATGCCAAAAAGGGTAGGGGAGAGGGGGAAACCTTGCTTAACTCTGATATTACACTTAATATCTTTCGACCACCCCTCATTGCTTTTAAACTTGGCAATTATATTCTCGTAGAGCCTTATCGCAGTAGGTCTCAGCTCAAAAGGAACCTTAAGCTCTTGTAACCTATTCCAAAGGTTATTTCTAGGTACCGTATCAAAATCCTTTCTAAAGTCCACAAAGCAGCAAAAGAGATTGGATTTATCATTGTGGCACTCCTCCATAATGATACTAAGCGTAATAAGGTGGTCCATTGTTGAGTGATGCCTTCTAAAACCCGCTTGGCCTTTAGCCCGCTTACCTTCACTTTCAAGCCAAATGATGATTTTCTTTTCCAAAATAATACCATATAACTTGGCTAAGAGGGGGCTTATCATAATAGTTCGATAATTTGAGGGGTTATTTGTATCCCCACTATTAAAAATAGGGATAATGAGGCTCTGAGTCCAAGGTTTAGGGAACCCTTTCTTGACTGCTTGATTAAAAAGCTTGTGGATGTGAGGGATGAGGACAAGACCTCCAATTTTTAAGATTTCTGCCTGGTAACCTTCAATGTCCTTAGCTTTTCCATTAGCCAGATGCTTAACCCCAAAATCTATGTCTTTTAAAGAGAAAACTTCTTCCCTTGTGAGGAGGGTTTCAAAGTGGTCTATGACATTCGGGGAGTCGTAAAGCTTTTTAAGATAGGAATTCCAGTCATGCAAAGAAATTTTATTATTATCTTTAGTTTTTCTAGTTAGAATCTGCCTCCAGAATTTCTTAGGGTCCGTCTTAGAGAGGTGTAAGAGATTGTCTTGCCTTTTGTCAATATACTGCCTTTTTTTCTTTTTAGTAAGGGCTTTGTAATTTTTTATCTTGTTAATTTTAAGAGATTCATCAAGAGCTTCCTTAATCTCTCTCCTCGAATTTTTACAATCAGTATCATACCAAGGGTTGTCTTTTCTATTCCTTTTATTACTCGAAACTTCAATTGAGAACTTGTTAATGGAATAAGAGAGGGTTGTGGTAAAATTATAATATATGTCCTCAATGTTGTGAGTACTTGATAAAGGAAGCAAATTAATTTTTAACTCATTTATAAAAAGATCTTTTTTATTCCTATCAAAGATCAAGTTATTTTGGTTATAAGGATTATCTTCTATGGGATCTATATGGATGGCATAGTTGAGAGTTACCATTAAAGGTTTATGATCCGAATCAGGCTCATGGTCATTTAGAATGTCCAAATTTATTATATAGTTGTATAAAGAAATATCAGAAATCACATAATCTACTACGCTGCTACCAAGCCCATGGATACAGGTCATCTAGCTAGAGCTAGGCCACTTCTTTAGACCATTGCAAATTATGAGATCTTGAGAACTATAGAGCTTGATTAACTTAGACCCAAACAAATTTTCCCCTAAATCTACAGAGTTTCTATTGTACCTGCTAGCTAAAGTAAGGTCTTCATCTAACCAGAGAGGTTTAGGGTTGGAATAATTGCTTAGGAGAATAGCTTGGCTGTTAGAAGTTCTAGCATTAAAATCGCCCATTAAAAGGATATTACCCTCATTCCTAAGTCTAGAAATATCATTCTCTAGTCCATTGTAAGGACAATTTTTATCCAAATTGTTCTTCTTATAGAAGTTAGAGTTAATTGGGGCAAAATAGCATATAGCTATGTAGGTTTTTCTATTGTTGATGTCATTGATTTCTATCCACATATACTGGTTGTGAGGGTCTTTTTTATAAAGCCTAGCATGGGGGGAGATGTTCTTCTTAATGTAACACGCTATACCCCCGATGCCTCTGCGAGAGGATCGCTTGTTCCAGATTGACCAAAGCACAAATCCATCTATGTTAGGGACCCTAGATTCTGCATGCTCCCAAGTTTCAACTAACAAAATAATATCAACTTCATTAGAGATCCAACTTAGCTTGGGGCCTTTGTTCCATGGAAAGCCCTGACAGTTCCAAGAAAGAATCCGGAGCATGTTGAATTGCTATTTATTACTATCTTTTTGGTTTCTGTCTCGAATAACAGCTTTCATATTTCTGATTATTGCCCATTTTCCTTCCTTCCTGGCTTCTTTTACCTTTTGAACCTCCTTTCTTAATTCTGCTTGATCTTCTAGAATGATATCTTCATTTATGAATATTCCAGTTCCTTTTAGACTTGAGGTTTTACCATTTATGTTTATGGTTAGTAGAGCTTACCTTTACCCGGATTAACCTTCCTTTATTCTCAGTTAATTTCCCCAACCTTGTCGCTTCTATGAGACATGTTGTTTCAATTTGTAATCTATTGTGTAATTCTGTCTGGGCTATGGCTAAAGTATCCTCGTTTTCCTCCTCTTTCAAGCCGAAAATTATAAGGTTCAAGGCCCTTTTGTTACGCTCATGGTCTAATTCTATCAATTTTTTCATTTCCTCTTTAATGGGTTTGATATCTAATTTATATGCCACATTTTTTAGGGTGAGGTTGTTCTTAACTTTTGCTTCTAGCTCCTTAATCATGTCCTTCATTTTAAGACTTTCTAAAGTATCGACGTCTCCTTGTTGGGATGTTTGGTTCATATATTGGCTCTAGTTTTCTATAGCATGTAAGTTAACCTCAAGTGTCTCCATTTTATTCTCCAGTATTGTTATTTTATTTTCTATTTGTTTTTTAATCTTGTTTTCAAGAGATGTAAATTTATTTTCCAGCATGGCTTCTAATTCTGTTTGTAGTCTAATTTCTCTTTCTTCTCTATGTTTCTCTAAAGACTCTAAATATTCATAAATGTTATTTAAAGTAATTGAGCTAGGTCTACCTTTGATAGTCTTTGGTAGGTGCGGTGATTTATTCATATTTATGAGCAAATGAGCAGTAGATATGTATTAGAAAAGAAGAGATAAGGAATGTGTGCACCTGAGATTTGAATGCGAATCGAACAGCTATACAGCGAACCCTAGCCGTAGGAGTAGATTCTCAACAAACTTGGGCCGCAGAGAATAATATGTTCCATCTCAGATGGATGCAAATCGCTCAGATCACCTTCAGATCGTATGCAAGACTCAGATCGCATTCAAAGCAGATTGCAGTCTCAGTTAAACCCTTCAGATCGCATGCAAGACTCAGATTGCATTCATCCTTCAGATCTCATGCAACCAAGATCACATAAAGCACTAACCCTTCAGAACGGATGCAATAGTCAGTTCAGAACGCATGCAAGACTCAGATCGCATTCAAAGTAGAACGCAGTCTCAGTTAAACCCTTCAGAACGCATGCAAGACTTAGATCGCATTTAGTGGAGACCCTTCAGATCGCATGCAACCAAGATCACCAGTGGCCCGATTTCCACGGCAGCAAGGAGATCGGTGGAGGCCAGACTAAGACAGAGATCGGTGAAACCCAGATCGAGAAGGAGATCCCGTAAGCCAAACTACAAATCAGAGTCCAGGCCCGTGGAGAAAGCAACCATAAAATCGCAGAGCTTGTGAAGCAGCTGTAAAAATCAAGATTATAAAAATCGCAGAGCTTGTGGAGCAGCCGAAAAATAAAATTATAAAAAAGCAGAGCTTGATGGACAGTCGTAAGATCAACTCGCAGAACTTGAGAGACAGCTGTAAGACCAAATCCCAGATCTTGAGGGAGATCGCTCAGATCGCCTTCAGATCGTAGTCAGCTCACATTCTCTGCATGCAACCAAGGTCACAATCTCTGCATGCAAATCACAGAGCTTGTGAAGCAGCTGTAAAAATCAAGATTATAAAAATCGCAGAGCTTGTGGAGCAGCCGGAAAATAAAATCATAAAAAAGCAGAGCTTGATGGACAGCCATAAGATCAACTCGCAGAACTTGAGAGACAGCCGTAAGACCAAATCGCAGAGCTTGAGGGAGATCGCTATACATATTTTATTTAATATTTAATAATTTTTATTTTTATGTTTAAAATGGTTGTTTAAGTTTGAAAATCTAATTATTTTATTATATAACAAATTTTATGAAAAACATTAATAAGGTTTTTACAATAATATAATATATAAAAACTAACAAAAATATGTATAAAATAAATTTATTAATTAAAAATATAAGATTAAAATAATTATGTAATAAATTTTATGAAAAGTCATTCATCACAATTTTACAATGATGCACATACAAAAATTATAAAATAATATGTTTAAAATAAATTTATTATTTTAAGTATTTCCTTTTTGAAACTAATAATGTTTAGAATAAATATGTTTAAAATAATATTCTCGTATTATTTTATGGAATAATTTTAATAAACACTTGATTTATATTAGGATAAGTATGTATAAAATAATGTTTCATTATTTTATGAGTGGGTCAAAAGAATTTTTTCAATCAAAATTTGGAAAAATAGATAATATTAATTTTAAGGTATTTTAATGGTTTACCTTTCCGAACACTTTTATTTTTAAATGATTTTCTTAACTTCAATAAAATTAAGTAATCATCTTGATATATTAGCAAGATGAAAATGACTTGCTTCACAAATATGGTAAATGAAAAACAAAAAGTCATATAGTGATATGTATATAAAAGAAAGCTTCGAGATTACCTAATTAAATAAATAAGTAGTTTAATGGGTTATAATTTTTAATCAAAATTTATATTTTGATTAAAAATTATAATTTATTAAATTAAATTTTTATAATTAAAATTATATTTTTAAATGTATAATTAAACCTAAACCAACGTAGATCCAAATACTAGGCTCTATCAAGCGTCGAGATGGATCAAATCTCTCGAAGTGCAAACCTCTTCTTAGATATCCAATGATTTGATTCAAACCAAAAGACACTTCTTTTTATTTAAGGTCCACATATAATACTTTTATTATTAATATTTAATATTATTTATGGTCGACATATAATATTTTTTATTATTTTTTATTTTGTTAGGAACTAACATTGCATCATTTCTTCACACATGGTTTTAAAACCATATGGAAGGCCCTTCTACAACCATGGGTTGTTTAGGAGGCCTTGCACATGGTCTTAAAACCATTTGCAAGGCCCTCCTAAACAATGTATAGTAAAACCATGGGTTGTTTATCATGCCTTGCACATAGTTTAGAAACCATGTGCAAAGCCTCCCTTACCATGTACAATAAAACCATGGGTTGTTTAGAATGCCTTGCACATGGTTGGCCAACATTTTTTTGCAGATAATTCAATTTTGTGTTTTTTTCTTGACCCACATATTTTTTTTACGGATAATTAAATTTTAATTTTTTATTGTTTTGTTAGGTAGGAAGATTACAACATCTCCCCTATATTAGATTGTTTTTGTGGCCGACATTTATTTTGTCCTATTAGAAAATTTATTTTTTATTAATAAAATTTTTTTTACTAAAGTGATATTATTTTTTATTTTGTGTTACAAAATCTCTCCCATAATATTCAATATCACTATTCTTTTTTGAGGACATGTTACAAACATTACATCACATTACAAGATCTCTCCCATAATATTCACTATCACTATTATTTTTTGCCAACTTGTTACAAACGTTACTAAAGTTACATCACGTTACAAGATCTCTCCCATAATATTCATTATCACTATTATTTTTTCCAACATGTTACTAACATTACATCACATTACAAGATCTCCCCCATACTGGGCTATAGAGCGCCTCTCGGTGCAATTAAAATTTAACCAGCGTAGATCCAAATCCTAAGCTCTATCAAGCGCCGAGAGAGATCAAATCTCTCAAGTGCAAACATCTTCTTAGGTATCCACTGATTTGATTCAAACAAAAAGACACATCTTTTTATTTAAGGTCCATATATAATATTTTTATTATTAATATTTAATATTATTTATGGCCGAAATATAATATTTTTTATTATTTTTTATTTTGTTAGGAACAAACATTACAACATTTATCCATACATGGTTTTAAAACCACATGCAAGGCCCTCCTACAACCATGGGTTATTTAGGAGGCCTTGCACATGGTCTTAAAACCATTTGCAAGGCCCTCCTAAACCATGTACAATAAAACCATGGGTTGTTTAGGAGGTCTTGCACATGGTTTTAAAACCATGTGCAAGGCCAACATTTTTTTGAAGATAATTCAATTTGTTATTTTTTATTATTTTGTTAGGTAGAAACATTACAACATCTCTCCCATATTGTGTTTTTTTCATGACCCACATTTTTTTTACGGATAATTAAATTTTTACTTTTTTATTGTTTTGTTACGTAGGACGATTACAATATCTCCCCCATATTAGATTGTTTTTTTGGCCTATAATTAAAAAAATTATTTTTTATTAATAAAAATAACGTTACGTAACGTTACAAGATCTCCCCATACTGAGCTGTAAAGCGCCTCTCGACGCAATAAATATTTTTATTAAAATAAAATTATACCAGCATAAATCCAAATCCTAGGCTCTATCAAGTGCCGAGAGGGATCAAATCTATTTTTAGGTATCCATTGATTTGATTCAAACCAAAAGACACATTTTTAGTTAAGGTCCACATATAATATTATTATTATTAATATTTAATATTATTTATGGCCCACATATAGTATTTTTTATTATTTTTTATTTTGTTAGGAATGAACATTACAACATTTCTCCATACATGGTTTTAAAACCATATGCAAGACCTTGCACATGGTCTTAAAACCATTTGCAAGGCCCTCCTAAACCTTGTATAATAAAACCATGGGTTGTTTAGAAGGCCTTGCACATGGTTTTAAAACCATGTGCACATAGTTTTAAAACCATGCACATGATTTTAAAACCATGTGCAAGGCCAACAATGTGTTTTTTTCCTGATCCACATTTTTTGAATGGATAATTAAATATTTACTTTTTTGTTGTTTTGTTAGGTAGGAATATTACAACATCTTTCATTTTTTTTACAGATAATTAAATTTTTACTTTTTTATTGTTTTGTTAGGTAAGAATATTACAACATCTTCCCCATATTAAGTGGTTTTTTTGGCCAACATTTATTTTGACCTATAATTAAAAAAATTATTTGTTATTAATAAAAATAACGTCATGTAACGTTACATAACGTTATGTAACGTTACAAGATCTCCCCCATACTGGGCTGTAGAGCGCTTCTCGGCACAATAATTTCAACGATTTATATTTTTTAATTCTTATTAACTTCCAAAGATTTACTTGTAACTTGTAACCAGCGTAGATCCAAATCCTAGGCTCTATCAAGAGCCGAGAGGGATCAAATCTCTTTAGGTGCAAACCTCTTCTTAAGTATTACACTCAATGAGCTATCAACTTTAGTGTGTCCTATATATACCATTGATTTGATTCAAACCAAAAGACACATCTTTTTATTTAAGGTCAACATATAATATATTTATTACTAATATTTAATATTATTTATGGCCAACATATAATATTTAATATTATTTTTTATTTTGTTATGAACGAACATTACAACATCTCCCCATAAATGGTTTTAAAACCATATGCAAGGCCCTCCTAAAACCATGGGTTGTTTACAAGGCCTTGCACATGGTCTTAAAACTATTTGCAAGGCCCTCCCAAAGCATGTACGATAAAACCATGGGTTTTTTTAGGAGGCCTTGCACATGGTTTTAAAACCATGTGCACGGTCCTCCTAAACCATATACAATAAAACCATGGGTTGTTTAAAAAGCCAACACTTTTTTGCAAATAATTCAATTTTTATTTTTTTATTATTTTGTTATGTAGGAACATTACAACATCTCCCCCATATTGTGTTTTTTTTGTGATCCACATTTTTTGGGGGGATAATTAAATTTTTAATTTTTTATTGTTTTGTTATTTTTTACTTTTTTATTGTTTTGTTAGGTAGGAAGATTACAACATCTCCCCCATATTAGGTTTTTTTTTGGCCAACATTTATTTTATTTAATTAAAAAATCTATTTTTTTATTGCGCCGAGAGGCGCTCTACAGCCCAGTATGAGGAAGATCTTGTAACGTTACGTAACGTTGTCATGTTACGTAACGTTATGTCAGCTATAAATAATAAATAATAAAAAAATTAAAATTAAAACCAATATGAAGGAGATCTTGTAAAGTTATGTCAACTATAAATAATAAATAATAAAAAATTAAAATTAAAACCAATATAAAGGAGATCTTGAGACTGCACCGCATCCCAGGAGTGCGGTCTGTTCACTCTGTATGGTCTCTTCTACAAGAAGAAAAGAGAGGTGGAGCCAGAATAAATCCTGCATGACCACCTTTCTATAGCTCAGACTTCTGAGTATCATCCAACCAATCCTCCTCAGGATTAGCTTGCTACTCATGAAATTCAAGTAGAGGAGGAGGAAAGGCCGCAGGATGAATATACGAGCATGCTAGACACCGACTCTGAGACAAAACCTTCTCATCTTCATCCAACTACTGTCTCTCCGAAAGTAGGCACTACTGTAGCAGTCGAGGACGATGAGGAGGGCTGCGTCCTACTAATATTCACGATGATAATGATGCTTCTCTAGCAATGGAAGAGGAGGAAAGGCAGGATAATCAAATCATACCTCCTGCCCACTGATATTTATTCAACTCGAACTGATATTTATTCACGCAGACACTCAGTCTCAGGGGTCCAACTCCAACTCTGCATATGTAAGTCCCCTTTACTAATTTCTTATTGATTGATTATTGCATATGTAAGTCCCCTTTACGTACTTAAGTAGCATTAAGTACGTTGAATCTCTTTTACCAATTAATGTCTTATTTCTATTAATCCATTTGGTAGTAGATAGATGCACAAATTTACATTGACAATATATATCTGTGTGCAGAGGAATATGGGGAGGATAGTTGCTGGCGTGTTTGTAATGTTTGTCACTATTGTGATAATTTCCTTATGTGTTGTTCATGATCACGAGCATAAGAAGGTTCTTGTAGGAGCTGTAGGAATGATTGCCACAGTTATTCTCTATGCTTCTCCACTATCCATAATTGTAAGTATACTCTACATTGTGCTAATTTTCATAAATGCGTACTTTACAATATACTTGTGGAATGAAGAATTTCGAAAAAACTTTACAGAGTTGAATTCAACATCTTCAATTATAGCTTGTTTTATTGATCATGTCTAATGTTAATAATTATATAAAGAAACAAGTAATTCAAACAAAGAGCGTGGAATTCATGCCGAGTTTCTATTTCTCATTGTTCGCGTTGCTGGGAAGTCTATTGTGGTTGGCATATGGCACTATCAGCAGAGATATAATCATCATGGTAATAGATATGGTCCTTAGTATTTATGTGGAAAGTGTTGTATATAAGCTCAATCATATAATTTATTGTATGTTCTTCATATTCTACAGACACCAAACTTTGTTGGAGTGCCATTAGCATTGGGTCAGATGGTTTTACATTGTATCTATAGAGACAGCCCGCTTGTTCAAAATGCAAAGGTGGATAAAGACGAGCAGCTGGAATTGATCACAAAAAAAATGAAAGAGGACATAAGAGACTACATAGACAAAGAAAAGTCCAGCTCTCATCAAGATATTGAAATGCAGTTGAATGTGTGACTTAAATGGAAGCCAAGCCAATTACAATAATCCTTAATAGGCATATTCATTATCCTATCCATCAGATTTCGAAATATACATTTCAAATAGGCGTCATTCCAATTCTTTGAGGAGATTAATGATATGTTAGGTTGTAATGATAAGTTGTATGAATACAAGTACATTTCCTTACTCTGGGTGATTATTCATGTGTCTCATTGAGAGGTATTCAGGGCTCAATTTTGTCCAAAAAGCGCAGAAAAACCATTCTTGATGCGAAAAATATTTCCAAATGACAAAATGGCACATGATATGTGTGGACATATTGGGTAGCAATATTTTTATTTTGGAATTTAATTTGTTTTGTTTTTTAAATATATATTTTTAAGAATAAACTCATTTAAAAAATATTTAAGCAAAATGGAACTAAGCACTATTCTAATTTACTATTTTAATAAACTTAAATATTAAAAAAATTCATAAAATAATGATTCGAGAGCCTTATATTTAAGTGGATAGAAATTTTTATTTGAGATTTTGGGTGGACTACAACCTCTATTTTTGTTAAAGCATTTAACTTATCAATCCACATACAGTATGGGCAATTTTCTGTTATAAAAAAGTACATTTATTTGATTTAAATAAGTTCTTATTATTTAACGGGAGGCAAACAGATTACAGAGCCTTTGGGGGACGCGAAAATCTAAAAATAAAATTGTTAATTATTAATGAGGAAAACCTAATTAATAGAGTTAACTTTTGTTAAAGCATAATAAAAACCTAATTAATATATTGATTTCTGTAAACTATTCATAATTAGCTTTAAAAACTTATAGTAATCATATTTGTTTAAAAATTAAAAAAAAAACTTAATAAATATTGTTTATACATAAATTAATATCATACTTATGGAGCCGAGAGGCTCTTTACAGCCCAGTATGGGGGAGATCTTGTAACGTTACGTAACGTTATTTTTATTAATAATACCAAAGTTGATAGCTCATTGAGTGTAATACTTTAGAAGAGGTTTGCACCTAGAGAGATTTGATCCCTCTCGGCGCTTGATAGAGCCTAGGATTTGGATCTACGCTGGTTAATAAAAATAACGTTACGTAAAGTTACATAACGTTACGTAACGTTACATGTTACGTAATGTTACAAGATCTCCCCCATACTGGGCTGTAGAGAGCCTCTCGGCTCAAAAACATACTTTTTAACTAAACAACTTTTACATTAATCCTTAACTAAAGCAAAGTTAAAATAATAATAACCAGCGTAGATCCAAATCCTAGGCTCTATCAAGCGCCGAGAGGGATCAAATCTCTCTGGGTGCAAACCTCTTCTTAGGTATTACACTCAATGAGCTATCAACTTTGGTGTGTCCTATATATACCATTGATTTGATTCAAACCAAAAGACACATATTATTATATAAGGTCAACATATAATATATTTATTATTAATATTTAATATTATTTATGGCTAACATATAATATTTAATATTATTTTTTATTTTGTTAGGAATGAACATTACAACATCTCCATAAATGGTTTTAAAACCATATGCAAGGCCCTCCTAAAACCATGGCTTGTTTAGGAGGCCTTTCACAAGGTCTTAAAACCATTTGCAAGGCCCTCATAAACCATGTAGAATAAAACCATTTTTTATTATTTTGTTACATAGCAACATTACAATATCTCCCCCATATTGTGTTTTTTTTATGATCCACATTTTTTTGGGATAATTAAATTTTTACTTTTTTATTGTTTTGTTAGGTAGGAAGGTTACAACATCTCCCCCATATTAGGTTGTTTTTCTGGCGACATTTATTTTGTTTTATAATTAAAAATCTATTTTTTTATTAATAAAAATAATGTTACGTAACGTTACGTAACATTACATAACGTTATGTAACGTTACAAGATCTCCCCCATACTGAGCTGTAGAGAGTCTCTCGGCTCAATAATAATAATAAAATTTGATTCATTTTCTAAAATGTCGTTTTAAGAATGCTCCATAAGTTGGATATGGGTATCACTAGTAATTTGAGAATATCGCCCTCCTTTGGAGCGTCCTTTGGTTTCTTTTGAGTGATATTGAAATCGTCATCCTTACTTTGCTGCAAACCTCAAATATCTAGTATTCTTTTGAGTAATATTGAATTTCTCATTCTTACTTTGCTACAAACCTGGAATATGTGGAACTTGTGACTGTAATATTTTTATTTTAATTAGAATGTGAGGTTGTTCTTGGGTATGAGCTGTATCCTTGGATTTTGTTTTGTATGTTAGGAAATCACTAAACACTCAGTTATATAGTATTTATGTTTTACAACTTGAGTTGTGTGCATATCATTAACTCTAAAGATGCATATTTTTAATTTAAGGTGTGTATAGTAAATACTCAATAAACACTCTTCAATGTAACATTTAATTTTGTTGCTACCTCATCAACGTTCAAATTTGAACCCTTCCCAGCCCTTCCAAAGGGTTCTAGCCCTTCCTAGAAGTGTAAAGTTAAAATTGTCCTTAAAAAAAAATTCAAAATCTGAATTTTAACCTTCCAATTAAGAAGGACATAATTTTTATCTACGTTTCAAAAGAAGGGTAACATTTGAAATTACCTATCCATATAAATTTCTCAAGATGTTGAAATTGTTATGCTATAAAGTTTGACTCATCATTCAAAATATTGGGAATATCATAAATTATAATCACTCACTCACATCATGCACTCATTGCTTAGTTGTGGGATATGACGAGTGATGACTGATGACTATGAGGCATTGGCCATGGGGATGTGATTTTGATTCCTGAGTCACTTGGGGTTGCAATATAAGGTGTGATAATGTGTTAGTGATTGTTGTTGTAATAATAGAAAACAACTACTAGTCTACTACTAGGCCCAAAATGAACCAAAACTTTGTGCCTCCTACCTATTTAAAACTGGCTACCAATGTCCACTCATTTTTCATCAAAATGAAAATCAAATGGCGAGTTTGATGAGTCCTCCTCTACAAGACTTAATTTCTTGCATGAATATCACGGACTCACGACAACCATAAACAACACTCAATGTCATGCAACTAGGATCCCAAACTATGTAGAGGTCAATTGATGCATTGATATAAAAAGATGTCACTAGGCACATGATGTGGAGAGAGAATGAGTTAGAAAAAACATTTTGGACCAAAGCAACATAATGGTTATTAATAAAAATTTTAAAAACAATTTTTGGCTCAAGAATAGTCTTCAATTTGATGTGTGGCATAATCATGATCTAATCTTCCTCTGTCCTTCCAAACATTGTGGTTTCTCACAACATTTGTCATCGACATTCGCCACCAAAATACGTATAAAAATTACATGTCTTTACATCCTCTTCTCTTTAAATCCTCATCTCATAATCATAACTAAAGATTATTATCCATGCACATCCTCGCCTGATAATATCAATTGGGTCAAGGCGCACAGACAACCATAAAATATCAAATATGTCAGGACACAAAGAGTAAGAGACAACTATAAGTAAGTTTGATATCAAACTTATCGTATAAGTCTTTAATTGACACCGTCAACTAAGATTTGAAACATTGGATTGTTGTAATCTTCTTATCACTCCTTACCTATACTCCACCTAGAACTGAAAAATACATATTTTTATTTATTTGAGAAAACATTATGTTAACATTATTGTAGAGTTTTTATGACCAAGTTGGTCAAGGATGACTGTAATTGAATATTTATTTTATTTAAATAATTAAATGGAGAGACACCTATCCAAAGGAGACTATTGAGAGAGTGTTCACTAACCCATCAGGAGGAATGAGCAGTTGTAGAAGGCTAAAAGACAAGTGGAAGCACTAGCATTTCACTTTCTAGTTGTTGCAGGAAGGAAAATCTCTAAAAATGTGGTCATGTTCCCTAAGAGGAGGAACTGAGCAGGTGGCTCATTTAATTTCAAACTGACCCTGTTGGAATGGGTTTTGGGTAAATGAGTTGTGCAGTGTCGCGACAGTTGTGCAAGCACATGCAATACCTTGCAATGCCAGATCAACGCGATGGGCAGAAAGATAATTGCTTTTTAATATTTAATTTGTTAATTGACCACGTTTTATGGACATAGGTCATGAGTGGTTAGAAGTTAGCTAGGAGTGGGCCTTTGATGTAAAGGCACAAGCCTATATATAGAGCTAGTTTTGCAATTGTAAAAACACAAGAAGGATAACAATGAGAAATATCAAACTCATGATCATGATCAATGCGATACAAGTCCAGTATGTTGTGATATGTCTATGGTCTTGTTGAGTCTTCTATTTTGGGAAATCTACATTCTGTCTGTGTCGAATACTGAATTTTGGGATGTAATCGATCTCCTGCTATGGAGAAGAATTATCTATTTTGGATTTATTACACAGAATTAATATGACATGACGGTTGTTGCCTAAATATTGTCTTTTGTTTTCTTGTTTTCTCTGTTGTGATGTTAATGGAAAGTGTATTGAATTTGTTTATGATTTATTGATGTTGCGGCAATATTCTATCATAATTCTGATGAATGATGATTATAGTGGTTTATGAATAATACTGTTGTGATAACACTGCTGCGATAAATGAATGATGTAATTTGTTAGATCTGTAGTTGTGAAGATGAATTATGATCACTGTCTTAGTTTTGTAATCTGATAGTTATGTTGTCTAAATCTTGAGTGCCATGTCTTCCTTTCTTACTGCCAGAAACTCAGTTCCAACAGTTCTCCCTTGAACATTTTAGGTGAGACTTCATCTGCTCTGTGGATGTTGCCAAGTAGGTTAAAACCTGTCTGGGCCAATGCTTAGGGATATCACACTGGTTGGGCATCGACAGAGTGAGAACCCCTATCAACAAGGCTTTGTTGGTGGGTTTTATCCAACAAATGGTTCTCTTTCCCGGACCGATTTGTGATTTAAAGGAGGATTTGTTTTGGCATCCGACTCAACCGAAGATCGAGGAGTGGTTTGGTATAAAAATGTGATAGTTTGTTGAAGTAGAAAATCAGAGTCCAAAGCTATCGATGAGCAATTGGTTGGACAGATATATTCACGACAGTCCTCACGAATGGTTCTTCTGTGAGTTTCTTGTCATCTTGTATGAGTGGTTGGCAAAATTCGCTTCTAAGAAGAAAAACTTCCAAGGAGGATAGCCGACATCTTAGACTCCGAATTTGATCCAGGAATTAGAAGAAATAGACAATAAGGCATCGCGGACTGTCGAGGTGTGGTTGGACAATATCCTAGAGGGCTACATTACCGAGATTACAGTTGATACCAATAAGTCATTTAGCAAAGTAGAAATGGAGTTCTTCAATGGACCTCGAGGTATATTTTTGTTGTCTTTGCGGCTATCTATTAAATAGCCGGTCAGTGAAAAAGGTATTCTGAAGATGGACCAAGAGTAGTGGAACTCTGGTGTGTGGAGGACATAGGCACCATGACGAAAGGGGGGAGACTCATGGAAAGGTAAGGGTATATGGTCATGAGTTTTGGTGAGATTTCTAAGGTCGCCAAGGAAACAAGTGGTTGTACAAGAGGAAGAGAAAGGTTTCAAGAGAAGAGGCAAAGGATGGGAGAAGGTCCTGTTGTGGTCTAAGTGTGATGCCGCGAGGAACATATACATAGAACAAAGCGACCTTTCAGTGACAATGAGGATGACCAGGACCAGGGTACATCCAAAATAATGGCAGGCTCAAACCCCAGCAGCAATGTGTCCACACCTCTGCACACTACTCCACCACCAGGAAGAAATGCGCATTCTACGTCGATTTGCTCGACGTGTCTGCAGCAGTCTAGCAGTAGAGTACCAGCTAGAGGAAGAAGGACAATAATGGTGGGCGATGAAATGAAGCTACCAATATTTCATGGAAACTACATTGATGACCCAGAGCAATATTGGTTCTTGTGCGAAGCAATTTGGACTGCCCGACAGACTGTGGATGACGATATCAAGAAAATCCAGCTGAAAACCACCCTCAAGGGTCATGCGCTGGATTGGTACATGAAATTCATGCTGGTTCCTCAGGGAGGTACAATGAAAACATTGGATGAGATCCGTAAGGGGTTATTTGAAGAATTCAAGAAGTCGAAGTCTAAGGCTTAGTACATTACCAAGTTGAAAGAAATCAAGTAGTTCCCCAATGAAACAATTTGGGACTTTGATCAATGGCTTAAGATGTTGATGGCTCAAGTTAGCTTCCATATGAGCGATGTCCAACACAAGGAGTGGTTTATCGTTGCACTTGTCCCACATATCAGACAACTACTAATGTAGCAAAAGAATGCGACGCGAAGCGAGGCTCTGGAAATCACAATGAAATTAGAAGCATCGTCAATACGAGAAACCGTGGTCGGGATGAACCAGATTCAAGCATAGTTGGCCAATCTAGCGCTCCAACTGTAAGATATCAAGAAGGAAAAGGAAGATCATGATGACCTTTGGTGCACCTGGTGTTGTACAAATGGGCACACCAAGGATACATGTTCGACGTTCCGAAATTATTTACTTTCAAGAGCCCCAAACCCATTAAGTTGCATTGGTGTCCCATGGTGCCACATATGTCAGGTATATGGGCATTGACATGAGAACTACAACTACATGCAAAATATGGTTACCAAGGCAGAGAGTCTGTACTATACTTTTTATCGGTAAGTAGGACACGATGATAAAAACTGTAGAGATTATGACTTGCTCCAGGAAAGGACATATGATTCATACTTTGTGAAAGGAGAGGACCCCCGGGAAATGCAAGTGCAACCACAGATGGTACAGCTAGTAGCGTAGGTGTAGTATACACTGCCGCCTCAAATCATAGGGTCTTCACTTAGTGAAACCATGTCATAGCACCTTCATTCATGGGATATTAAAGAATACCCCTAATTTCACTAGATATTGCTAATTACTTACAAAAATCCTTTTTTGAGCCCCTCTCCCAATACATATTTCCAATTAAAGAAAACCTATTTCCATAATATATTCTTTATTTTTACTAGAAACCCCTTTTTATACCCCCCCATACTCTATTCCTCACACCCCAATACCTACAATATACTGACCTTATTTTTCACAATTTAAAACACCCCTTTATGAATGAACATGATAAGATATTGCTCAACAAGGTGAATCCACCATGCCTTAGATGCAGTTTATCCTGTCGTAACCGCAGCAGCAGTTTACGTCGTAGCCACAGTTTGAACCTCAACCACCACTCGTAGCACAACCACAATATGCACCACAACCACAATATAATCAGGTGTCACTCATTCAATCTCATCCACAATATGTTCAAGTTGCACACTATGTCCAGCAGCAACCAAACCCCCTGCAGCAACAGTTGGCCCAGCCTCAGTTTCAACAAGGAGTGGTTCGAGGATGATTTTGCTGAGGATTCAGGGGATGAGGAGGAGGCTTCAGTCGAGGAGCAGGACAGGGTTGAGAATCAATCCAATGATATACATGTGGAGTATTTGGGCACTATCAAAGGGAATGTCCTCATGCGCAGTGCACATACTGTGCGACCAGCAAGCATAATGTTGAAAACTTCCCTCAATTGATTGCAAAGTGGTAGGCTGGAAACATTCCTTAGTTGTAGAATGAACAGACTCAGAACCAACCAACGTTCCAAGTGCAGAACCAGCCGACTATTGATGTAATTGTAACTTCGGAATGTATTCACTTGTAACCCAATGTTCATTCTGGGATGTATTGTAATGTATTTGAGTCATGTCATGCCCCGATGTTCTGATCGGGAAGTTTCTATAATGTGAAAGTCATGTCAAGTCATTGTGGGTAACCCTCCTATTAGTCAAGGGTCAAAGTCCCCACAGTTGTGGGGCCCTTGGGTTATTAGACTATCCTAGTGAATTCAACCCTAGGTGAGTCATTGTAAGTTGGGGCAATAGTCCCCACCATTGGGTTACCCTCCTATTGGTCGGAGGAGGCAAAGTCCCCACAAGTGGTGGGGCACTACGGTTATTAGACACTCCTAGAGATGTCAGCTCTAGTAAGTAATTGTTAAGTGAGGCCGACATGTTGGAGTGCACTTCAAGTGAATGGAAGAATATAAATAGAGAGTAAAATCCTCTATATTTATCACTTGCAACACTCACACTCACTCAATGAGGGCGCATGAGTGAGAGAGGAGAAGCTCTCTCAGTGTGAGAGAGAGAGACTGCTGCTGTTGGGAGATCATCTTAATGTTTTGGGCTTTTACTGTTTTGGTGCTGATTCTATATATGAGGAAGTTGCGGGGTTTTCTCCTTTATGGTTTCCCCGAGTAAAACTCTTTGTGTCTCTTGTCTCTTGCCTCTTGTGATGTGTTTATGTTTTATTGTTGTGCTTGTTATTCTCTCAATGAAAAGATCCTAAGATCATAATGCTAGCTTGTATGATGAAAAACTAACATGGTATAAGAGCTAAGCTGAGAAGAATACATTGTGCAGCTACAGAAGATAGGGCTTCTTATTTTTTGCGTCTCTCTCCACAATCTATCAGCAAAAGTATGCTAGGTTGTCTCTCCATTGAAGGGCGCATCTTTCTATCGAAACAGAATTCGATTCCGAGCATTTTCAGTTTTCGACGTGGAAATTAGGGCTTTCTACAGAAGAGGAATTTTTGAGTGAGACCAGCATAGGATTGTTCTACTCATCAAAACCGAAGTTTAGAGACCTGGAACAAGAAATTTGGTTGGGTGAAACTCTGGGAAAGTCAAACCCTAGTTTGACCCCGAGCTTGAAAAACCCTAAATACTAAAACTGATAAGTTTTGGTACAGTCACTATATTCCAAGGTTGGAGAGTTATCAGACCTTGAAACTTACAAGGGATGTAGATAAAATCCTGATGAACACTGTGTCGAAACATCAGCCTCAGATTCACTATATTCTGGGAGATATGATCCCTCCAAGTTAGGGTTCCAGCCTCTTCCAGAATCCATCCCTAAACAGGATACCTGGGGAGAATTGCAATATAGTGGGATATAGAGGTCCAAATGGAATTATTGAAGATGTTCCATAAAGGTCCCAAACTTTAATTTCATTGGTCAGAATATCAGACTCCGAATATCAACCAGTGACACGTGGCATTCTGTAAAACTTCACTGTTCTGAACAGTCCTGTAACAGGTCACCTTGGGAAAAGGATCATAAATCCTAAATGGTGAAACAAATTCTAATTAAACCTATGGTTTTGGATCAGGGACATCTGAGGTTACCTCTGTGCGAAATTTCAGACATGGAGGAGTAGTAATTTCAGAGATATCATAGAAACAATAACAGGCATTTCTGCAGAAGAAATTGGAAAATTAGGGCTTCCTGTTCCGGGAGCTTCCCTCCACTATTTTCAGAAAAGGAGTACATTGGACAACTCCATTTGAAGAGATCTATCTATCTTCCCAATCAGATCTGAAAGATTCCAAGTTTCGAAAATTAGGGTTTCTATGACAAACCCTAGATTAGCCAGCTCCAGAACCAGGATGGACACTTCAAATCGGTAAGATCTAATCCTTTGCTATTTTCATTTGAGGTTCTCATTTCAAAGTGATCTATCACATCAGCTTGATGATAATCTTGGTGAAGTTGACAACGTCCAAGCATAGAAGTATTTTATCTCTCTGAAGAAGGACACCTACATGTGTATAGAGGTTCCAGTTTCAGAGGGAGATGAGGCTAGAATCCTTTCACAAGAAGAACTTGGTCAAGGCCAAGAAGATCATGGTTGATTCAGTCACGGATCAACTTGTACCACAAGTGTCTTCCTTAAAGACACCAAAGATGTTTGATTCCTTGACCAAGCTATTTGAAGGGAAGAAAAAAAATCAGGATATGACCTTGAGAAACCAGTTGAAGAATGTGAAGATCCAGAATGCAGAGACCATGCAGTCATAAGAGTCTCTCAAATCAAGAACAACTTGAAGCGGTAAAAGAAGAATTGAAGAATGCAGAAGTGGTGATGGCCACCTTGAATGGACTCCTAGGATCATGTGATTCATTCATGCGAGGAATGTGTGCCAGAAGGAAGTAATTACTTTCAGCAAACTCCGAGAAGAAGAAGAAGCTCGATTCATAAGAAGAGAAGGGAAGATGGAAGAAACTGAAGATCAAGCTCTCACCTTCCAAAGAAGATCCCTCAACCAATGAGGAATACAAAGGAATCAACTCTTGAAGAACTTCTTATCCACCTTAGCATTTGGATAAGAAATGATGCTATTATGAATGAAGAAGATGACGAAGCTGAAGACTCAAGAAGGAGTCTACCCACAAATCAAATAAAGATAAGTATTCAGTTGTCATTTCATGATATTGTTTTGTTATACATTTGTTTATATTCAGTTGATGTATTATGCATGATAGGATGTTTGCATTAATGATAGTATACTACTAATATGCATGTGATGGGTAAGTAGCTCATGGTGCTATACAACTCTCCATTGGTACTTATCTAGAATGAAACCTCTTTGCTGACATATTGGATTAGTGCACAATCTCAATGTTGTCCTGGTAGATATGGAAGGCATCTAGAAAGTTTCAGTGAGATATTGATGAATGTTGTATTGGCTAAAGTAGTTGCATGATCATATATTTATGCATAAGAATTTGCCAGTATGAATATTCCTTATGAAATATTTCTAACCATACAAATGCATTTGACTTGTAGGAAAGATCGCATACATAATCTCCTACAAGCAAAGAAGAATGAAGACTTGTTCCGAAGAACAAGTGACAACATTTCAAAATGAAGAATAATATGACGAGTGCAGTGACATCATTGATGCAGAACCTTCTAGCCACCAAGAAGAAAGGGAAGACCAGTTCAAGAAGAGTGATGTCAGGGCGCAGTATCGAGACATGAAGAGAAGTTCATAGTTCCATCATGCAATAGATGGAAACATCGTGGGATACAAAGAAAGATTCATAGCACGAGGCTTCTCAAGAAAAGAAGGCATAGACTACGAAGAAACATTTACAACTACTAGAAGTGAAGTCACATGACATGCATAATCATGTGTGCAAATGAAAGAAGGCATTGTACAAGTTTAGAAGACACCCATGGGAAACACATACATGATGATATTGATGAAGATCTTAACCTCTGCTACAAGGTTGAAGATGCAAGTCTATACACTAGATGGTCACATAGAATATTGGTAGCATAGGAAGCTACTTGTCACTTCAGTACAGAATGTTTCAGTGCATAGAGTACAGAAGACAAAGGGAGTATGATGCTTCGCTTCAGAGGGAGTGACTATAGAATATCTTGAGGATCAACATGGTACGACAGGATGGGAAGATTACTGATGACTCTAGGATTTACTGAGAGTAAAGTGGATTCCAACCTTTACCTCAAGGTTGAAGGCGGAAGACCAGTGATGCTCCTGTTATGTGTCGATGCACTATTTTCTAGGCATGGAGGTGTGGAAAAGGGAATTATGCAGTAGAGATCCTAAATAGGTTCAAGATGATGTACTGCGTGACCACACCTATGGCATCGAAACTGAAGCTATTGAGTGATGCTTCATCAGAGACGGTTGATGCTACGATGTGTCGTCAGATGATTGGTTCCTTGATATACCTGATGAACATGAGACCAGATATTTGCTTTGCTGTGAACACCTTGAGATAGTACTTGTCAAATCTCAGAAGTGTTCACTTGACAGCTGCAAAGCATATTCTGAGGTACCTGAAGGGTACAATTGATTATGGGTTCAAGTATGATGCGAATCAGAATATTAACCTGGAGGGTTATGCTGATTCAAATTGGGCAGGAAGTGCCATCGATAGGAAGAGTACTTCAAGATGTTGCTTCAGTATGGGATCAGGTGTGATCTCTTGGTTTAGCAGGAAGCAATCCTGTGTGGCACTGAGTACAGCTGAAGCAGAGTATGTCACAGCTTGTTCAACTAGTTGTGAGGCAGTATGGCTGCGGAAGCTACTGTCTGATATATTTGATCTCCAGTTGGATGCTACTTGTATACATTGTGACAACCAGAGTTGCATGAAGTTGTCAGAGAATCCAGTGTTCCATGACAAGTCGAAGCATATCAAGATCAAGTACCACTATATCAGGGATATGGTGTAGATAGGAGTAGTGAAGCTCCAATATGTTGCGACAGAGGAATAGATAGCTGATGTATTGACGAAGCCATTGGCTAGGCTGAAGTTCAAGTACTTCAGGGAGAGACTTGGTGTTTTCCAAATCGAGGTTACCTCCAAAATAAAGTGATAAGACACATAGCCATTCTGTCATGGTGAGAGGATTGGTTCCTTCCATGGTCAGATATAAGGGCTGAGCCATTCTGTCATAGTGAGAGGATTGGTTCCTTCCATGTCAGATATGAGTGCTGAGATCCATAGCCATTCTGACGAGTAGGTCAGATCTAAGGGCTGAGCCATTCTGTCATGGTGATAGGGTTTCTCCCTTCCATGTCAGATATGAGTGCTAGCCATTCTGTCGAGTAGGACAGATGTAAGGGAAATTGCCATTCTAGGAATGGAGGCACCTGGTCAATTACCAGGAACACTCAGTGTAAGAACTAAGTATCCATTCTGACGTGATAGAGGGATGTGTTCCCACTAGATCAGATGTAAGGGATGAACCATTCTGTCATGGCTAAAGGATTAAGTTCCTTCCATGTCAGATGTGAGTGTTGGCCATTCCGATGAGAAGGTTGGATGTAAGGGAAACTTCCATTCTCTAGGAGAACGGAGGCACCTGGTCAGTTACCAGGTAGCTCAGTCGAGGACTAGGGGCCATTCTGATATGACTATTGGGATGTGTTCTTGTAGGATTAGATGTGAGTGCAAGCCCTTCCATCACTGTGAGCAGGATGTGTTCCCACTTGGATGGATGTAAGTGCAGAGCCTTTCTGGAGCGACTGAGGGATGTGCTCCCACATGCTCAGATGTAAGTGCTGAAATCTCTCATCACTATGAGTAGGATGTGTTCCAGCCTGGATGGGAGTCTTTCATCATTATGAGCAGGATGTGTTCCAACCTGGATGAAAGTGGGAAAATCTTCCATCACTATGAGTAGGATGTGTTCCAGCCTGGATGGGAGTCTTCCATCACCGTGATAGGATGTGTTCCTGTCTGGATGGATGTGCCTTTTTGACGAGTAGGTCAGATGTAAGTGCTGAGCCTTTTCACAGATGTTAGTGATGTGATGTCCTATCATGCTGGTGAATGTGAGTGTTGGGCCTTTCTGATGTGATTATAGGATTGGTTCCTATATGATTAGATGTAAGTGTTGGGCGTGCCTTTCTGACAAGTAGGTCAGATGTAAGTGTTGGGTGAAGACCTACATGATGGCTAGGCCTACAATCAACATGAAAAAGGGTTGGCTCTATAGAACTTCCTGTGACGAGAAGAATCATGAGATAGCACCAGTGATGATCCAGATCGAGTGATGATCCAGATCCAGTGATGATAGCCAGTGATGATCCAGATCCAGTGATGATAGCCAGTGATGATCCAAATCGAGTGATGATCCAGATCCAGTGATGATGTCCCATGATGATCCAGATTGAGAGATGATCCAGATCCGATGATGAATATGACTTGAAGATGAAGATGACTTGAAGACGAAGATGACTTGAAGACCTGATGATGACCCAGATGATACAGAGAAGAAGACTTGCGCTGATAAATTGTGTCAAGAGAATACTGTCCTAGTTAAGAGGGAGTGTTGATGTAATTGTAACTTCGAAATGTATTCACTTGTAACCTGATGTTCATTCTGGGATGTATTGTAATGTATTTGAGTCATGTCATGCCCCGATGTTCTGATCGAGAAGTTTCTATAATGTGAAAGTCATGTCAAGTCATTGTGAGTAACCCTCCTATTGGTCAAGGGTCAAAGTCCCCACAGTTGTGGGGCCCTTGGGTTATTAGACTATCCTAGAGAAATCGACCCTAGGTGAGTCATTGTAAGTCAGGGAAATAGTCCCCACCATTGGGTTACCTTCCTATTGTTCGGAGGAGGCAAAGTCCCCACAAGTGGTGGGGCACTAGGGTTATTAGACACTCCTAGAGATGTCGGCTCTAGTAAGTAATTGTTAAGTGAGGCCGACATGTTGGAGTGCACTTCAAGTGAACGGAAGAATATAAATAGAGAGTAAAAGCCTCTCTATTTATCACTTGCAACACTCACACTCACTCAATGAGGGCATATGAGTGAGAGAGGAGAAGCTCTCTTAGTGTGAGAGAGAGAGACTGCTGCTGTTGGGAGATCATCTTACTGTTTTGGGATTTTACTGTTTTGGTGCCAATTCTATCTCTAAGGAAGTTGCGGGGTTTTCTCCTTTATGGTTTCCCCGAGGAAAACTCTTTGTGTCTCTTGTCTCTTGTCTCTTGTGATGTGTTTATGTTTTATTGCTGTGCTTGTTATTCTCTCAGTGAAAAGATCCTAAGATCATAATGCTAGCTTGTATGATGAAAAACTAACACCGACGATGCAGAATCAGATCCCACCGTAGATCCCACCACAGACTCAGAATCAGCCAACAAACCCGCCACTGAATTAGAACCCACCATTGAATCAATCCCAAAACCTGAATTAAGGATCGATGGTTGCAACAATTTAAACTGAACCACGAACAAAGGATGTCGATGTTGGTGTTGTTACTCGCGCCGGTGCAAAAACTGGAGAAGATGGACCGCATCAACAAGTTCAACTTGCTAGAAAGAAAAAGGTAGCATTTGATATTGCGATGAAGAAAGACACCTTCTTTAAGGCCAAGCATGCAATCAGGAGAAATCCAGTTAAGTTACCTATTATCGCAATGCCGTCTACTTTTGATCCCTCTGTAGAGGCAGGCCATCGTGGCAGGATGGTACCTTGTGGCAGTTCTTTAATAGTTTCCTATCACTGGCAAGGGATCTTGAATCCTTGGTTGAGATTGAGATGTTGTTATACCACTGGGATAAGACACTGAAGGATTCTGCGGTGAACTCCCTACAAAAGAAGAAGACATGCAAGGATATTAGGATGAAAATCCAGATATGAGATTACGAGGTTGACTCGGTTATTCTAGATCTCAAATCAGATGTAAACATTCTCACCAAGCAAACTTGGAAGCTGATGGGGAATTCGACATTGGGATGGTCAGTGCAGCTATGACTAGAAAATCAGGCAAAGGTTCATCCAATTGGTCACGTCTCAAACCTAGTTGTTGATATTGAAGGTATGAAAACACATGCTGATTTTGATGTGTTAGAAGTGGTTGAAGATGGTGGTTCCTATCCCGTACTGCTAGGGATTGGGTGGGCTAATGATAGCATGGCGGTTATCAATTTCAAAAAATGGGTTATGATGTTTGAGAACTAGGATGTCAAGGTCCTCGCTCCCATGGACCCTTAGGAAGGACGCCAGTATATTGAACCTGTGAGGGATGAAGCCGGTGGAAGTTTGGATCACATAGTATATTATCTCTGAAGACTATATCCACCCTACCATTGATGGTGAACTTGGATGGCGCAACACTATTTCTACGTCCTTTGATTCTGATGATGCTTTGGAAAATTGGCAAAATAGGCTACATGAGGTGTCGTTTAGGAAATGCGGGTTGATCACATAGTCTCTCCGTCACGTAGCAACTGAGACTGTCGAGTTGCCAATTTATGAAGGGCTCCCAACGTTATCAGAATTTCTTTGAGAATTTGAAGAAGAAGTGTTTGAAACCACAAAGGGTATTGGCCCTAGATGTAGCACTAAAGGCTACCCAGACCCAATGGTGGGCAATTCACAAGCAGATGATCCATGGCTGGGGACAATGTCGGAGACTGATGATGGTGCACTTCGGTGATTTAGAGGTTTATCATAATGGGAGATATGATGGACGAAATGACCCCACTAGTCACTTGATGGACTGTCATGCTTTATAGGCATTACGACCTAAAGATGAGTGGGTCCATGATTTTTTTCATGCTGTGGATGAGATGTCGAGATCCTGGTATGTAGTGGAAGAACTACGCAGAAATATAACCACTTGGGAGGAGTTGTATGTTTGCTTTACACAGAAGTTTAGTTTCTAGGATGCCAACCCAAAGGTACATAATGCATTGCAAATCATCCGTGATGTAGTACTAAAGGTCGTCCATATTGCATACCCAGCTGATCCACATGCACACTGCTCGATGAAATCCATGATGTCACAGCACCAGACATACCGACGGATTCGATGAGTTAGCCACTGAAGATCGGGAAAGTCAACATTGGGTCAAAATAAAACCCAAAATTTGCCAATATTTGGGATTATTGGGACGAGGAAACAATGGCCAAAATCACGGACCTACTGCATGAATTCCAGGATCTTTTTTCGACGCAGTTTTCAGAAATAAAGGGGACATTAGGGGACCTAGGGGAGATGAAGATCTCATTGAAACCAAATGCAAATCCTGTGCGACAGAGGTCGTATCGACTAAACCCAGGATACAAGGACCGTGTGAAGGCTGAGATTGAATGGATGCTAGATGTTGGGATAATCGATCCTGTCGAAGAATCAAAGTGGATAATCCCTATGGTTGTTTAGGATAAAAGACCGTTGAAGTCTGCATTTGCGTCGACCTAAGAAAGTTGAATGATGCCTGCATGCATGATCCGTTCCTGACTCCATTTATAGATGAGGTCCTTGAAGGAGTAGGCAGTTAGGAGATGTATTCCTTCACATTTGGATTTTCAGGGTACCACCGGATCCGAATTGCAAAGGAGGATCGCCATAAGACCACGTTTGTCACTGAATGGGGATGTTTTCAATATATAGTCATGCCCTTTGGGCTGAAGAATACACTAGCAATATTTTCTCGGGTAGTTGTCGATTTGTTTAAGGACTTTATTCAAAAGTTCCTATAAGTATATACGGATTATTGGACAATATATGGGATAATTAGGGACCATCTCGACAACTTGTGATTGATGCTTGAAATGTGTCGACAGCATCAGATTGCATCAAATTCTAAAAGGTGCATTTTTTGTGCACTGTTTGGAACGCTACTCGAAAACATAGTATGTAAGGAAGGTATGTTGGTTGATCTAGTGAAGATCGTGCTAATTCCTAGATTTTCTCCACCCACAAATGTGAATATGCTTCGGGCAACGCTGGGGCACACGGGGTACTATCGCAAGTTCATCAAAGGATACGCTACGATTATGGCCCCTATGGAGAAGCTATTAAAGAATGATGTTGCATTTGAGTGGAGTTAGGAATGTTAAGCAAGTTTTGACACATTGAAGGCCAAGATGGCCTCTGCACCCATACTAATATTTCCTAATTGGAATAAGGATTTCCATGTGCATGTTGATGCCTCTTCTATTGCGTTAGGGGTTGTGATTACGCAACTAGGTGAGGGCGAACTAGATCACCCGATTGCATATGCCAGTAGGAATTTGTCAGTTGCTGAATGAAAGTACACAACAATTGAAAGAGAAGGCTTGGAAATGGTTTATGCATTGCAAAATTTTAGGCACTATTTGTTAGGCGACCACTTCAAGATGTTCATCGATCATTCGTCCTTGCAATATTTGGTCAATAATCCTATGTTGGGGGGGGGGAATCTGTCAATGGCTGATACTTTTTCATGAATTTGAATTTGAAATAGTTGTGAAACTAGGAAAGTTGAATGTTGGTCCTGATCACCTGTCTCGCATTAAGACCAGAGAAGAATCGACCAATATTGATGACGGATTTCCAGATGCACAACTGTTTCATGTCGACATCGCAGATGATCATTATGGGCCAATCATTCAGTTCTTGGCCACTAATGTTGCCCTTGTGAATCTGTCAACCAGTAAGAAGAAGCAGTTGGTGGTAAAGGATTTAGATTTCTAGCTGATTGCAGGGCAGTTATACAAGCTTAGACCAGATGAAATATTGCGACAGTGTATCCTACCGCATGAGCAGGGACCCATTCTAAAATAAGCAAATGTAGGAATCGCAGGAGGTCACTATGGAGGAAGGTCTACTTCACGGAAGGTGTTGTGCACCAGGCTATGGTGGCCTACATTGAATAATGATGCTGCAAACTATGCACGGATTTGTGACATCTCCCAGCGCGTCGGTAAACCATTACGGTGGGATGAGATGTTGCTTGTGCCACGGGTAACTTTACAACCTTTTGATAAATGGGTCGTGGATTTTGTGGGTCCTATTAATCCACCGGGGAAGAGAACTGGTGCATGATACATCATTACCGCAACTGACTATATGACCAGGTGGAACGAAGTCGCACCAGTTGTGGATTGTATCGCTATGACAATAGTGAAGTTCATATTTAAGAATATTGTGACATGGTTTGGGTGTCCCAGGATATTGATGAGTGACCAGGAAAGTCACTTTATCAACCACATTGTGAGAGCGTTAACTGAGGAATTGCAGGTGCAACATAAGAAAAGCACACCATACCATCCACAGGTGAATGGGACTGTTGAAGCGTTCAACAAAATTTTGGAAACAACGTTGACAAAGGTATGTAATGCTAATTGCGATGACCAGGACTTGAAAATTTGAGCATTGCTATGGGCCTATCACACCACTTTTAAATGGCTGACAAGACAGACACTGTTTAAGCTGGTATATGGGAAAGAGGCATTCATACCCATGGAATACATTGTTCCTAGTTTGTGCATCGCTGCGGCGATCGGCATGGATGATGCAGAAGCATTAGAAGAGTGCATTATGTAGTTGATCCATCTTGAAGAGGACCATTTTATTCCAGGTTTCCACCAGCACGATATGAAGGATCGACAGAAGGTGTGGCACAATCATCATATTAAGCATAAACAGTTTGTGAAAGGAGATTTGGTGTTGTTATATGACAGCAAGTTCATGAAGCATCCAAGTAAGTTACAGATGCACTAGTTAGGCCCGTATCTTGTTCATTCCATTACTTCTGGAGGTGCAGTTCAGTTATAGCAATTAGATGATGCGGTACTACCGATGCTCGTCAATGGGAGTCGCTTAAAGCCTTATAGGACGGGGTCAGAATTGTGCACTGCTTGAGGCATTGTGAAAAAAAATAGAATATTTTGTTAGATAGCAGCAAGGCGAGCCTAGGGGAAGAGGCCACGCAATGATAGACTTAGTAGTGATGGAGGGGAGACCACCTGCGATAGCCACAAGGATATGGATTGGTCAAATCAACAATAAATGCAGGTAGTTAAAACAGTTATCCAGTGACACTTGTTGAAGCAACGCACATTAATGGTCGATCCGACTGTCATAAGGGTAAGATTACTAGCAGATTTGGGGTCATTAGTGTTGGATTTTGTCATGATGGATATGGTGGATTTGGAAATGATGAGTTCGAATTAGGAAGTGGCTATAAAAAGAGCGCAAGACGTGGGAGGAAGGAATTGTTTAGAGCAATTTAGTCAAGTGAGCAGAGTGTTGAGCTGAGTATAGTTGAAGAGTATTGAGTGTGAGTTGCAGAGTAGAGGTGTAGAGTTGTCGGGTGCATATTAAGGTTTGGGGAGTGCGACATGCTGAGAAACCCCGACGCAATTGAGATTTCCAGTGAGCAGGAATCCTCCATTTGGCCCACGGCCGTTGAGGAAAAATTTATGAGCATGCCGATAGGCTCTTCGTCGATCCCCAAAAGAAAGTGGCAGGCTTAGAAGCCTAGTTCCATGCCACCACTGAAGAGGCACACCCACACTTCGGCTAGAGTGCAAGGAGAGGGGACTACACAGACCGGGTCATAAAGCTTGGGCGCTATAGAATCTATAGCATCCAAGGGCATCTCTGTTAGTGATATCCTAGGATATTTCGCTCCAACACATCTGGGGGTGAAGCCGAGGAAACCCATGAAGAATTAGAAGTATCAACCCAAATTTCCACCACTGCCAGAAGGGATGACTTGCTCAGTAGATATTATCCTTGCATTGATCAAGTTGAAGTTTGAAGACCACGATTTGATGTTTCTTAAAGACGTCCAAGATGAGCCTTATGAATCAGTTCTGATGGTGCCCGGTGCACTGATTCACAGGATTCCTCAACCATGGGCGAGCGGGTTGAATAACTTTGGATTGTTGGGGTTCATCGACACACCTCACTTTGGGCGACTAAACGAATCATATGCATGCATTAAAAATCTCTTGGATTTCTTTCATGGTGGGATGCTCTAGTTCAATGAGCCTATTCCGATCACTGTCGACTTAGTTGCGAGCATTATGGGCTTGTCAAAGGCCGGGGAAGATCCCACACAGTATATCCATGGGTGGGATACTGACAAGATGCTTTCCAAGTAGCTGAAGGAGTGCTTTAGCTTACAGCGTGATGGTTGTGCCTATTGTATCAACATCATTATTTCACAAGCGGTGTGTATCGGGGTGCGTATTTTGGTGAGAAAGATTGTTCGAGGTAATCAACCAGTTCAGTGCAACTTAGGCATGGTCGCATGTGCACAAAAATGCGTAGAGGGTGTGCAAATGAACTGGTCCTTTTTTTTGCTCAACCAGTTGTTTGACGATGCTCTCGCTGCTCAGGTCAGGTGACCATTTTCCTACAGTTGGCTATTAATTCTCATTGCACTTGTCTCATGGATGGAACTTGGAGATTATCAGTCGATGGCAGTTGATGTGGTGAAGGTGTTCTGTGACGCATGATATCATAATTTTTGGTGGGTTGAGGAGCCCAGTTGACAGGCGGACTGTGCGATCCATTTTGGGTCTATTGGGAAGCACTACAAGATGCAGCTGTCAAATTTCCCCATGTATCCCAGTACATGGAAACCAAGTATCAACAACTCCTTCAGTTCGCAGTCGGGCCTCACTCCATTTATATCTAGGCACGGCGGGACTCCGATAGGTAGTGGCTACCTCTCGCCTACAAATTTACTGATGAAGAATTGGATGTTATCGTTCAGGAGTGGCCAACTGAATGGCGCAACCCCGTAAGTTAGGAGGAACTCTCTAAGGATCCACCACCTAATGCCCCGGACGAGTCTATCTAGAAGGAGCTAAGTGTTCACAACTCTGATAATGAGTCATTGATGGACCTTGAGCCCAAAGCCCAGCACATGTAGGAAAAAACTCGAACCAAATGGCGCTAAGAATACGACGCGGGCAGCAGTACCCAATCGGGGATGGAGGACCAACTACAGCGGCTCATGAAAGTGGTCACTGACTCCTCTAAGGCTGTGATGCAAGCGATACGAGATTCCAACCATGAAAAGTTTGATGCTGTAAGAGATAGGATAAATGCTATTTATGATGTTGTTTCCAGCAAGACACCCAAGAGACATGTGATGCAGGAATTCCCGTCAACCAGCACTGAGCCGCAGGCTAGGAACGTTCAAGTTGCCCCGACTACGATCAACATGGGGAGTGAAGAAGTGAACCTATTACTGCGTCAGATCCAGAGCATTGCCTTGGATCTAAACAAGTTACCTGCTCAAGCGTTGGTGGAGCTGTAAAATGTTTCCTCCCAGGAATTGGTGGATAGAAAGAAGGAGATTACTAATGGATATGTGTAATTGCAGAGCGCATTCGAGAAGCTGCAAAAATAAATTGAGGAGCTACATCAGGTCAAGGTGTAGCTGGAAGAAGAGAAGGTATAGGAGATTGAGGCATTGAAAGAAGCACAGGTCAAGCTACAGTGCAAGGCTACCAAAGAAATCATCGAACTGAAGAAGGCGCAAGACCGCCTCATCATTGAGAAGGCGCAGCTGTGCACAAGTTGTGACGAGGTCGAGCAAGCTGTTGATGAGGCTTGTCAACATATTTTTGAGAAAATGGCTGAGCTTACTGTAGTCTCTAAGGCCAAGCAACTTGGGGAAGTTATTTCCCAACTCCATGACACCAACCTTCTTCTCAATGCCCTGGTCCATTTAGAGACACCACCGGAGCAGGTTGCCGAACAGAAGGCTACTATCAAGGAGATAGTGGCCCAGTTTTAAACCATGGAGCAAGAAGCAAAGGAAATCATGGAGGAAATGATGTAGTTCTGGAAAAGTGTTGTCCAAGATGAATAGCTCGACCAGTTGACCATGCAGGTGTAAGAAGCTGAAGGATAGTTAACGACACTAAAGAGGTCACTGCAAGCACTGCCACTCATGGTGCATATCACATGGTCTAAGGTGTTGAAGGACCTATAGAAAAGAGCTTCCCACACCCAAGAATGCCAACAAAAGCATCGTGCCTAGTTGGATGATTTTCAAGAAGTTAGTGGGAAGCTGGTTGTCAAGGCAGTCGCAATGCTGCAGGCGTTGCAAGAAAGTCGAAAGATGGTCTATAGTAAGGCTGGCGAAGTGCACCCTGTGCAGTAGACTTTTCTCAACTATCAAAGCGTGGCTGGAAAAGTCCAGATCCAGGTTCGAGAGATCTCCCAGTAGTTTGAAGATTTCAAGGACAAGACTTCGACATATACCTTGTCAACTTGACGTGGGTCGAGGATGAGCCACAAGACTGTGTTGGGGGCTTCTTGGCAGGGGCTTTGGGTAAATGAGTTGCACGATGTCACTGTAGCTGCACAAGCTCACGCAACATTGTGTAAGGCCAGATCAACGCGATGGGTGGAAAGATAACCATTTTTGAATATTTAATGTGTTAATTGACCACGTTTTGTGGACATAGGTCATTAGTGGTTAGAAGTTAGTTAGAAATGGGCCTTTGATGTAAAGGCGCAAGCTATATATAGAGATGTTTGCAATTGTAAACACACAAGAAGGATAACAATGAGAAAGATCAGACTCATGATCATGATCAATGCGATACAAGTCCAGTCTGTTGCGATCTGTCTATGGTCTTATTGAGTCTTCTGTTTTGGGAAATCTGCGATCTGTCTGTGTCGAAATTGAATTTTGGGATGTAATCGGTCTCCTGCTGTGGATAAGAATTATCTGTTTTGGATCTATTGCACAGAATTAATATCACATGACGATTTTTGCCTAAATATTGTCTTCTATTTTCCTATTTTCTCCGCTGCGATGTTAAAGTGTATTGAATCTGTTTATGATTTATTAATGCTGTTGCGATCTTCTGTCATAATTCTGATGAATGATGATTAAAGTGGTTTATGAAGTATAACATAAAAATGTATATGATGTATATATTGCAAGTAATCATGGTGTGGAGCCAAAGGAAAAATCCCCACCATCGATTTAGTGTTTTAAGTTTCGGAAATTAAAATCGATGCCGATGGTATTTCGTGCTATCCGGCACGTTATAATTTTGGACATCATGTAAATATGCAATTTAATTAAAATACCCACAACTAGCTATGTCAATGCAACATTAAAAGAGATGGTGGCATGATTTCCTAAGGATAAGGGGGGTGGAATATTCAAACCTTTGGGCCAATGGGGAAAAGCCAAATGTCAAAGGGAGAACCCATCAAATTGTCAACTACCCATTTTGTCTTTTGTGTCGATCATTTAATTCCACTAGAAATTGGTTGAGTTAGTTATTACATGGGATCGGCAAAGTATGGAGGTCAAAATTTGAACTGGGCAGAGTACGTATTTTTTTTTAAAACGTGTTTTGAATTATGAGCCAAGTAAGTGCCCATTTTTTGTTCCCATTCCCTCATGCATTCATGTTGTTTTCTTCCCCACGTTTTTTGAGCTCCTAGCATTCTCCATTCCCGTTTTTTGCAATGTTCTTCATTTTTCCCATGGCTGGGAAGTGTTTTTGTTAATGTTCAGTGGTTGGGATCACTCCTGGGCATTTTTGTGTTGTTTCCACATCTCCATGGTTGGGGAATGTTGTGTTTTCAGTGTTGCACAACCAATGGGGGACATAGCCACGAATTTAGGGACCGAGGGAGCCATTTTTTCCCACGTGAAGCCATAGAACGATTTTGGAAATCAAATTTCTATCAGGGGGTTGTTTCACCCATTTGTCGTTTACGTTTTTGGTTGAAAACTATTTTTCCTCAAACCCAAATCTTTCATTTTTCTGTGTGTGCACCCTTGGTTTTGGTCTGAACCCGTTTGGAGTGGAATTGGGGAATAATTAGCTTGATAAACCTAGTGGGTAAATCAACCTCACAAACAAGTGACCAATCCATTCATGACCAACAAAAATTTCTCTGCCACTTCGCTAACCTTTCTCTTAGTTCCAGTGGCTAGCTAAACTAACCAAGATTTTCTATGCTTTATTTTGTTAAAATCACAAATCTACGCTACTATAGGAGTAATGTAACTATGAGTAGAACCAGGGTCAATCAAAATAGAAATAGATTGCTCAACAATCTTACCTGCAACTTCAACCACAGTTGATTGGTGATCTGCCTGGGGGTTCTCTAGTGTTGCATAAATCCTAGGGACATCCCTTACTACTTGACCCAAGTTTAATGAACCTAGAAATAAAAAGAAACCCTGAAATTTTTACGACATGGAGCAATAGATTAAAGTCGAAAAGTTTTCCAATGTAGCGGATGGAAGTTAGAAATTTTTCCGACGCAGTGGAAGGATCTATCCAAAGAAACCCTGGAAGTTTTTTGATGCAATGTGTTGGGTGGAAATTCAGAATTTTTTTGACGCAGTGGAAAGATTGGAAAGTTTTTATTGGGTGAAAGTTCGGTATTTGTCCGATACTTCGAAAGAAAAGTGAAATTTTTTTCCGCAACGATGGAAGAGTCGGCAAGTTTTTGTCGTTGAAAGAAAAGTAAAAATTTTTCCGTAAAGGTGGCAGGGTGGCAAGTTTGTTGATTGGATGAAAAAGGAGAAGTTTACCGATGCATGTCAGAAAAATTTGGAAAATTTCAAGGGGGAAATCCCCCTTGACCCCCTTCGTGCCCCTGAGACAGTTGTTCTTTGTGAAAAGAAAAATTCTATGATTTGACAAAAAAGTGAATATAGGAATTTTCCAAAAGCAGGTAAGTAATGTATAAACTCATATGAATGTTATGCTGCTAACAATTTTGTGTTATTAAAAAAATTTGTAGAATCATAGTCCCCGTCAAAGGCAGCATTCCAGATAGTGCAGTTCGGTAAATTTGGTTCAGCCATGAGAACCTACAGCATGAACGATTCACATGATCCATATGAACATGAGGAAGATGTTATTTGAGAAAACATCTGTGTGGGAAATGTTGAGACTGAGTCTAATGGGAGAATATTTCAAGATACTCCCCCAAATTTTGCATCCACCATGAGAATCCTAAGAGTGGAGATGCAAAGTTACAGGGAATATAATGAAATATTGGTTAAGTCTCAAGAGGAGTAGAATCAACTGAATGCATACATTCTACAAAGTTTTCTAAACATCCAGACACGGATGAACTATGGGGATCGTATAGTAAGACTAGAAGGAAGTAAAAGCACTACTAGAAGAAGAAAGAGATCTCCTAAAGGGACATCTAACTTTGAAGGATCCACTTGTGGTTCAAGTTCTTATTCTCACAATAATAAGAAAAATAGGTGCTACCAGAACCATTCACGTGATGAATTTAAGAAGGAAAGACTGCCTACCTTCAATGGTGAGATAAACAATGGTCAAGAGGCTGAAGCTTGGCTTCTTGGGATAAGAAAATATTTCCAAGTCCAAGACTACTCTGGAAATATGAAGGCTAAGGGTATCCATCTTCAATCTAACTAGAATAGCATCCATATGGTGGGATCACTTCAAGCAAGTAAAGAAGATTAATAAAAGGAAGATTGTGTGGAAACGGTTCCAAAATTATTTCAAGGAGAAGTACCTCTCTGACAGGTATTATAATGATAAGATCAAAGAATTCCATGAGCTAAGATTGGGACATCCAACCATGGAAGAGTATGCAAATAAGTTCTTGGAACAATTGAGGTATGTCAGGTATATCAAAGATGAGAAGTTGAAGATCTAGCATTTTTTGAGTGGATTGCCCCAGTCTTAAAAAGATAGAATTGATTTTTATGAACCTAGAACTCTGGAAGAAGCAATAAGGAAGGCTAAGTATTGCTATGAACAAAGCAAAGAAAAACCCGATTATCATAAGACATGGAAGGAAAAAAAGAATGAGAAGTCTGACCAAAGGAAGAAGGGTTTCAAACCTTCTAACTTCAGGAATCAGCAAAAGCAACCATCCCAAGTTGAGAAGTAGTCAGCCAGAGTGGTGGGAAAAAATCCGAAAGAACCACAATAGAACAGAGAACCACTCCAATGTTGGAAATGTGGAGGAACCCACATGCATAGGAATTGTCCACTTGATAATGAGAATGCAAGGCCGACTTACAACATCCAAGAAGCAGAAACAGTGGGTCAGGTACCAAGGTTTGTCCCTAGGATTTATGCAGCACTGGAGGACGTCCAAGAA
Organism: Pseudotsuga menziesii; assembly: GCA_001517045.1. Taxonomy (NCBI): domain Eukaryota; kingdom Viridiplantae; phylum Streptophyta; class Pinopsida; order Pinales; family Pinaceae; genus Pseudotsuga; species Pseudotsuga menziesii. The sequence goes on from LPNX011098404.1 coordinate 180,620, forward strand.
GATCACCAATCAACTATGGTTGAACTTGCAACTAAGATTGTTGAGCAATATGTTTCTATTTTTATTAACCTTGGTTCTACTCACATTTACATTACTCCTAGATTAGTGGAGATTTGTGCTTTTAAGAAAGTAAAGCATAGAAAATATTGGTTAGTTTAGCTAGCCACTGGAACTAAAAGAAAGGTTAGTGAAGTGGTAGAGAAATGTCCATTGGTCATGAATGGATTGGTCACTTGTGTTGATCTGAATGCTCTACCACTTGGTTCCTTGATTTTCTCATTGGAATGGATTGGTTAGAAGCTCACAGGGTAAATCTTGACTGTTATAATAAGACCTTTGAATGCATGGATGAAGAAGGGAACCCAAGAGTTGTAAGAGGCATTCCAAAGGTGATTTCCGCGAGGCAGGTTTCAGCAATGCAGATGAAGAAGTCCTGTAGGAAAGGTTTCCAGTTGTATGTAGCTCATATTTTGGAGGCAACAAAGAATGAAACTCCTAGGTTGGAGGACTTTAATGTGTTGCAAGAATTCAGGGATGTGTTTCCTGGTGAGATTCCAGGGCTTCCTCCAAAGATGGATATTTATTTCACAATTGAACTTGTTCCAGGAGCAGCACCAGTGTCCAAGACACCCTATAGAATGAGTACACTGAAATTGTTAGATTTGAAGATGCAACTGTAAGAGTTTTTGGAGAAGAAGTATATCAGGCCGAGTGTGTCTCCTAGGGGAGCACCAGTTCTAATTATGAAGAAGAAAGATGGTACAGTCATGTTGTGTATTGATTACAAACAATTGTACAAAGTCATTGTGAAGAAAAAATACCCTTTTCCTAGAATTGATGACCTCTTTGATTAATTGAGATGAGAAAAGGTATTTTCCAAGATTGAATCAAGGTTTGGTTACCATCAGGTGAGAATCAAGCATGAAGACATTCATAAGAAAACCTTCAGGACAAGGTATGGACATTATGAGTTTGTAGAGGTACCATTTGGTCTCACAAATACACCAGCTACATTTATGTGCCTTATGAATAGTGTCTTCAGCAGGTATTTGGACAAGTTTGTTCTTGTTTTCCTTGATGACATTGTTATTTATTCTAAGAATGAGGAAGAGAATGAAGAGCATCTAATATTGACATTGTAATTGCTCAGGGAGCATAAGTTGTATGCAAAGCTTAGCAAGTGTGACTTCTATAAAGATAGGATTCATTATTTGGGCCACATTATCTGAAGTGAGGGAATATATATAGACCCTGAGAAGATTGAGGCCATTATGAATTATCCTACTCCAAGAAATGTGATAGATGTAAGATATTTTATGAGACTTGTAGGATACTATAGAATATTTTAGATATAAGATATTTTGTGGTGTGTACCGATGCATGTGGTCAAGGGCTTGGAGGAGTCCTTATGCAAGACAACCACATGATATGTTATGAGTCAAGAAATCTGAAGGAGAATGAGAATAACTATGCCACTCATGATATAGAACTTGCATCAATAGTACATGCTCTCAAGATGTGGAGGGATTACTTGATGGGAAGAATATTTGAGCTAAGAATAGACCATTGTGGCTTGAAGTACTTGTTTGATCAGCCAATGTTAAATTCTAGGAAAGCTTGATGGATGGAGTTTTTATATGAGTTTGATTTTGAAATAAAACACATAAAAGGAAAAGAGAATAAAGTGGTTGATGCACTCAACAGGAAGCTGCAGGACATGCATGTGGGATCCCTTTGTATTTTCCAAACAGATTTGAGACAACAGATTGTTAGCCATACTGCTGAAGCTAAAATGTATGTGCAGGTAAAAGACAAGTTGCAGCAGGAAAACCTTGAAAATAAGTATGAGGGATATAAATAGGAAGAAGATGGACTTCTTACCTATAAGAAAAAAATTTATATTCTGAATGTAGTAGATTTGAGGAGGGTTGTTATGGATGAGATCCATCAAGCTCCATATTCTGGTCACCTAGGATATCAGAAGACAATTGCTACAGCTAGAAAGTAGTACTTTTGGCCATGAATGAAAAAGGACATGGTTGAATATATTTCAAGGTGCATGAAATGTCAGCAAGTAAAGGTTGAGCATCAACATCCAACAGGTTTGTTGTAGCCTTTTCCAGTTCCAGAATGGAAATGGGAAATTGTTTCCATGGATTTTATTACAGGATTTCCAATTACTTAAAGACAACATGATTCCATCATGGTTGTGGTGGACAAGTTGAAAAAGGAAGCACATTTCATACCGTTTAAGCCCACACACAAGACTGATGACATCACAAAAATATTCATGAAGGATATTTTCAAATTGCATGGATTTTCTAAGGAAATAGTCTATGACAGAGATGTCAAGTTCACTTCCAAATTTTGGAAGGGGTTGTTTGCATATTTGGGTACAAAGTTGAACTTCATCATTGCCTACCATCCTTAGACTCATGGGAAGATAGAGAGAGTTAACCAGGTTCTTGAAGACATGCTTTGCATGTATGTGATGGATAAACCATCCAAGTGGGAGGATTATTTACACTTGGTAGAATTTGCATATAACAATGTACAGCAAGCATCCTTGGGGCTGAGTCCATATGAAGCTTTGTATGGCATGAGGTGTAGGATAGCAGTGACATGGGATAATCCAGTAAATAGGGTTGTGCTTGGGCCAGAATTGCTCAAGGAAATGGAGCAAGAGGTTCTAAAGATCAGGCATAATCTTAAAGCAGCTCAGGACAGATAGAAAAGTTACGTAGATAAACATAGGGTGAATAGAGAGTTCTGTGTTGGGGATCATTTTTACCTCAAAGTGAGGGAAAGGAAGAGTTCCTTGAAACTTGGAAGTTGTGCCAAGATGTCACCTAGATACTGTGGGCCATTTGAAGTGCTTGAAAGAATAGGACCAATTTCATATAGACTTGCATTGTCTGCTAGCACTAGAGCGGATAATGTTTTTCATGTTTCTTTGCTTAAGAAATATGTACATGATCCTAACCATGTGATAAATTGGGATGTGATTCAGGTGGAACCCGAGGGAGAGTTCTGAATCAAGCCAATGTGCATCCTTGATAGGAAGATCACAATCCTCCAGAACTGAGCCATATGGAAGGTAAAGGTGTAATGGGAGCACTACAATCCTGAAGAGGCTACGTGGGACCTGGAGGATGCCATGCAATTGGAAAATCCATTTTTGTTCAATTCTGTGGAGCACTAAGGGTGGTGATAGTGTAGCATTTTGTTCAATTTTGTAAAGCACTTAGGACAATGCTGTTGAAGGGGGAGGGGAATGTACCACCTCGGTTTTGACCCCGTTTTCATTAAAAATGTATCTGATGTATATATTGTAAGTAATCATGGTGTGGAGTTAAAGGAAAAATCCCCACCATTGATTTAGCATTTTAATTTTCGACGATTAAAATCAATGCCGATGGTATTTCGTGTTAGCCGACACGGTATAATTTTGGACATCATGTAAATATGCAATTTAATTAAAATACCCATAACCAACTATGTCAATGCAATATTAAAAGAGACGGGATCATGATTTCCTAAGGACAAGCGAGGGGGTGGAATATTCAAACCTTTGGGCCAATGGGGAAAATCCAAATGTCAAAGGGAGAGCCCATCAAATTGTCAACTACCCATTTTTTCTCTTGTGCCAATCATTTAATTCTGCTAGAAATTGGTTGAGTTTGTTATTGAATGGGATCGGCAAGGTATCGACGTCAAAATTCAAATTGAGCAGAGCACCCATTTTTGGAAAAACCTGTTTTGACTTATGAGCCAAGTAAATGCCCATTTTTGTTGCCCATTCCCTCATGCATTCACATTGTTGTCTTCCCCACATTTGTGGAGCTCCTGCCATTCTCCATTCCCGTTTTTTGTAGTGTTCTTCATTTTTCCTATGGCTGGGAAGTGTTTTTGTTAATGTTCAGTGGTTGAGATCACTCCTGGGCGTTTTTGTGTTGTTTCCACATATCCATGGTTGGGGAATTTCATGCTTTCAATGTTGCACAACCAATGGGGGACAGATCCACGAATTCAGGGACTGGGGGAGCCTTTTTTTCCGATGTGAAACCATAGAATGATTCTAGAAATCAAATTTCTATTAGGGGGTTGTTTTACCCATTTGTCATTTACGTTTTTGGTTGAAAAACATTTTTCCTCAAACCCAGATCTTGCATTTTGTTGTCTATGCACCCTTGGTTTTGGTCTGAACTAGTTTGGAGTGGAATTGGGGAAGAATTAGCTTGATAAACCTAGTGGGTAAAGGAACCTCATAGACAGATCAAGAGAAGCTGGATTTTCTTCTTTACACACCCTGAATAGCACTTAAATGGAATGCATAGCCTGAGGGACTATGTAGAAGAGAAGGGGATGCTTCCTCGTGTTGGGTGTGTAGATGTTCGGAAATCCAAGCTAGATCTTGTGTAGGTGTCCATATCTCTATGGTTGAGCTCACTAGCTTAGCAATTCAACCATTCCACCTCTTTGGCTGATTTTTTATAAATACTTGGCTATGTGTGAGTCTACTAGTGTTCCCTTATTCCTTGTGGGAATCATGCCCAACTCGAGGGTGGCAGTTTTGCTGAGAGATTGATGAGTACACTGGACTATGGTTGGGTGGAACGTTACAGCGACATAGCTGGTTGCGGGACAAGCTTCTTTCAAGATAAGTATTCTTATCTATTTTATTTATGCAGCTGTATATGTGTTTATGAATTAATATGAACATGTTAAATGATGTGAATGAATGAATTTTGCTTTCGCTATATGTTTTAATTTATGCATCTGTGTATGTTTAAGTTCAATGCATTTTTATATTTATGTTCATGGGGCTAGACTTCCCAGATTAGATCACATCATGGTTGTGTTCCCTCTTGGGTAGATGGGAGGGGACGTGACAGATCTTCCCCCACGTTTTTTTGTGGTTTCCCATTTTTCCCCATGTCTGGGAAGTCATTTTTTATGTTTCTAAGTGCCCAGGAATATGGATCTATGTTTTAGGGTTTGGAAGGGGTCGTTTCAAGCACGTGAAGCCCATAAATGTTTCTGAGTTTGAATCCATGAGATGGGGATTGGTAAGGGTCATTTTTTCCTATGTGAATCCATTAAATCGTTGATGAATTTGGGTTTCTCACCCAAGGGTTTATTTCCCCATTCACCAAATCATTTTTGGTTGAAAAACATTTTCCTTCATGCCTAGCATATGCATTGTATGGCTGTTTGCATCCTTGTGATTCCTTGGTAGAGTAAGTCAAAGAAACCCATATGTTAGATGGATTCATGTGTTTGATTAGCAAGTTGGATTGGTTGGGTAAGTCCAAGGAACCATCTGTTAATTGGTTGACTATGTGTTTGATGTAAGGCCTGCTTGGTTGAGTAAGTCCAAGGAACCCCCATGTTATTGGCTTGTTTCCTTAATAGTCTTTGAAACCCAACTGTGTGTTGGATTGACTATGGATGTATGGTATTGCTATGTGTAAGCCTGTTTTCCCCTAGTGCCTTGGGGAATCATGCCTAGATGAGGGGTGGCAATGATGTTGAGAGATTGATGAGCACACTGGCCTATGGTTGGGTGGAACATTGTAGCGACATAGCTAGTTGCGGGAAAACTTCCTCTCTAGATAAGTATTCTTATGCATTTAATCTCTACAACTGTATTTGTTTTATAAATTATTATGAACATGATGAATGATTGAATGTGTTGAACAAAATGTATTTTCTTTCGTTGTATTTACATGTCTTATGCATATGTATATGTTTTTTATTCCAATGCATTTTTATGCTTGTGTTCATGGGGCTAGATCATCCATTTGACAGCAGCAGCAGTGTTGGTCGCTTCCTGTTCATCGTCGGGATGAGGGGTGGGCACGTGACACTCTCAGAGTTAAATTTTTAGTTATTTATCTACTGTGATATCCATGAATGGCCTCATGGCCTTAAAATATTATTAGAAAAACAAAAACTATAGATTTACAACCAAGAGAACATCCATGCCACAGGTTTAGAAAAACAAAAACTACAGAGTTACAACCAGACAACATCCATACCAAAGGTTTAAAAAAACAAATTGACTGTGTATTTACGACACAAAACCCTAACGAGAGTTTTTTTTATAAAACAACAACACATTTACAAATTCCATAGCTACAATGCAACTCTACTCGAAAGCACGACGAAACCATTCCATTCACTAAAATCTGCAAGTTTTTCATTTTAACAAAAATAAACAAGTAAAGCTTACATTACCATTCCCTTAGACTCCACGGTCAAGGGAGATCGTTATCACAAACAACTGAAGGTGCCATAGGCAGAATCGCAAGGGTTTACCAGTTCATGAAAGAACACATAGAAAAATTAATCCAATTCCAGAGAATGCAGACCCAACTACAACATGCACAAAAGAGACTTAACCAATGAAGCCACATAGGAGGAATGGAAGTTCCAGGTCTTACCAAACCGCATGCCAGCCATGAAGACCATTTTCCTCATCCACGCAACATTTCATTTGAACCCTCCTGCATTGCAACATACGAGGTTATTTTTCTTAATCATTATATTCATGGAAAAGAACCACAAAAATGTATAATTGTAACCAAAGGAACATTAACTGTGCTACCGAGGACGAAGGTCTCCCTGCGCAAAAGTTTAGTGCAAAACCCTCCATAATTTTTACAGAGTGCAGGCTAACGAGCCACAAAAAATATTCCCTAGAGAATGGTGTTGTTACATATTCGAGAGTGAGGCTGCAGGCCTGGAGACCAAGTGCTTGTCTCTCCTTCTCTCCTTTTCACTGCAGAGCAAAAAATGCAACAACAAGACTAGGAATGAAAATTAAGGAACAACAAAACCCCTAAGGTTTTCAAAATAATTACATGCTTTCCAGCTGGAAAAGTTAAAGCCATCACGTGGCCTGACATCATACCCCTTTCAATTAGAATGTCAATCCATTTTTTAAATAGTCTTGAATCTGTTGAGTTGCACCATAGGTTTTAGTGTTTATGCTTGTTCTTAGGATAATTATATGCCCCTTTTGTTTAGTTTAGCCTTGCATCCCCTTAGAAGGATCATCATAAGTTAACATAAGTAGGCCAACATAGAACTTCGTCACCTACAAGAAGTTCATAGTAGTTTTTCTTTAGCTCAAGAGCTAAGTAATACATGGAAACCATCCTTCCTACTTCATAAGAAAAGTTATCAAGTAAATCTAGAGTATAACTAGCAAGCACAACGACTTTAACCGACAGAAATAAAAGTGACATTCTTTCATAAACTTGACGACAAGAAAAGTAGTGTGGTCGTAATAATAAATCGCATCATAATGTTAAATGGATAAAAGACTAAACATCATTTAAATATCATATGATTTAGTTATCCTTTTGTTGCAGTTAGACCTAAGTCACATTTTTTTGTGTGTCGTAACTATATCCTTTAAGTTGAAAACAAACTGAGACATTGTATATATTATTTTATCTTTTATAAATTACAGTTATACCATTACTTAATTTTTTATTGATTTATGAAATTTGGGGATGTTACATGTGGTATCAAAGTGAGTTCCAAACACTAGGCTTGATTGGCTCACTCAAATGCAGAACAGGAAACCAAATATACTGATCATGTTCTAAAACTATTTCTATACAAAAAGATAAAATTGTATTTTGCAGAAAATGGAAGGAGTTTAAGCATCTGCTGAAAATGGGTCCCATCACAATAATCTAGACAACATTTATGTGGAATTAAATAATCAACCCTCATAGTTACTTCAAAAAGTGAAAGAGTTAAAGGATGAACTACAAACTGTGAAAGCAGATAACGAAAGAATTTTAGAACTAAATCAGATTTTATGAGACAAAATACAAAACAGAGGTAAAGATAAAAGAAAGGAGTATGAAACTGATTCTGGAATAGTATCATACAAACGCAAGGGTAAGAAATTAAAATTTTCAAATAGTGAAAGTAAATATTCTTCGGGAGTTAAAGTAAGGTTGCATAGAGGAAAGTATAAATACACTAGTGAAAGTAGTGAAAGCGCCCATAGTCCTAGAAAGAGGAAGTATAAACCTTATGAAGAGATCTCAAGAGAATTTAAAAAGATAAAACCTACAATGTTTAACTGGGAGGTGGAAAAGGGCTAGGAATTTGAGTCTTGGTTATCGGGGATGAAAACATAGTTTTAGATTTATAACTACTCCGATAGACTGGAATCTCTGATGGATATCTACAACCTAACCGGAAAATTTGACATTTGGTGGCAGGACATAAAAAGAGTAAAAAACCTTAAAGAAAAATATTTAACCTAAAGAGTCTTTAAAAAATATTTTAAAATAAAATTCTTATCTAAACAGTATTATGAAGAAAGAGCTAAAGAGTTTTACGAACTTAAACTAGGTTCAATGTCACTGAAAGAATTAAATAGTAAATTTTTAAGTTTACTAAGATATGTACAGTATATAATTGGTGAAAAGCCTAAAATACAATGGTTTCTAAGTTGTTTGCCTACTAGCTTCAAGGATAGAATTGAATTTGATAATCCAAAGACCCTTGAAGAGGAAATGAGAAAAGCAAACTTATGTTATGAACAGAGTAAAAAGAGAGAAAGCATACCTAACTAGAAGAATAAGAGAGCAAGTAACTTTGATCAGAAAAGAAAATGTTTTAAGCCTAATAAAAGTTTCGGAAATAGTTCTCAGAATTTCTATAAGAATAATTATGAAGGAACATATTTTAAAGGTAAAACACAGTAAAATATTACAGCACCAAAATGAAGAGATATGCCTAATAATTATGTAAAAAATATTGAACATAATGAATCTGTAAAGTGTTGGGAATGTCAAGGACCGCATTATGCAAAGTATTGTTCGAACATAAAGGGAAACTTTAGCAATGTGCATACAATCCAAGAGGAAGAAACGATTGGTAATGTAGCAAATGAAATTCCCGGAATCAATGCAGCCTTGGAGAATCGATAGGCTGATCATCAAACCTCCATGGTGGAAATACAAGGTATGATACAAAACCATCATGTTTCCATTCTAATTGACCCAAGTGCTAGTTTAATCTATGTGTCACCTAGCATAGTAGAAAAATGCAATTTATCTTTGAAAAAGTTTGAAAAGTCTTAGTTGGTTCAGTTAGCTACAAGAACCAAAAGGAAAGTAGTTAATTATGTTAAAAATTGTGACTTGTTTATGAGTCAGTTAAAAACTCAAGTAAAGTTAAACATATTACCGTCAAGATCTTATGATGTTTTAATAGGTATGGATTGGATAGAAAGACATCAAGTAGTTTTGTATTGTTTTGAGAAAGCATTTACCTGTTTAAATGATATAGGAGAAAGAATTACCATCATATGGATACGTAGGAAAGTCTTTGTTAGATAAATCCAGCATTACAAATGAAAAAGGTTGTAAGGAAAGGTTGTAAAGTATTTGTTGTACATGTAATAAATAACAAACACATGGATAGAGAAGATAAGCTGAAATTCGATGATATTTCAATCCTACAAGATTTCTTAGATGTTTTCCCGGAAGAAATTCCAGGATTAGCTCCAAACATAGATCTGGATTTTACTATTGAGTTAGTACCAGGAGTTGTACCAAATTCAAAGGCTCCTTATCGAATGAACATATTAGAACTTAACGAATTAAAATTACAACTACAAGAACCGATAGCAAAAAAACTATGTAAGACCAAGTGTATTCCTTTGGGGAGCACCTGTCTTATTTGTTAAAAACGAAAGACGGTACATTACATCTATACATAGACTACCTTCAACTACAAAAAATGACGATTAAAAATAGATATTCTTTGCCTCGCATCGATGATATGTTTGATCAGATATATGGAGTGACGATATTTTCAAAAATAGACTTGAGATATGGATATCATCAAGTCAGAATTAAAGACGAAGATATATTTAAAACTGCTTTTAGAACCCGATATGGGCATTATGAGTTTGTAGTTATTCTCTTTGGGCTAACAAACACTCTAGCAACCTATTTGTATTTAGTGAACAGTGTCTTAAGTAAATAGTTAGATAAATTTGTAGTTGTCTTCAAAGATTACATATTAATTTATTCGAAAATGAAAGAAAAACATAATGAACACTTGCAAATAATACTACAAATTCTAAGAGAACATAAACTATACGTGCTAAATTCAATAAATGCGAAGTTTATAAAGATAAGATATAGTATTTAGGGAATGTGATATCCAAGGAAGGAATATTAGTAGACCCAGATAAGATAAAAGCAATAATTGATTGGCATGTTCCCAAAGATGTAACAGATGTACAAGCATTCATGGGAATTATTGGTTATTACTGAAAATTCATAAAAGGATTATCGAAGATCGCGAACCCCATAACATCTTTGCAGAAAAAGAAAAAAAGATTCGTATGGGATCAAAAGTGTGAAGAAAGTTTAATAAATTAAAAGAATTGTTAACTACTGCACCTATACTAAAAATAACAGATCCATACAAGGATTTAGTTGTATGCACTCATGCATGCAATGAAGGTTTGGGTGGAGTACTAGGACAAGAAGGTCATGTAATTGCTTATGAATCAAGGAAGTTAAAAACACACAAAAATAATTATGCCACTTATGATTTAGAACTAGCTGCCATAATTCATGCTCTGAAAATGTGGTGCCATCATATAATTGGTAAAATATTTCTACTAATGTCTGATAACATAAGTTTAAAATATTTGTTTGATCAACAAAATCTAAACGCAAGGCAAGCTAGATGGTTAGCCTTCCTTATCGAATATGATTTTGAGATCAAACACATCAAAGGGAAGGAAAAAGTGGTTGATACCTTAAGCCAAAATGCAATAATGAATTTGATAGCTTCCATTAGTAGTTACAAAACATAATTAGATGATAAATTGGAAGAAGGAATAAAAATAGACTAGGAATACCAGAATCTAAGAGAAAAAGTAACCAATAACGAATCTGATTCATGTAAAAACAAATTACAGTTTAAATGAAAAAGGCTTAATGTTGTATAAAAACATACTATGTGTACCTAACATACCATAAATTAAATTGTTGATTTTGAATGAAGTACATAAAAGTCCTTATTCTGGACATACAGGGTATCAAAAGATGATAACGATTTTAAGAAAAGAGTATTTATGGCATAATATGAAGAAAAAAATTGTTGAATATATAGCTAGGTGTATAGAATGTCAACAAGTTAAAGCTGAGCATCAACATCTAGCCAATATTTTGCAACCATTGCCAATTCCAAATTGGAAATGGGAAGTTATCAGTCTTGATTTTATAACTCGATTGCCTAAAAATCAGAAACAGAATGATTCAATAATGGTAGTAGTGGACAAATTAAGCAAGGCATCACATTTTATACCTGTTAAAACAACTCATAAGGTTGCTAACATTGCTGACATCTTTATGAAGGAAATTTTTCGATTGCACAGAATTTCGAAGGTAATAATTTCTGACAAAGATCCTAAGTTTATTGGTAATTTTTGGAAGTCGTTCTTTAAAAGACTAAATACTAAATTGAATTTCAGTACTGGTTATTATCTGCAAACGGGTGGACAAACAGAAGAGATAATCAAATACTAGAAGATATGTTACGAATGCATGTTACGGACTATCCCAAGAAATGAGAATATTATATGCACTTAGTCAAATTTGCGTATAATAATCATTATCAAGCTTTAGCTAAACTTAGTCCTTTTGAAATATTGTATGGTAGAAAATGAAATAATCCCATTACATGGAGTAATCCATTGAAATATTGGTGTTAAGAACTGACTTGTTGAAAGAACTGGAACTAATAGTGAAACATGTACAAACCAATTTAAAAACTGCTCAAGACATAGAAAAGAGTCATGCAGACCTTAAAAGAACTCATAAATAATTCCAAGTAGGTGGGCATGTATTTGTTAAGGTAAAACCTCAAAAGAGCTCCTTTAAGTTGGGCAGTTGTGCTAAATTAACACCGAGGTATTGTGGACCATTCAAAATATTCGAAAAAGTTAGATGAGTGGCATATCAGTTAGCTTTGCCACCTAATCTTAGAACACATAATTTCTTTCATATTTCCATATTGAACAAGTATGTGCACGATGCTACTCATGTGATCGAATGGAATGTTATAAAGGTAGAACCCAAAGGAGATTTTCAAGTGGAATCGGACTGTATTATCGACATGAGAGAATTTTTTCTCCGGAATCGCACCATTGGACAAGTAAAGGTGCTATGGAAACACCTCAGTCCAGATGAAACAACCTAGGAATTGGAGAGCCATATGTGAAAGGCATATCCATCTCTATTCTAGGAAGACTCAGAATAAACTTAAGAAACATCGAGGATGATGTTGGAGGGGTGTTTGTAACCCACCTAGAACTAGAAAATAAATATTTTTATTTATTTGAGAAAACATTATGTTAAAATTATTGTAAATTTTTTATGACCAATTTGGTCAAGGATGACTATAATTGAATATTTATTTTATTTAAATAATTAAATGGAGAGACACATATCCAAAGGAGACTATTGAAAGAGTGTTCAATAACCCACTAGGAGGAATGAGCAGCTGTAGAAGGTTGAATGACAATTGGAAGCACTAGCATTTCACTTTCTAGTTGTTGTAGGAAGAAAAATCCCTAAAAATGTGGTCATGTTCCCAGAGAGGAGGAACTGAGAAGGTGGCTCATTTAATTTCAAACTAACCTAAAGACCTAGGTAGATCTTATAAATACCATCAAATTGAGCAAGAGTCTCACTACTATTAGGATTATTAATCCTCCCTTAACCATAATGTCTATTAGATTATATTTGCCTAACTTAGGAACCTTAATTCATTATTTGGGTCCACTAGTACCATTGGTTCCACTTGTCCTAATGGGACCACCTAGATTAGTTACTAGAGTGTGGGGAACACTGCTAGAGGTTAACTGCCACTTACTACATGTGCATGCATCAATTTGGACACCTCCTAAACCAATCCCTACATTTTAGGAGCAACTGAGAATCCCAGTACCAACCTCCATTAGTTAGGTGTAGTTGGAACTAGTTAGTCTTAGTTAGCCCCCAGTTACATTCATTTACTTCACAATAAGTTAGCTAGCACTAGCAATGGATGGATAATGCATGGATGCATGGGGAGGAGCATTTTTCCTACCTACCACACTCAGTTGCACTGATTTAACTAGTTGTAACTAATTGATTGAGTTGGTGGACATCAGGGAGTTGATCTTTGGACTCAGACTTTGTCAGTTACTTCACAATTAGTTAGCTAGTGCTAGCAATGCATGGCTAATGCATGGCTGCATGGGGAGGAGCATTTTCCCTACCTACCACACTCAGTTGCACTAAGTTAACTAGTTTACACTGATCAATTGAGTTATTAGACATCAGGGAGTTGATCTGTTGGACTCCAATACTGATTGAGAGACCATGAGTTAGAGATTCAGTTAGATATAGTCAGATCCACTTGGTAGATTCGAATTGCTAACTAATGCATTCGAATTCTTCCTATTTGTAACCTATTGTACATTGTATTTATTATTGTGAATGATACTGTAAAATCCTGAGCAATACTTGTCCGTTTCTTGTGTTGTTTATTTTGTTCAGTTTGTATCTCCATTCTCCATTCTTTTGCTGCAAACATTATTAGAACTATCTGCTTGAAGATCTAAATGGCATTCAAATTCTAATAACTGCATTCTATTCCAAGTGAATGAACCTTGTGACTACTGCAAACTAAAAATTTAGGCACACAAAGAATTCGATTAGGGGATAACTAAAGTGAAATTGTTGGGTTAAGTTTGCTATTGAGTGCTACGTTGTAAATTTTTTCTGTGTGAGATGCTACACATCATCTTCATCCTAGTGGTTTAGTGAATAGGCTCGAGGGTCCTAAGCAAGTAATCTTGGCTACTTCAGGAAACAGTTGGGTGGAATGGTCTCCTTTGGGTGTTTGTCCCCCTTCGGCAAATTATCCAGGTTCTAAAATGTTTGTTATTTATCTGTGATTTAATTCTATATATGTATATTTTGTTTATAGAGTATGTGTAGCATTTATAGAGTTTAATGGTAATTGTTCCATATTGTATCTACTCTGTAAAAGAAAAGCTTCAGTTGCTTTTTTATGATATTATAATCAGTTTTCTGATATTCATTACTTTAATGGTCTCAAGTTTCATCTTTACAGTCATAAGTTAGGATAATCATTGATATATAGACATTGCAGTCCTCTTTTCAGGTAGTACTAGTTACAATACATTTAATTTATTTAGAATATGTTAAGTTCCCAACTAGAGTTAGAATCCCCCTCTTATCACTTGGTATACCTGAGGTTTATTAAAGACTCTACAGGAGTTTATTACAGAGATGATATATATATATATATATATATATATA